>JACYFF010002017.1:22510569-22522280 GCA_017589665.1 Selenicereus undatus
AATGTCGATCGATAAACTAATATCTATCGACTAGACATGAAACTATTTTAGGTTGGTTACAACTTAGGCAATAGACTTAACATGAAACTATTTCCACCTAACATGTTTCGAAATATAAGCCGAAACTCAGACGTACATCCCTATGCAGTAAAACATACTTGGTGGTCAAATGGTTGGGCGCCCGTATTTCAAAATATTTTGTTTTGCAAACCGGAGGGACAGAATGTATAAGTAAAATTGATTTGTTGATTTTTATTATCTGAAAGTGAACCCCTTGGTCGATGTACATCTTGAGACGATCGTACTTCGGGTGCTCACACCCCCCAGGCCGATCGAGAAGCCTGAGTTGATTCCGCGCGCGCGTAGATTTCCGTGGTACATGACGCCGCGCGCGGGTTTACTGGTCGGCATAAGCCTTGATAACTGAAGGGCATAAGCCCTAATGATAAATGAGCGGGGCCACTTGTTTATCTGACAAAACATTGAGAACTTGGTTCATTAAATGAATCTTGTTTTGATTTTTCATTGCTGAGAATACTGTGAGTTTGTGAATAACATAGAGTTTTTGAAGAACATAGGCAATGTACGTACCGAGGTGGCCTCACTTCTACTCCAATTAAGGTGGAACTATTTTCCACCTAAAATGTCTATCATATAATCCATGAAATCACCTTATGGATCATGGTTTCTATGTCTATTATATAATCCAGGAATTCACCCTATGGATCAAGATCTATTAGTAATCGCTAATGTCATCATGCATATAATCGATACTATAATCTTGTATCATCAGTGAGCGTTATAAAATCGATGAACTGCAAGTGATCAGACATATTCAATGAACGTTATATATAGCAATATATATATACGATGAGCGTTATATAAGCAATGAACTTTAAGTGAGCATACACAATGAACATCATATATATATAATGAGCGTTATATAAACGATAAACTTATATGATCGACGAACACTATATATAATTCGATAAATATGCATAATCGATGAACGATATGTGTTTCATACGAGATGAGATCAATGATCAATTAATTGCAAGGATCAATAAAATGCAATTAATAAACGTTATATAATCAATGAGTAATAGAATGCCATGAATATGCGTTAGATAATCAATAATCGATAAAATGCATAATTAATGAAGAACGTTATATATATATATATATATATATATATATATATATATATATATATATATATATCAATTTGATTATTACATATAAACCTAATGTATATATATATATTCGATAAACTTGACATACTCATAAATTTTCATATAATTGACAAATAACATAAATCAATAAGTTATGCATGTTTAGCTTTGATTCGGACCTGTTCCGCTAAATCATGCCTGAAGACTAACTTCGAAGTGGATTATAAGTTATTAGAAGCGACGGGACCTGTTCCGCTAAATCATGCCTGAAGACTAACTTCGAAGTGGATTATAAGTTATTAGAAGCGACGAATGTACGTTTAGTTAATTCATACCGTGTTTTGACTTCGAAGTAAATTATAAATGCTTAGAATCAACGTATATATGGTTAGGTTCGAATATGATAATATAATAAATGAATGCCTAGAACCGTAATATGCTTACGTTGCTTAAGTAGGTTCGATTACTGACTTCGAAGTAATAAGAATCGTATTAGGCTTAAATGGTTTGTTTAGGCTTTGAAATGTAACTTCGAAACAATAAATGAACGCCTCAAATGACCCTTATTTAATTGTCGAACGATAAACTTTAATTTTGTACAACTAACACATATATATACATGGTATCGTTCAATTAACACTACAACTTCCTCATATTACTGATAACTGACTCGAATTCAACCTGAATGAACTATAATCGCTAATCAGTAAGTTTTAACGAAATTAATAATCAAGTTACTGATAATTGATTCGAATTCAACCTGGACGAATTATAATCAATCGAATTCAACCTGAACGAATTATAATCAATCGAATTCAACGTGAACGAACTAGAATCGATAATCATTAAACTCTATTGCAATTAAAAATTTAACCATAAATAGGAGGATGAGGAAACCCATCTCGAATCCAAGCTAAAGGACCCGTTTAGGGTTTGATTCGGGTTGATTCGGTGTAGGTTTATTCCTTTGCTACCCAATTTGCTAGCCACCGCCAATGGTCCACGGAGGAGCCGCCGTGTCGCCGGCCGGAATCTCTCCCGTGGTCCCTTTCTCCCTTTCTGGCTCTCTTGCTATGCGTGCGGGTCTGGCCCGGACTGTGCGGTGGGGGACGGCCACCGGTGAGCCTCACCTCGTCGCCCCACCGGCCGTCTCTCTCTCTTTCCCTCGGGTGTGGCGTCGCCGGGGCTGGGGGTCGAGGAGCCCCCCCTTTCGCCGTTCTCCTCCTTCTCTTCCCCTTCGTGTTTCTGCCCCTCAACTCGATTTGGGCGTCGATCGGACAGGGGAACTGTGGGGGGGCGCGTCGCCGGTCGCCAACGACCCCACCGGCGCCTCCTTCCCTCACTCTTTCTCTCTCTCTTCTCCGGCGTGGTGTGTGTGTGTGGGTGTGGGGGCTGAGAGTCGAACCCCCCCTCTGCTTCCCCTGATTTCTCCTCCTCCTTCCTTTCTTCTTTCTTTTCCTTTTTCTTTTTTTTTTCGAAAACAGAAGGGGCTTTGGCCCCTTAAAATCTTTTTTTTTTCCATATTGGTATATATATACTTCAATGTAATTAGAAAGAGGATTAGAAAGAGGATTAGGTTCGGGCCGTTACACTGAGGAAGACCCTAATGAGAGGGAACCCATGGAGGAGGAAGATCCCGAGGAGGACCCTGAGAAGGACCCCGAGGAAGAACCTAGTGAGAAGGAACCCATGGAAGAGGAGGGTCCCGAGCAAGGGGAAACCAATGGAGGAGGAGGATCCTAAGGAGGACCCCGAGGTGAGTGAGGGACAACTGATGCGAAGTGAAGACCTCAAGGGAGACTCGAGGGAGTGCGAGATAAAGCAGATCGAGGGAGAGAGTCCTAGGGGAGACCATGAAGGGGAAAGGAGGGAGTTCATTATGCGGGATGACCAAATCGGGGGACCTGAGAGCTTGGGAGTAGAGATAGATTTTGATTCTGCGAAGTGGAGGGGCGAGTTTGTGACCGGGATGACTCGCTGGAAGCGGGGCAGATGTGGTCGGATGTATAGGGGTACTTCTCCACTGGACGCCCCTGACCAGTAGAAGCTCATAGCAGTTAGAAAGCTTGTTTTCCTTTCTCTTTCCTTAGGGCAGTATTGTTAGTTATCTTTCTTATTCTGTTATCAAGCCACTATGGCTAATAAACTGTGATTTAATGAAAAGTATTAGTGTGGAACACTTATGATGTTGGAATTCTTTATAAGCAATAAAATTTCCCCGAATTATCTGAATATCAGCGTTTTCTGTTGTGAAAGATGTGAATTTTGTGAGCATGATGCCTATATGATGTAAAATACATGAGTATGTGATGAAGTGATTGTACCACATGGATGTGGTGAAATGCTGAAATCGAACGCTTGTCAAATGTTGTCTGATGCACTAGTATGTACTGTGTTATTGAACCCTGGTAGTAAGTAGGAAATAAACTATTAGGAAGGGAACTAAACACAACTTATTTCCCGAATAGAATGGTTGGAAACAACAACAAATCTCAAACCGGATCTCACCATACTACGAGAGTCCCTAGGAATCAGGAGGTCAACATGTCGACTCTCCGGGAACAGATGGAGGCCCTGCTTCCTAGGAATGGAAATGGGTCTCGCAGCTAGGTGGACGAGACCAATCCGCCCACTGGAGCTGAACTCACCAACTTGTTGCTACTGGAGATGCTACAGAAACAGGGGGAGCAGCTGCGACTCTAGAACGAGCAGTTGTGGAGGCTAATGGGGTCTTGGGAGAAAAGGGTCAAGGACGATAACTCTTATATGTGTCAAATATTCGCGAGCCATCACCCACTCACCTACAATGGCACTCCCAACCCTAAGACTTTTGAGGAATGGATTAGGGGCATGGAGAAGCTATCAATGCACTCCAATGCCCTGAGGAGTGGAAGATGAGTTTCGCTGTGTTCTATTTGAAGGACAAGGCTGACTTATGGTGGGCCACAGTGAGGGAGAGACAATACGAACTCGGATTTGATTGGAACAAGTTCAAGGAGATCATTTCTACCCTATCTCGCTCCAAAAAGCCAAGGAGGGCCAGTTCATGCAACTACAGTAGGGGAACATGAGCGTACTCTAGTACGCCTCCAAATTTATGTAGCTCTCACGATTTGTCCCGACCTTCATAGCTGACGAAAGGCTGAAGATGAACCGGTTCGAGTCCGGGTTGAACACCACCATCAAAGAGAGGATGTCAATATGATAGTACACCTTTTACATTGACTTGTATGACACTGCGGTCAATGCAGAACGGGCAATGAAAGAACGGAGAAACTATTTTAGCGAGCAACAGGAAACCAGAGGAAAGGGGATAACCGGGGTGACTCCCAACTGCAAGAGCAATATCGTCGGCCTGCCGGGGATCAGTACTCGAACAGTGCTAATCAGGGAGGCCAGTACACTAATGCATGGCGTAAGGTAACCTGCAATGCTTGTGGAAAACCGAGTCACTACACTAGAGAATGCCGCTCAGTGAAGAGGTGCTTCTGTTGTGGAAGCCATCAGCATCAGGTTCAGGACTGCCCACTTCCTCCACCTCCTATTAGACAAAGGCAACGCCAGGGTCAAGGGCAAGGGCAGCGACCCCAACAACCATATCAGAACAAGGGAGAGCAGGCGACCAACCCCAACTAGCAGAACCGGGCACCTTAACAAGCTCAAGCCCAACCCCCCAACCAATTGCCTAGAAACAATGGGGGCAGAGTCTATGTGATGTGGAAGAGGAAGCAGAGGATGCTCCTAATGTTGTGATAGGTACTTTCTCTCTCCTAACTTAGCTGGCAGATGTTTTGTTTGACTCGGGTGCCACGCACTCATTTATTTCTGTTAGACTGGTGGAGACCGTAGGACTAATCCCTACCCACAAATCTTCATTGCCATATGTAATTCTCTCTTATGGGAAAACTGTGACGTGTGAGGAGCTATACGAGGGCTGCCCTATCAGAATGTACGAATGCGAATTCCTGGCAGACCTATATAGGTTTGAGCTAACTCATTTTGGGGTTATCTTGGGGATGGACTGGTTAGCTAAGTATCAAGCTTAGATAGACTGCCCAAGATGAAAAATCACCCTAAAGGGGCCCAATAGGGAGAAGGTAGTGCATAGGGGCCAAAGACCCTGGATGGGAGTGAAATAGGTGTCGGTAATAAAAGCTCATAAGTTGTTAGGAAAAGGATGCGAGGGATTTCTGTGTCACGTAGTGAAAACCGAGGATGCGGAATCCTCCATGGAGGACATCCCTGTGGTGAGGGAATTTCCAGATGTGTTTCCCAATGAAATCCCCGACATGCCACCCCTTAGAGAGGTAGAGTTTTGCATCAACCTGATCCTTGGCGCCACACCTATCTCGAGGGCACCTCATCGGATGGCACCGACAGAGTTGAAATAATTAAAGACACAGCTAGAGGAACTCATGGACAAGGGGTATATCCAGCCTAGTATATCCCCGTGGGGAGCCCCGGTTTTGTTTGTGAAGAAGAAAGATGGGACCTTAAGAATGTGTATAGACTACTAGGAGCTGAACAAAATAACATTCAAGAACCGCTACCCCCTGCCCAGGATAGATGACCTATTTGATTAGTTACGGGACGCGAGGACCTTTTCTAAAATAGACCTTCATTCAGGGTACCATCAACTTTGAATCAGGGATGGGGATATATCCAAAACTGCCTTCTGTACTCGGTATGGACACTATGAGTTTGTGGTGATGCCCTTTGGCCTCACCAATGCCCCGACAACATTCATGGACTTTATGAACAGGGTCTTCAAACCCTACTTGGATCAGTTCGTGGCAGTATTCATAGATGACATCCTAATTTACTCGAGGAACCCAAAGGAGCATACCCACCATCTACGAACAGCCCTAGAAGTATTGAGGAGAAATGAGTTGTATGTCAAATTATTAAAGTGTGAGTTTTGATTAAGGAAGGTAGCATTCTTGGGACACGTAGTATCCAACGAGGGAGTGTCGGTGGACCCCCAAAAGATAAAGGCTATGACAAATTGGCCCAGACCTAAGAACCCTACAGAAGTAAGGAGTTTCTTGGGTTTGGCGAGGTACTATCGTAGATTTGTTCAAAATTTCTCGAAGATTGCCACCCCGCTTGTCAACTTGACCAGGAAAGTCACTAAGTATGAATGGACAGAACAATGTGAGGAAGTGTTCCAGGAGCTTAAAAAGAGACTGACGAGTGCTCCGATACGGGCCTTACCTACTACTAATAAGGATTTCGTAGTGTATAGCGATGCCTCTCGGAGCGGTTTGGGGTGCGCATTAATGCAAGAGGGTCGTGTCATAGTGTATGCCTCACGACAATTGAAGACACACGAACAGAATTACCCGACTCATGACCTGGAGTTAGCGGCGGTCGTGTTTGCACTGAAGATCTAGAGGCATTACCTGTATGCGGTACGTTTTGAAGTTTTCACTGACCACCAGAGTTTGCAATACCTTTTTCACAAAAGGATCTGAATTTGAGGCAGACAAGATGGCTAGAATTTCTCAAAGACTATAATGTCCATTTCCAGTACCATCCCGGGAAGGCCAACATAGTAGCAGATGCGTTGAGGCGTTGACCGTACCCAACATTGGGCTGCTTGCTAGCACTTCCGAGTCAGCTGTGAGGAATTTCGGAAGTTAGAACTTAATGTGATCACCCTGAGGATTAAACCTATACTTTGTGCCTTGGCAGGACAACCGATGCTTCTAGAGGAGATCCGGCTAGCCCAGACTACGGACCTTAACTCAAATAACTGCAAAGGCTGAGCTGGGCGAGATTTAATCTGACTATGTTGAATTGAAGGCCATTAGCCTTCCCCGGGAAACTAGTGCATGCATGTAAACGACAACATGCTCTGCTGAGACGTGGACCAGGTTAGCGGTAGCCATCCCTGTGGGTGGTATGCTAGGAAAGGGTTAAGCAGTAACTGCCTGAGTGGCGACAGGGTAGGAACGAGTTAAGCGGCTACGTTGAACTGAAACGTAGGCCATGAGACCCAGTCGGGTCGCTCGCCTAAAATCAGATTGTTGTGCTTGGACCATAAACTGTTAACCTACATCTCTGAGAACTGGTAACCATGGAAAGCTATGTTAATGAGAAATGTGTCTTGGGAGTCTTGTTGTTTTCTCTACCCCATTCAAATGTTTCAAAATGAATTTGTGAGTGTAGTTGACTATTAGGCATAATTGTTTAATGAGTTTGTTTCACTTTTACAAAATGCTTTGTTTTCAGGTGACTTAGTCGTGCATGGGGAAGGGGAACTAAAAGTAGAACGAGGCTCGAGCGCGTGAGCCGAAAAAGATGGAAGTTTAGTTTTTATGAACAAAGTTACTATCAACATTTGATTGAACTAGTTTGGTTAGTAATGTTTGAACAATGTGCGGATTGAAACAATATTAAGGATTTTTGTATTAATTGTTATTTTGATATCCAGCTTGGTATTTCTAAAAAGGAAATATTGCGGTAACTCCCCAATTAGGTTCCGCTGCCACCTAGGGTTAACATTAGTGGATAAGAAATGAAATTAGAGCTTCGGGGTGTTACAAAGTAGTATCAGAGCACAGGTTAACTGACCTGAAGGCTTGCCTAAAAGACTGTAAAGAGCTAAAGAGCTAAAACTGGTAGACTTAAGGATCGTTCGGAGAGTGAATGTAGCTTGGGGCAGGGGCTGCATATACCTGTATATAGTGTCAAATGAATGCATGATAATGGTCTGGATGCATATATTGTGTATACTGACTTTGTATAGGAATGGAGGGTATCCAACATTGTGGTTGCGTAGGAGGTCCTTGTCTGCATGACCAATTAGCTAAGGAGCCGGGTAAGAGTGTGTGGGACCACATACAACATGTGAGGCAGGTGTTGGTTAGATACCTGAAGGATAGGCCAAATAGTTGCTTGGTGATTGAGAATAACTGAGTGGTCTTTCTATTGCTGACCTTGAAGGGGGACCCTGAGTGGCGCTATCGAGTTGATGAACTGCACCCCTGGGCTCATGATCCCCGCCCGTGGAAGAGGTGTTGGTGGTACGACTGGGAGCCCATAGGGATGGATATAAATGACGTAATAAACTACTTGAGACTAGAGGGACCCCACGACCTGAAGCATATTCCCACAGCTAGTGAGGAGGATGCCCCACCCCTGGGAGATGAGCTTACAAATGAGGAAGGAGACTCTAAGGAAGAAGGAGATGACCCTACTAAGGCGGGACCAATAAAGGAGGCGGACCCTGAGTGTAACGCCCCCAATTGCTAAAATCTGATTATTCTAACATAACCACTTATTATTATAATTTAGCAACGGAAGACTTCTAATTTGATTGGAGGCATTACCGCCGTTCCATGATGGAACACGGCTGCTTGATTAGTGAACTTTATGGGGGCTCAAAAAGAAGGCCCCCAACCCTAAAGTCAGGAGTTTTACTATTTTGTTCTTAAATCTGGGGCAAAACGGACAGAGTTTCCCCTAAAACTTGACCATTTTCCCAGGCTTACAGCCTTACAATAAATCCCCTGCACTGAAAAACAATAAAAACTAACTCAACGGCCACCCGCCGGAGTTCACAGCTCTACGGGCCACCCGCCCGGAGCACTATAACCAATGCAGTTTAATGATAACCAAATAAAAGGCGACAAATACAATACAGACCTGACAACTTAGATGGTGGCTCATATAGCCATACAGAGCGACTCTAAATGATATGCAACTAAGCACACAAGAACTCAATTTACAATCACACACCACAAAACACATTGCAGTTCACGTACGAGTCCATCATTTCACTTCTAGGCAGCAGTGACTCCCTTTCGACTTCCTTCAGAAACCTGGAGGCACAATGATAGATGGGATGAGCGATAATCGCACAGTGGGTAGCCCCCTCCCCTAAAAGATGCAATAATAACTTACAACCGTTGTTCGTAATTCCTTTTCTTTGAAGAATTCACCTATCGCATAGTGTATTCCAATCACAAAGCAAGAGAAATAGCATTTGCACCAAAAGCCACTCGTATGAACTCGTAAACTTAATAAAACAATATCATATGTTAATGTAAGTAGTGGACATGATCTATGAATACCATTATCTCCTCTCCTCTTGTACTTGTATCATAAATTTGGATCTATAACATCATTTTCTAAACAAGATATAAACAATTAATCACATTTTCAGGTTTTCAATTCAATTTTTCAATAATCTTCTTCAGTATCAAGTAGTAAGAGCAATAAAATGAATATATGGACCTCTGAACTTTACATGCTTGTTTATTCACTTGATCATGTTTCCCGTGACTCCACTGCATATTAACTGAGCTATGAAACATGTAACTTCCACATATGCCTACTGGCATCATGATGTAACATTGAACTTTGAATCCTCTCTTTACTGGCAGAGAAATGAAATACTGAACTTTGTTTCTGCCTTCTAGCAGAGAAATGAAATTCTGAGCTTTGAATTCCCTGCCTACCGGCAGAGAAATGAAAAATTGCGCTTTGTCTCTGCCTTCTAGCAGAGAAATGAAATATTGATTTTTGAATTCTCTACCAAATAATGAGTCTAAATTCTCTGCCAAATAATGAGTCTGAATTCTCTGCCAAATAATGAGTCTTGAAACATATAAGTTGAAGTTACATGCAAACTTCTAGGTAGGTACTGGGTTGTTTAAGCTAAAGGTACAAATAGGCGACTGATAAACAATTAGGAGCACTTAGCGATCATGCAATAAAGCATTTATGGACCTTGGCTATAATATACCATTGACAATTGTCATGTAATCACCATACGATAGGAATAGACTCAATGCCCTTCACATAATTCATGTATACAATACGATGAACTATACAGTCGATAAACTATATAATGGATACGGTGTATACGATCGATAAACGTATAGAGGCAATAGACTTATAAATGTCGATCGATAAACTCATGTCTGTGTAATGTCGGAGTATGTCTGTGCAATGTCGATCGATAAACTAATATCTATCGACTAGACATGAAACTATTTTAGGTTGGTTACAACTTAGGCAATAGACTTAACATGAAACTATTTCCACCTAACATGTTTCGAAATATAAGCCGAAACTCAGACGTACATCCCTATGCAGTAAAACATACTTGGTGGTCAAATGGTTGGGCGCCCGTATTTCAAAATATTTTGTTTTGCAAACCGGAGGGACAGAATGTATAAGTAAAATTGATTTGTTGATTTTTATTATCTGAAAGTGAACCCCTTGGTCGATGTACATCTTGAGACGATCGTACTTCGGGTGCTCACACCCCCCAGGCCGATCGAGAAGCCTGAGTTGATTCCGCGCGCGCGTAGATTTCCGTGGTACATGACGCCGCGCGCGGGTTTACTGGTCGGCATAAGCCTTGATAACTGAAGGGCATAAGCCCTAATGATAAATGAGCGGGGCCACTTGTTTATCTGACAAAACATTGAGAACTTGGTTCATTAAATGAATCTTGTTTTGATTTTTCATTGCTGAGAATACTGTGAGTTTGTGAATAACATAGAGTTTTTGAAGAACATAGGCAATGTACGTACCGAGGTGGCCTCACTTCTACTCCAATTAAGGTGGAACTATTTTCCACCTAAAATGTCTATCATATAATCCATGAAATCACCTTATGGATCATGGTTTCTATGTCTATTATATAATCCAGGAATTCACCCTATGGATCAAGATCTATTAGTAATCGCTAATGTCATCATGCATATAATCGATACTATAATCTTGTATCATCAGTGAGCGTTATAAAATCGATGAACTGCAAGTGATCAGACATATTCAATGAACGTTATATATAGCAATATATATATACGATGAGCGTTATATAAGCAATGAACTTTAAGTGAGCATACACAATGAACATCATATATATATAATGAGCGTTATATAAACGATAAACTTATATGATCGACGAACACTATATATAATTCGATAAATATGCATAATCGATGAACGATATGTGTTTCATACGAGATGAGATCAATGATCAATTAATTGCAAGGATCAATAAAATGCAATTAATAAACGTTATATAATCAATGAGTAATAGAATGCCATGAATATGCGTTAGATAATCAATAATCGATAAAATGCATAATTAATGAAGAACGTTATATATATATATATATATATATATATATATATATATATATATATATATATATCAATTTGATTATTACATATAAACCTAATGTATATATATATATTCGATAAACTTGACATACTCATAAATTTTCATATAATTGACAAATAACATAAATCAATAAGTTATGCATGTTTAGCTTTGATTCGGACCTGTTCCGCTAAATCATGCCTGAAGACTAACTTCGAAGTGGATTATAAGTTATTAGAAGCGACGGGACCTGTTCCGCTAAATCATGCCTGAAGACTAACTTCGAAGTGGATTATAAGTTATTAGAAGCGACGAATGTACGTTTAGTTAATTCATACCGTGTTTTGACTTCGAAGTAAATTATAAATGCTTAGAATCAACGTATATATGGTTAGGTTCGAATATGATAATAT
>JACYFF010002017.1:22529320-22554453 GCA_017589665.1 Selenicereus undatus
ATGCATACATACATATATATGCATACATTTGCATTTGTGTGTGTGTGTATATATATATATATGTATACGTGTGTGTGCATATATATATATATATATATATATATATATATATATATATATATATATAATAAAGTGAAGGATGTTGTGAAGCTCTTCCAGTTGCTGACCATTCGTACACGTCGGCTTAACCAAGGAATTTTGGACACATCATAATTATAAATTGATGATCTGAAACGTCATGTCAACAGCCTACAGTAAAAGCAATTCCATCCTAACCCTTAAATTTTCACGTCAAATTCTAATTGGAATACACACAGCTATCAACGATTGTTGTTGTGCGGTTGTGCTTATTACGTCTAAACTTGTAGTAGGATAAAGACCAAATGAAGTCAATCTGATAATTAATTTTTTAGTACGTTTATATAGGTGTTATTGATTTTTTTTGGGATCTTACTTTTTTGTCTTGATTTTTTAGTACCCTAAGATATGATGCTCTAATTTTTTGCTACCTTCTAAACGACTATTTTAATTTTTTAATGCCCCCATACTATTTCTTTTGTCACTTTTTGCCCAAAATTTTAGAATTTACAGGAAGACCTCAAAATTGGGTAAAATATATAAATAAGCTATTTTTAGGATTTTTTTTCAAGAAATGTACTTGTTGTAAACGATTAAACCTCTTATAATGACTTTACTTATACTAATTGTCACAATCTACTACTTATATCATACATATTATGCTTTCTGTGGTTATAGGTCAACCATTCTTTTAGCAAAATAATTAAAGCTTAATCGGAGAGTTTTGATCATTGTTGAACTTAGTCAGCGTTGAACCATGGCGTTCCTCTGGCTTCCAATTTATAGAGATTGTTAATCTCAATCACACCTTCCTTAAATCAGGCAAAGTACAGATCCGTTTTATTTTCCATCTCAGACCGTAGTCACTAATCAAGTTCTTTATATTTTAAAGGACTGTCGAACTTTAATCAAGAAATTATAATATTTAAGACATAAGGTTCGATTGAATAATGTTCCCTGTTGGGAAAGTTTTTTATTGAAAGCTTGAAAATGAAAATATTACAATGGAAAGATTTAAGAGAGACTTAAACTACTAAGATCATCAGAGATACTTGCTCATAGAGAAATGGAAATTCCCAACTTCTTTTTTGCTCAAGTCTGTTGAAATGATCGTGTCCCTTCTCAACACTCACCTTCTCCTTTTATAGAGGAGATGGATTACATAGGATGCCCTAATGGCTACAATATACACTGATATTTTCACATGGTTGTATTAGAGAACATTATTACTGATCTAACACTGGATAAAACAGTACAATAATAGTGCAACCACTTTTCAGTGCCTTTAATTGCTGACAAAACTAATCATCCATATACAGATTATGGATGCCTTCATCTCCAATACTGTTTTTCAGTCTATTATTATCCAGATAATCATCAAAATCTTCATCAAGTTGAAGATGCTTTGGATCCTATTTTTCAAATAATTCGTGAAGATATTTCTTTCCTTTTTCTGATAAGAATTTTTCAGCGCCAATATCAAATAGATATTCAAATACATCATTTGAAGTAGCTCCTTCTACCTTCATATATTTGCTAAACACATTATGATAGGCGAAAGTAGTATTTCCGCAATGCATTAGCATTACTCCTTGCTCAATCAATGTCCATTTTTGATGGTAAATATTGTAAAAACCAATAGCTCTTGCTAAAGTAGGATCACAAGCTAACTCATGTTGTTCCGAAAATCATTCTTGTTGTTGATCTCTAGGATTGTCTAAATCAACTAGTTGAATCAAATAATGGGTCGGTTCAACATTTCCATTCTCGTACTCAATCAGTGCACAATGCACCTCGATGACATCTGTTGTATGGAATTTTTGTTGGACCATCAAGAAATGTGAGAATCTAGTGGATCCTTTTGAACATGCACTATTGAAACTTTGTTAGTCTTGAGAAAAATGGGAAGTTTGGATCTGAAATTCCATGAGGTAAACTACATTTCCATATTCCCAGACTTTCACAACGGAGTCAATTAGAGAGTTGAATTAGTACTCCATGATTCCTAAATATCATACAAATAAGTATGATAATAGTCGATGCAGGCTGCATACCACTCATTGAATCATTTTTCTTGAACATGAGAACTTATTTTTTTCTGGGATATCATAAGGGCACCTTCGATAATTAATTTGTAACTCTAGAAGATTAAATCTTTGGGCTATTAGGTAAACAGAAGACAGCAGACCAAAAAGTCATATATTTTTTGTATGGAATTCCAAAATATTCATAAGGATTTTACTAGAAGGAGAAACCCGCTCTAGTAATAACGACATTTCATTTTAGATTTCCACATTTTTTGGCAGGAGTTTTGCTCTGATGATCACTGTTGGTGAGTTCTAGAGTTAATCTCTCAAGTAGATAGTTCTTCGATCTCTATGTATGTTCAATAGAGAAGGAAAGATGGTTCCGTCATAATTGTCAACGCAGGAGTTTCCCTTGCCCTTGCATATTTGATAATTTTTTTTTCACAAAACCAAGTATTTCTTTGCAATAAATTCGAATAAGAAAAGGTTTTCGAGCCAAAAATATTAAAAACTTTTCAATTCCTCTTATGACTGCAAGGATTTCTTTTTTCAATATGGGATAGTTGTATTTTGCTTTATTAAAACCTCTACTACAATATTTGCTGAGTTTTTCTCCTTATTTGATTTTGACTACTGCACTCTAGTGTTCATTATTGGCATCTGTATCAAGAATTAAGTCATCTCTTTCATTAGGCAAATTAAGAACAGAAAGATTTTTACACATATTTTTGAAATTCTGAACAATCTTTGAATCACTAGTAATCCATGTTCAACTTACTTCTTTCTTGAACTTCTGTTACAATAGTTTTCTTAATTTAGCTAGACCTTTAATGAAATCTAAAGTATAGGTAGGGTATCTAAGAAACCTTTCTAATTCCTCCGTATCTTCAATCTTTTCAGGAAAATTTTTTATTTTTCTAGAATATACTTCTGTAGGATAATTTGCCCAGCTATTATCTCTATAACTAAAAACTCAACTTCTTATTCAACATAAATGCACTTATTCTTACCAAGAATAATACCATGATCAATGCATCTTTGAGTGATTGTTAGGACATCAGCTTTATGTTGTTCTATGATCTTGGAAAAGACAATGATATCATCAATGTAAACTAAGCAACAGTGACTAAGATCTTTAAAGATGTTATCCATTTTTCTTTAGAATATTTGAGGTGTATTTTTAAGAGCAAATGACATTACTATCCACTGATAATGTCCTTGAACGGCACTAAAAGATGTTAAAGGAATGCTCTCTTCATCCATTTTAATTGTCAATATCCGCTTTTACAATCCATTTTCGAGAACTAAGAGACTCCTTGAATTTTGTTGAAAAAGGACTATTTTGTTAGGAATGTAATAATCATTAAATATGGTATTATCACTAACCTTTTTGTAATTGATTACCAGTCTAGCTTTTTCCTTTTTTCCTCAACATGATTTCTTACCATGAAAGCGGAACTGGTGTGAGGACTCTTGCTATTCCTGATTAATCTTTTATCTAGAAGTTCTTTGTTTTGTTTATCGAATTCTTGGATATTCTAGTGTGTATACACCATTTGTCTGACTCAAATAAATAAAGTAATTTTTGTAAATGTCTTATCTTTACCCCAAAATTTTAGACGATTATCAGAGTACAATTCTTTGCATAATTGTTATTGTTGTTCAGCAATTTGTTCTTTAATAGATGGCTCAAGTTGTGAGATTTTTAGTGCTATTTCACATTTTGCAGGTATTACCTTCTCACCATGTTGGTTGCGTGTAAACTCAATTTTTTTATGAGTGTAATCATTTCTTAATTTTTCAATAGGAACTGAGTGACCATTGCTTGTAAATATTATTTGGTTTATGGTCTACTTACATAGAGAATACAATCTCTGAAAACTATTTTCAATAATCATATCATGAGAGGGTTGATTAGTAACTCATAGAACTGGTATAATACATTGAATTCCTCCTAATTCTATGGATAACCCTTTGATGGCTTTATTGTGGCTCATAATGCTATTATCAGCTATCCTTAATTTTAAAGTTTTTTTTGCTCTTTTTCACATAAATTCTGAAAATAACGATATTTTTCCAAAGCATACAAAACAACCGTTATCTATGTAGGCACACAATTCATATTTATTATATCCCTCTAAGCATACATTTATTGGGGTATAGATGCTATTAGGATTTGTGTTTGTCACTTCATAGCATATCTCCATAGTTATATTTTTGACTAATTCATTCTCATAGTTTGGCTCACTAATGGTTCTTATTTTGCACCCAATGACTTTCCTATCTAGACTCACACTTTTGTTTACACTGTGTCCTGCTGGTTTAAAACTCATTCTACTCATTTCACTGATCATACTAATTGTATCATCTTCTTTAAGCTCTTCTCTAGCTGATGAAGAGCCTTCTTCCCATTCTGATTTTGCACTCATGCTTCTTAATAATTGGTGTTTAATGGTAATTTTAGCATTCTCATCAATTTTTATTACATTTTTCTTTTTGATTTTTATACAATTGGCAAAGCTAGATATCCATGACTTATTAATTTTTATCTCCTGAATATTGGATTTAATCCTCTGGATTTTTCGTATAGGGGTAGGACTATCAAATTTCTGCCTCTATCATTGTACCTTAGTCTTTGGATCTGTGGTATTATCCAATTTGTAGATTATTTTTCAAAATATCCTCAGTGGGTAACCTCCTCTTTTCATATCCATATCCCTTCCGTCTGTTTTTATTTGAAGATATAAAGTTTTTAGCAAATTCATCTTTTAGACTCACATAATATCTAGGTCAACAATTGAATCCTAGTGATCTATCGCATAGGTTAGTCTTAATCCTTGTGATAATGTGATTATTAAATTTGGTATGTCTGATATCACAGAGCAAAGCATAAAGATTAATATATTTTCCATAACATTGTAATGAGATAATTTGAACTTAGACACTTCCAACATAAATATATCTATACTTCTATCTTTGTTACGCATTGATATTTTTCCAATTGATGAGATTAACTTCTCCCACATCATACTCATAGTCTTTTATTTCTAGATCTCCTTTAATTATTACACATACATACTTACTTTTAAATTGAAAGATGATTTTTTTATAAATCATGTCTTTCTGAATTATAGGAAGGACTCAATCTCCTTTGATATCTTTATTTTCATTATCTACAACAAATTCTTCTCCTTGAAGATCATAAAGACTAATTGAACTGCTTTTCATCATATGAGTGGTTTCTTCATAATCACTTTCTTAATATTCGTCTTCTAATACAATCTCAACAATTCCCTTGTTGTTTTTTAAGGCTAGATTTAACGCTTCATCCTTCGCTAAGTTCAAAATATCTAGACTTCCCAAAGTTACAATAAGCTTGTTATTCTTCCTATTTGTGCATTTGTTTGCATAATGACATACTTCTCCGCATGCCTAACACTTACAATTGTTTGTTCCAACCGGACAATAAGCGACTTTTCTAAAAAATCATCGTTTTCTAGGGCTTGGTTTGTTATAATATTTTCTTTTATATTTCTCTCCCATTTGCTTGTCAAAGCTCTTTTTCTTATAAAATTTACTTTTTCTTCCTTTCAGGTTCCCTTCCCAATTTGTGAGGAGAATCCCAATAAACTAGAAATTATTTCTTCATTTCATTTTGCTTTTGGAGATCAATGCATTGATCATTGACCCATTTTCTTATATAAGAGATTTTTGAACTAAGGGTATCAATGGCATTTGTTCTTTCAAGCTATGCAATGTACTTTTTATTAATTATGGAATTTATTGGATATAAAAATTTGTCATAGAACATACCAAGATTGGTTTTATTATGCCTAATATTGTAATAATATTGACTAAATTCAGCAATATAATTCTCTAGATACCTCATATTCTATAACTCTATATTGTTAATCTTTCTGTGCCATTCTCTTGCTTTTTCTTCAAATCAAATTTAGTTGCTTACATAAATGTTTGAACATTGCAGGTGGTGTTTCTATCATTCGTAATGCATTTTTATCATCATCATTTAATGAATCATACCCGTCAGCTACAGTGTCAGGAAAACTATGTTCGATATAATTTAATAAACTTCTCGTTGTCCATGTGATATTAAAATTCAAGACACTATTCATTTCTCTTTTCCAATGCTCAAATATTTCCTCTCTATTACGAGCTCCATCGATGTTTAAGATATATCCTATTTGGCTAATTAGATTAAGGTCAATTTCTTCAAAGGTCGTAGTTTTTCTTGGGATAAACCCAAAGAAAAAATTGAATGTTCATCCTGTTGAAACATATCTAAGTCTCATAGAATAAGTATTTCTTCTAAAAGATTCACTAAATTCTTCAAGTTTAAGAACAACATTGTCAACTAAATTGGACTCAATTTCATCTACGTCATCAAATACCATTTTACCTTATTTTTGTATCTAATTTTCTTCTAATTTCTTATAAAGTTACAATATTAAGATCTTCCAACTTAATTAGGTTCATCTGCTGATATATTTCTTCTTCTTACTGGATATTATTTGTCTATTCATTATCATCAGATAGTACATCTTGTTTACCACCTATTGGGCCCATGATTTTGTTTAGTTCTTCCGAATTTTGTTCGTTGTCAAACATATTCTGTAATTCTTCCAAATTAAACTACTTATACTTTATCTTCTTCTTCTTTCTATGCCTTTTCAGACGTTTTTTTAACTGATTTTTCTCCTACTTCTTTTTAGATTTTTATATCATGCAAAGGAAATGGATTTTTATTTTTTGAATTTTGGAAATGATATTTATGCTAAAATGTAGTATTGATACTTAAAGTCAACTTTCCACTATGTCTGATTTCGTTAATTAAAAGATAGATTACAAATAATTGCTTCTTAATCCCCTTAACTTCAGTCTGAATTTTTGCTAATTCAGCTTTTTTTTTAAAACTATATCAGTGATATAGTTTAATTGAGGTGTCACTGAAGTGGTTCCTTCTGGAGAGTGCACAATATGTGAATAATTCGGTGCAGGGAAAGTAAGTGACAATTTAAACATTAAACACAGTTAATTGACTTAATTAACTGCTAATTAATCTTAATTATTTTAATTATTTTTCGTCATGGGGCTATGATACCAAATGAAAGAGTGACTCAAGTAGTATTGATGAGAGAAATTGTACATGCACAAATTTAAAATTTTTGAAAGTAAATTTTTAAGGATTAGGGTTAAAAAATGCAACTTTCAAAAATTTAGGAGGTCAGAAAAAATGAAGGTACTTAAAAATTCGGTCAGCTTACTTTGAGGCACTAAAATATTCGCTCCAAAAAACTTAGGCCTTGAGTTATTAATGTCACATATGTCAGGGTGTCTGAGGATTAACTTCCTTAATTCAATCTCGTCTTTCATCTAGTCATTTTGTCTTATTCAATCTTCTGTCCAATTTAGGCCCTGTTCTTTTCAGTGGGAAATGAGGAGTGTGGGATGGGTGATTGTGAGAAAGGGGGGAGAAGGAGTGGGTGAGTGTGTTTTTTTTTTCAAGTGTGAGAAAAAGTGGGTGAGTGTGAGTGAAAGTTGAATGTAGTTGAATGAAGTTGAAGTATTAGTTATTAATATTTTTTTTGTTTTATAATGTAATAATTTCATTGTTATAGTAATTAATGATGATGAATTTTTTTTGTTTTCGTTTATTTTGTTTTGTTCTGTTTTATTTTGTTTATTTTTTATTTTTTATTTTTTCTTTTTGTGTTTTTGTATTTGTATTTTTTCTTTTTCTTTTCTTTTTTTTTCATTTTTTATTTTTTTTATATTTTTTTTTTTTTTTTTTTATTTTTTTATTTTTTAAATTTTAATTTTAATTTTAATTTTCTTAAATTTTTTGTTTTAATTTTTTTATTTTTTTATTTATTTTTTATTTTCTTATTTTTTATTTTTGTATAAATTTTTTATTTTTTATTTTTTTGGAATTTTCCGTTGGTTGTTTTTCTGGAATTAAAAAATAAAAAATACAAAAAAAATTTATAATTTAAATTTTTTTTAAAAGAATAAAAATAAATACAAAAAAATTAAAAAATTAAAAATTAAAAATTAAAAAATTAAAAAAAATACAGAAAAATTAAAAAATTAAAAATTAAAAAATAGAAGCAAAAAATTAAAAAAATAAAAAATTAATGAAAAAGAAAAAAAACTGTTCCATAACATCCGAAAAATTAAAAATTAAAAAATTAAAAAATTAAAAATTAAAAAATAGAATTAAAAAATTTTTAAAATTAAAAAATTAAAAAATTAATGAAAAAGAAAAAAACAAAACTATTCCATAAGATCCGAAAAATTAAAACTGCTCATAATTGCTATCAGATTATTCGTACACACAATTACGTAAATTATAAAAAAATTTCAAATATGAGAAATGGTTGTTTTATGTAGGTGTGGGAAGAAGTTGGTGAATGTGAAAAAAAGTGGTATTTTTTTTTAAGTGTGAGAAAAAGTAGGAAGAGGGGGGAAGAAGTTGGTGGGTGTTGGGTGGGTGAATTTCCCCACGAAAAGAACAGGGCCTTAGTCTAGTGGTCATCTGGTTCTGATCGAAGACAGATTAATGTATTGCTTTCCAAAATTAAATTTGTGGGCAATCTCGTTACGGGTTTACGAAGGATTGCCTGCTAGTTTCGTTCTTACACCTGAACACTCACTTTGCCCAATGCCCTCACCTGACCAAGCCGTCGCTGCCTCTCCTCTCTGCTCCTCTGCCCATACTCATTGCTAGCGTAATTGTCACGTGCCGACCATACGTGGCTATGCTATGAATCGTGGCTCACTTTGTAGGATGACTAGTATGATGTGATCAATAGTTTTAATTTTAGTACTCATAATTATATTTGGTGATCAACACACCTTAGACATATTTATAAAGGTCACTTGAATAGGTATGTTGATCACCAAATATAACTATAATGATCACTAAAATTAGATCTACTGATTACCTCATCTTATTCCTCTTATACCAAATCTCATCCTATATATATATATATATATATATATATATATATATATATATAAAGTGAAGGATGTTATCAAGCTCTTCCAGTTGCTGCTCCATTCGTGCACATCGGCCTAACCAAGAACTTTTGGACACAATCACCTCTCAAGGTCCAAATTGGCATAATCCTAAATTTGTGATCGGAAACGTCCCGTCAACAGCCTACAGTATAAGCAATTCCATCCTAACCCTTAAATTCCCACATTAAATTCTAATTGGAATACACAAAACCACCATTGATTATAGTTGTGCAGTTGTGCTCATTACATCAAAACTGATAGCAAGGCAAAGACCAAATGAATTATCTCATCTTTCGTCTAGTCGTTTTGTCTTATTCAATCTTCCGCCCGATTCAGTCTAGTGGTCATCTGGTTCGGATAAAAGACAGATTAATGTATTGCTTTTAAAAAAATAAATTTATGGGCAATCTCGTTCGGGTTTGCAAAGGATTGCCTATTGGTTTTACTCTTACACCTCAACACTCACTTTGCCCAATGCCCTCACCTAACCAAGTCGTCGCTGCCTTTCCTCTCTGCTCCTCTGACCATATTCGTTTCTAGCGTAATTGCCACCTGCCGACCATACGTGGCTATGCCCTGAATCGTTGCCTCATACCTCGTCACCATACGAAAATCTCAGGCTCAGTAGATCCAATTCCCCAAGTTGCCAAGTCAACCATACCTCTCTTTAGAATCCCATGGCAGTGATATTAGAGAGCTTCAATATTGGAGAGCAGTCTAAAATCCAAATCCAAATACAATATTTAAAATCCCGCCACCAGATGGGTATAGGAGTTCTGATATATTAAGCTTAGATCAAAATTACAAAATTATAGATAGAGTAGCTCCATTAGACCTTAGAATTAAAAAATCGTAAATTACATATTACTCCACAAAGACGGAATAGAGAAAGTTTTGATAGACATTTTGCTCTTATCCAGTACAATTCAAGTTGAAAAAATAATCTAAACTTACCTTTTTTAGCTGTACGAAGCACCTAAAACGGACTGAACCTATTTTTTTATTAAAAAAAGAAAAAAACTTTTTGACTAGATGATATTGGGTGCAATTTCGAGCCCAAATATCTAACAAATTCACCAATTCCTATATCCTTCCAACAATTGGATCAATAACTAAATTTGTGAAGTTCCAGTTTCTGACGTTGCTTTGGTTTTAAGTGGTTTATTTCTAAAATTTGTGGTCTGTCAGTGGCGGTGGCCTCAATGTATTGTTTATCTCTAATAATTATACTAGATCAACGCCGCAGCTATGGTTATACAAAATAGGGGTGTTCATCGATCTAGGACCGGACCGGACCGGCTGGACCGAGGACCGAAAATTTGTCAGACCTTGGACCGAGGATCAGACTGGTCTGGAGTCAGTCCTGGACCGGACCGGACCGACTTCAGACATTTGCATCTTGATGAGCTTGAAATCTTCAACAGATACCCACATGGAAAAAAAAAAAAAGAAATGCAATCTTGACAAGAATTCAACATTCTATCAGAAAGGCATCATGAAAGCTCTTCAACAAGCAGCTTAAACAAGGCATTAAAGCAGAAACAATCATCTTCCGGCAATAGAGAGAGAGAGAGAGAGAAAGAGAGAGAGAGGGTACAATTGGACATTTGCATCTTGATGAGCTTGAAATCTTCAAGGGTGATCCCTCGTTGTCTATCAATTGGCTGAACAACATCTACCTCTTCTGAGTCCATCAATTGTTTACTACAAGAGAAGCAACCCCGTTCAAATTAAACCAGTCAGAAGAAGAGCAACGAATTGAAACTAAGAAGGAGAAACCCCTAAATTATTTACCAGTGAGAAGAGGCCCAGAAATTGGCAGCCATGGCTCCCAGTAACTTACGACACTGAATCACAAACGAAGGAAGAACGAAGATAGATCCAGGAATACGATGCTAGAAGCCACTAACCAAATCAAATTCACAAAACCCTAGAACAAATTCACAAAATCGGAAAACCTTAGAAAAGCAAATTAAAACCCTAACTAACACAACCAACGAATCCAAGCACGAAGCTGAAGCTTACCTCCACCAACTGAACAAAGATCGAGAGAAGATTAGGATTCAGAAGTAGAAGAAGAGCAGAAGACAGCAGATGAGCGCGAGTGAGCGAGAAGAAGGCCAGAAACAGTCTGTCCAGCAAGGTAGTAAGGAGCCAAGGAAGAAGGAGACGGGAAGGGAACCGCCTCACCGCAGCTGTCGTCGGCCAGCGAGCGCCAAGTACCGAGAATCGAGAAGGACAACAGAAGAGAAGGGCAACAGAAGAGGAGGAGTAGAACTAGAAGCAGATTAGCAAACTGTCGCTCGAAGCCTCGAAATATTTTGGAGAGATTTAGCCGGAAATGTAAAAAAAAAAACAAACAGAAACCCGGTCTGTCCGGTCCACGAACCGGTCCACCAGGTCAGGACCAGACCAGACCGAAGACCGAAAACAGGAAAAGAAAGGACCGACGACCGGACCGAAAAGCCTCAGTCCGATCCAGTCTTCCGTCCCGTCCGGTCCTGGACCATTTAATGAACAGCCCTAATACAAATTGAGATGATGAGACTATTACACTGTCGAAAGACTGAACATCGACGACGCCAACAACGTGGCTGTGCCTAAACATAAACGGATATCCAATCAACGGGACACCCCAATCCAACCCTAGTTTTGACCAGAATCTTATTCAATCCAATCGTCGGCCCACAATGGGACTTTGTTGCCGCCCAGTCCACTTAGCGTTTGGACAGTTGAACACCCTTCCATTCAAATTCAGTTAATCCCGATCAGGTCGCAACCGGTCATTTGTGTCAAATTAAGCTCTAATCAGAATATTTCATCTTCAAATCATATACATGTTGACCAGCAATCCATCCGGTAAAACTTCTAAGAAATTACCACCCATATTGATTAGGTTGGTTCATTCCACACAACATAAGTTCCTATCAAAACCAAGATGCCCACACTTGAGTCTTGGACGAATCACATCTAAAGTACCTTGGCAATTATGAACGTCTAAATTTGACCAATGAAAGAAAAAGTACATGCAAGAAGAACCTACATAGCCACCAAAAAAACCAGCATCGGGGTTGGGGGGAGCACAGCTGATATAAGAACCACCTTGGTTTAGTATATCCAATCGGTGTCCTGGAATATGAGCATAGTCTTGTTTCAGAAACACGGTTCAAAGATCATCTTTATGGTCACTTGATGCAACACCTAGAAGTTTGGCTAACTCTCCATTTTGATAAGCTTCGACAGTATCTGGAAAATGCACACTCATTCCCCTAAGTTATCTTGAGTATTCTGAAGAAGAAAAAAATGTTATAAAGACTTTTAATCGCAACAGTTAACTCACCATCAGATCCACCAATGTGCTTTCCATTTACGAAGACCTGAGGAACAGTGCGCTCGCCGACAATTCCACTCAGAGCATCCTGAATACTCCAACCATCATCTGTCCAAAAGGAAGTAGAAAATTAGCTCTGAACACTTAAATCACACAAGGGGGGGGGGGACAACATCCAACTTGGAAAACATCAACCAAAACTATTTGTTCCACGTCAAATTTAACAATTTAACGAACTCCAATTGGTACTCCAAAAGAAACTCAATCCCACAATAAGGATGATAACTTTTGAGACTATACATGGACCTACTTTTGTTGGCAGCTTGCACAAATGGCTGAATCGCAGGGCCCATTTTCATTGATTGTCTTGCCCAAATTTGACCCAAATCTTGGGGTTTTCATCCCAAAACAGGAATTACACAAGAAGAGAGTTGTATTTGGGCCAACTTAGTTATGCTTGGGATTGAATGTGGGTTGTTATTCTGGATGCTTGGCTGCATATGTCTAAACACTCCCCACCCCCCCCCCCACCCCCCCAAAAAAACAAAAAAACCATCTACCAGTATATTATTCTCAATAGGAACCTAGCATTAAAAAGGCTTTCATTGACCAGTATCGCCACTAGATTATGAAAGTATAGGAATGTTTGGTGAGATTTGTTGTGTCAATCCCTTGCATTTAATATGAAGCCAGAAAAATAGCCCAAAAGGCCCAAGCAAGATTTCTATTTCTAGCTTTCTGACAAGTACATGACAGCCTAGGCCGACGAGAACATAAGTAGAAGAAAACAAAAAAGGGGGCCCTGGTCATTAATATTCATCACCATTGAAGCAAACACCTGATGGAGATCAAGGTGTTAACAACCATACGGAGGACGACAAGGTGGGTCCAAGCTCCAGAGTAAGTGGAGGAGGTAGTGGCCTTTGTCAAGAAAATCATGCACCAAGCAGTTGATTCATTAAGTTCATGGCCTACACTAGGGTACATGATCAGTCATGATCCAGTTGAGGGGGATACCTCCGAACCTTCCTACCCTTTATTTTAGCCTGTTCATGTTCTAATAAGACAAGTTGCAGCATTTTGCGAGCTCAGCAGGTCACCCAAACAGGCCAGCCTTTCATCAGTGCAACCTGGACTGTAATCCAAACCCAGTAATTCAGGGGATTTTGAAAGCTTTTGTCCATGCATTGTCCACTTAACTTGAAGGCTGGAGAGAGTGCTAAAATAATTATCAAATTCACGTGCAAAGTTGGCACCAAGCACCCCCATGAGCTGCTTTTATCCAGCAAAAGTATGAAGAAAAAAGCTTATGAACCAGTCCAGCACACAAGAACTACCTATTTTGAGGTGTTTGAGGACTACCAACTTGCATTTTGTTTACCAAATCTATATTAGAGAGATCAATTAAGGGCTTGACACCTCATTTGTTTGATTGTTAAGCCAGCAGAGGTGTCATTTGTTATCAGTTTGGACTCTTTTCTTTTTGTACTCAGCCTTGCAAGTAGCTGATGGTGTGGCTGCTTTCACAGCTCGTATGCGACTTATTCCAGTTGCAATTGCTAGAAAGGAGGAAATATAAAACCTCTCACTTTTATAGGAAAGCAGCTTATGACTTTGAATTATAGATGTAAGTTAAACTCAGTTTTCTCTCCAAAATTCCTAGTGGTTGTATCTTGACTCTTGAGTTGGCAACTCAAGTGGTGATACACTAGGTCAGTTTAGCTCATCTAGGTTGTATCATTAGCTTGATCACTTGATTTCCCAACTCTATCTTTGCTGATTTAGTGGCAGTCTTCTGTGTGTGTGTGTGTGTGTGTGTTCCTGTGAGCGAGAGTTAAGTAAGGCTAGGTACATCAAGTGGTATCAAAGCTTTGGCTACTCTCCTTGGCCATTGCTGTAACCTAAACAGGGCCCTTCACCCCAAACACAATCCTAGTTTACAAAGAACCTGTTGAAATGTCATCTAGCATCACTCCAGAATAGGTAAAGGGAGAAGGCTGAACTTGAGGAAAGAGTCTAATACCTGCAGGATCAGCTTCGAAAACTTATGAAAGGAATAGAAACTTGAGAAGATCAAGCACCCCAATATGCAAGAAACTCAGGTTCAGAACAGTCAGAAGGGGAAGAAGGCAACCACTTTAGCACCTCTAGTGATGCTTCCTCCAGGGCAAAGTGAAGGAGACATCTAAGAAAACATGAGAGAGGGTAAGGATGATTTTAGAGTTAATATTCCAGAATTTGAGGGGCAGTTAGACCTTTAGTGTTTTTGGATTGGCAGCAAACTGTTGAGAGGGTTTTTGAGTACAAGCAAGTGCCTGATGAGAAGAAAGTCACGTTAGTTGCTTTGAAACTGAGGAAGTAAGCTTCCATGTAGTGATCCAAGGTAATTGCCAAGAGGGTCAGGAAGAGAAAGGGGAAGATCAAGTCTTGGAGAAAGATGAAAGGCAAGCTCAAAGCCAAGTTTCTACTTGATCATTATCTTCAGGACAATAACCTAGAGTTACACACTTTGAGGCAAGGTACCAAAAGCGGCGAGTATATTAGGGAGTTTGAGCGACTATTGCTGAGATGTGACTTAAGGGAGGATGGCACTCAGACCTTTGGTTGGGTTGGATGAAAAAATAACTCCCTTACACAACTCTAGATGAGGTCAACTCTTTGGCTTACAAAATGGCCCTCCAAACGAAGGCAAAAGGGAAGGGAGAAGCCAGTAAACCACCCACCAAATCCTATCCTTTTCAGAAACCTCCCTGAACTCTCCAAAACCCAACCACTCACCTCATAATAGAAGCAACCCACCTACTGACCCAAAACTCCCACAAAACCTGTGGATTCCAGGAGGTGTCCTAGGTGTTAAGGACTAGGATATATTGCTTCTGAGTGTCCTAACAAGAAGGCGGTAACTATGCTGAGAATCAGGCAGTTGCTGAGAGGATGGATGAAGGAGAGGAGGAAAGCAAAGAGCTGAATCTGAATGCGGCAACAGAGGACTGCAGGGAAGGCCCTAATGAGGGAGAAATGTTTGTAGACAGAAGGGATTTAAGTAGTCTAGTTCCTCAGGAGAAACAAGAGCAGAGGGAGACCATTTTCCACACCAGATGCACTATAAGAGGGAAAGTAAGCTTGCTAATCATTGATGGTGGCAGTTGCACTGATGTAGCTTCTTGTCAAACTCTCAATTGTTCCTCATCCATTCCCATACACCATTCACTGGCTGAACCAAAGGGAAAATATCCAAATTTCTTGCAAATGCTTAGTTTCATTATCGATTGGCAAGAACTATAGGGATGGTTTCATGTGATGTGACACCAATATATGAATGTCATGTATTCCTGGGCAGAACATGGCTCTTTGATAGAGGGGTCATACATGATGTGAGGTTAAATACCTAGTCTTTCACCAATGACCACAAAAAAATCACTCTTAACTCCTCTTAAACTTCCCTAGATCCAAAGACCAAAAGACAGCCCACAGCTAAATGTCTTTATGGCTCAATGCCTTTCTTACCATACTGCCCAGGTCTCAACAACAGGAGTTCAAGCTATCTCAAGAGATGATTCACTTGAACCTTGAGCTTCAGAAAACTCCACTCCCAATCCACCCCCTCTTACAACCCATACTGTTAAGAGTTCATACAAGTCTTCCCCATTGAAATTTCCCCCATATTGTCACCAAAGAGATACATTCAGCACAAAATATACCTTGTCCCAGGTTCCATTCTCCCAAACAAGCAAGCTTACATAATGAACCCGCAAGAAACCAATGAAATTCCAAGACAGGTGATGACTTGCTTGCTAAAGGGATGATTAGGGAGAGTCTAAGGCCTTGTGTTTGTGCCATCCTTGTCTGTGCCAAAGAAAGATAGTAGTATGAGAATGTGTACAGACAACAATACTATAAATAAGATCACAATCAAGTATAAGTATCCAATCCCAAGATTTGGGGACCTACTTGATGACTTGCATAGGGCTACAATCTTTTCCGAGATTGATTTGAGAACTGGATATTATCATATTAAGATTTATGAAGGCGATGAGTGGAAGATTGCATTCAAGATTAAGGGAGGTAGTATGAATGGCTTGTCTTGCTATTTGATTTGACCAATGCACCCGGCACCTTCATGAGATTGATGATTAGGTGCTCAAATAGTTGATAGGGAAGTTTGTGATTAGCTATTTTGATGACGTCCTGATTTACAACTAGACTGAAGATCACGCTAGCCACTAGCAGCAAGTGCTTGAGACCTTATCCCAAGAGAAGTTGTATGGTCGTTTAGAGAAGTGTCATTTCTTCACTTCACAAATTATTGTTTCTTTGCTATGTTGTATCTTCAAAGGGTATCCAGGTTGATGACTCCAATCTCCTCACCTATATTCAAAAAGTCAGGAGCTCCATGGCCTGGCTTCTTTCCACATGAGATTTGTTAGAAACTTCAGCTCACTCATGGCACTTGTGAGTGATGTTCTCAAGAGCAAGAAATGTAAGTGGACTGTCCAAGCTCACGCAGCCTTTAAGACTATCAAAGAGAAGCTTACTAGTGCCCCCATCCTAACTCTACCAAACTTTACCAAGGTCTTTGAGGTGGAGTGTGATGCCTCAAAGTCATTGGGGGGTTTGTGCTAACTTAGGAGGGTAGACGAATTGCTTACTTCAATGAGAAGCTGAGTGATGCAACGAGAAAATTCTCTACATATGGCAAGGAGCTTCATGTCATTATGAGGGAATTGGAGCACTGGAGACCCTACTTGATTGCAGCGGAATACATCTTGCATTCTGACCATGAGGTACTCAAGTTTTATTCAAGGCCAGCACAAACTCAACCCTAGACATGCTAAATGGTTTGAATATTTGCAATACTTTCACTTCATAATCCATCATAAGTCGGGAAAACTCAACAAAAGGGGCAGATGCACTATCCAGAAAGTACCTATTCTTGTCCAACCTTGACTCCATGATCCTTAGGTTTGAGTTAATCAAGGATCAATGCAAGACAGATTAAGACTTTAGAGAGTTGTTTGCAAAATGTTCACAGTATCCTCAAGGGGGACCTTCACACTGAGAGCTGTTTTGTTTTCAAGGGAAATAGGTTGTGTATTCCAAGAAGTTATCCAAGGGAGCTACCAATGCAGGAGGTTCATGGAGGGGCTTTGGCGGGACACTTTGGAACACTTTGGAGCTGACAAGACCTACTCAATGTTGAAAGAGGAAGAAGAGCATTATTACTGATCTAAGATGGCCAAAGATTTTGATCATTTTGTCAACAGGTGCATTACATGTCAATTGGCTAAGAGCCATATTCTTCCCCAAAGGCTATACTCTCCACTACATGTTCCTTTAGCACATTGGGAGGATGTTAGCGTAGATTTCATCACAAGCTTACCAAGAACACCTATGTTACTTAGACTCTTCATTATGCCTCAAGTACCCATGTCGGACATTCGACACTCGGACAAGGGTGCAAATACTCGATCCTTCATTTTAGACCAAAAATGTACAAATTTTTTCAAAAAATTGCTCGACTCCTGTGTCAGACACTCAACACTTTAACATGGGTATAGCCGAGTTCAACATAGAACACATAAGAGTCAGGATTCCATCATGGTGAGAGTTGACAGATTTTCAAAAATGGCTCATTTCATTCCATGTCATCCTAATTCCTACCTGTGATGC
Organism: Selenicereus undatus; assembly: GCA_017589665.1. Taxonomy (NCBI): domain Eukaryota; kingdom Viridiplantae; phylum Streptophyta; class Magnoliopsida; order Caryophyllales; family Cactaceae; genus Selenicereus; species Selenicereus undatus. Next base: position 22,547,465 of record JACYFF010002017.1, read on the forward strand.
ATCAAATGTGGTAATCTGTATTTCAAGGAGGTGGTAAAGCTGCATAGGATTCCTAAAAGTATGGTTTCAAATAGGGACACCAAGTTTTTGAGTCACTTATGACTCACACTTTGGAGAAAAATGAGATAACAAACAGAGCCCTATGCACTTTGCTTAGGGTGCTTGTGAAGAAAAGCATCAAGGGTTGGGATGAATTACTTCTCCATAGAGTTTGAGCTCCAAGCAAAGCAAAGCAACAGGGATGTCTCCCTTTCGGGTTATGCATGGTCACAACCCCTTACCTCCTCTAGACTTGGTGCCAATCCCCATTCTCAGCAAGTTTAGGTGGAAGATCGAAAATAGAGCAGAAGAGATCAAAGGCCTTCATGTCAAGATTAGGGACAGAATTGAAAAGAATAATGAGCAAGCAAAGACTCAAGCCAACAAGCATAGGAAGGATGTTCACTTCCAACCTGGTGATTTGGTTTGGATTCACCTCGGAAAGAAGAGAGTTCCAAGCAAAAGAAAATCCAAGTTAACGCCAATGTCAGAGTGTCCCTTTGAAATTCTAGAGAAGATTAGTCCTAATGCTTACAAAGTGGACCTCCCATGGGAGTACTTGTCTGAGCGACCTTTAGTGTGGCTGATCCCAGTCCCTATTTATTATGCTGAAGATGAAGAACTGCCTAGTTTGAGGGTAAACTCTTCTCAAGAGGGGGGCTTATCAAGATTAAGACGCTAACAAACCTAAGGCGGATCACAAGGTGGGCCCAAGCTCAAGAGACGTAAAGGAGGTAGTGGCCTTGATCAACCAAAGCATGCAGCAACTAGTCAGCCAGCTTCACACTCAGATTTGATTCATGCAGGTGATAGCCTGCACTTGTGTACATGATTAGTCATAATCCCGTTAAGGGGGATACCTCTCAATCTTTCTACCCTTTATTTTAGCTTGTCTATGTTCTAATCAAACAAGTTGCAACATTTTATGAGCTCAAAAGGTCATCCAACCAGGCCCATAGTGGATCCTGGACTGTGATCCAGCACAACCCAGTTTTGGACGGGATCTTGAAAGCTTTTGTTCATGCATTGTCCACGTGACTTGAGGGCTGGACAGATTGCTAAAATAGTTAACAAATGCACATGCAAAGTTGGCCAGCAAGCACCCTGCCACCCCCATGAGCCGCTTTTACCCAACAAAAGTACGAAGAAAACAGCTTATGGACCAGTCCAGAACCGCCCATTTTGAGGAGTTTGTAGAAAGTAAGTCATATAAAACCTCTCTCACTTTTGTAAGAAGGCAGCCTATGACTTTGAATCAAAGAGCCTGAGCTGAACTCAATTTTCTCTCCAAAAATCCTAGTGGTTGTATCTTCTTGAGTTGCTAGCTCAAGTTATGATATACTAGGTCAATTTAGCTCATCTAGGTGGTGATTCCGTATCCTAGATAATATAAGGTGACTGCCCAAGTGATTGCAAGTGTGGTGTTGCTGTATCATTTGCTCGATCACTTGATTTCCCAACTCTATCTTTGTTATTTAGTGGCACTGAGTCCACTGACGCACTGTCTTGTCTTTGTGTGTTCCTCTGAGCGAGAGTTGACCACGGCTAGGTACATCAATGCCCTGAAACTCAAATGAGACAAAGCAAATCAGAGAGACCAAACAAAGCATTGTGTACAGCTACGTGGTGGCATGCCTTTCTGAAAGTTCATATTAGAAGACACTAGCACCACAAGGACAACTACAACTTAGGTAGGTTCTTGCCAAACTACAGGGAACAAAGAAATTAGTAATTCCTCTTGAAAGCTCAATAATAGTAAGGCAATGTTGATGGAGATCTCCCCATGCCTCTTGAGAATCAAATCAGTCAAGGTAATCTAATTTTGCGGGCCAAAAGTTAAATAAATCATCCACATTTTGTTAAAGAAGCAAAACAGCAGGTCACAGGTTAATTCCAGCAACAAACCTGGTTTTTGAGAGCTTAATTACTTAGGCCTCTTTGAGGTTTAAGTCTAATACTGTACAATGGGTTTGAAGTTCAAGAAGTTAGCTTTCCAGCAAAACACGTTTCAGCTCATTTGGACTTCATTTGCCCCTCCAAATCATCCTTTTAATCTAAACTATCCAAACTGTTTGGTTGAACCCGAATGCACCCAGTTTTGTGTGCTTAATTACTGAGGCCACCTTGGGGTTTAAGTTTGATATTTTTTGATATTTTAGTTCTTTAAGATCTTTTTTTTTAGGGCATGTAAAAAGATTTGGGTTAAGTCGTGTAAAAATAGGAGAACCAGGCTGTTTTTATAAACTGTGCAGACTGGACCCAATTTTGAGCAGTCTGAAGTTTCTAAGGAGTTGGGGCAGCAAATCAAGTCCAAAAGCTGAATTTCCACCTGGAGGAGTTAGAAGGCATCTCATGGTTTCATCCCATGTAAGGAAATCCACGTCATCCCCTCTTTTTGCATGCGAAATGTGGCGTCCAAAACCAGCCAGAAAACCGCCCAGTACTGCTAGCTGCCGCTGTGGAGAGTTCTCAGCAATGTAAGGGTCAAGTCATGTCTGAACAGCTTGCTTAGCTTGCTTAAAGAGGTTTAGACATAATCATGAAGCTTTCTACTTAACCCAAAGGGAACCATGAAAAACAAGTGAAGAAAGGCGGCTTTGCTCCCATTGGCCAGCCCTAAAGTGCAAAGGAGACAAACCACTTTTTGCTTTTTCTGTCACATAAGGGGAGCTGATTGTTTGTGTGTTCACTTGTTTGCTTGCCTAGACTGATTATAATCAATGTAATTTAGCTTATTCTGATGCATAAAATTGTAATTAGCTTAGTTTAATCATGCTTGATTGTAACCGGTTTGCTAAGCTAAGTTTAAAGCTAGATTAAGTTAAGTTAAAGGTTTCCTCCGTAGGAAGGAAACCTCCTAAGCCCCCTATTTGTCTTAGGATGTCTATTTAAGGCCTTTAGAAGGCTCATTTTGTACCCAGCTTATCATCTTTGAAATTGAAAGTGAATTGAGAGCTTTGCTCCTTTTCGTTCCGTAAACACTTTGCTTGCTTATCCTTAACTAGGTCGGTTAAGGTAGTGACCAAGTAAAGTCTTAACTCTTAATTAGGTGGTGCTTCTGTATCCTAATTGAGGTTAAGCGCCCTAAATTCAAACTTAGTGGTGTTTCTGTATCTAAGTGAGTTTAGATTATCATTTATCCCTTCATTCATTCGTGGATTCACTTAAACTCAACCTTGATTTCAGTTTGCTCATCCTTGCATTTGCAATCAATTTTGAGTATTTGTGATTCTCCCCCACACATAAATCATATTTGGTATCAAAGCAAGTTTCATCTTGGCCTAAAACCAACCCCCACACTTCCCAAAGTCGTCCAAACACACTCCTTAAAACACATCCGATAAATCAGCCCCATACACATTCGGTTCTACAATGAGTGCAAGCATGAGTTTGGACGAGAAATATGAAGCACTCGTGAGACAGAATGAGATGCTGATGAAGAAAATCAATGAAGATACTCAACGTGATCAAGAGACTAAGGCTTAGAACGAGTATCTAAGAAAACAGCTTGGTGCCTTTTTGAAGCAAAAGCAAAAGGTGAACGAAGAGCCTCTCCAATCTGAACCAAGAAGGCAAGAACAAGTGTTTAGTCATAACATAGATTCATCTAGTGAGGTTGAACCCTTGAAAATGACTAGACCAGAACCAAGGATACAAGCTAATACCAATGATTTCAAGGTAGAGATTCTGGAGTTTGAGGGTAAGTTTGATCCTGAGGAATTCTTAGATTGGCTACATACTGTTGAGCGTGTTTTTGAGTATAAAGATGTTCCTGAAGATAAAAGGTCAAGTTAGTAGCCTTGAGACTCAAAAAGATACACCTCACTATGGTGGACTAACCTGTGTAGTAAACGGATTAGAGAGAGGAAGTCCAAGATCAAAACATGGGAGAAGATGAAATCCAAGCTTAAGGCTCGTTTTCTTCCCCCAACCTATGTCCAAGATTGCTATTCTCAACTCCACAACCTTACTCAAGGTAATTTGAATGTGGAAGAATACACACATGAGTTTGAGAAACTCTTGATTAAGTGTGATATTCAAGAACTAGAAGAGCAAACCATAGTTAAATACTTAGGAGGCATTGAACCTAAGTATGCTAATGTGGTGGAATTACAGTCATATACTACTTTTGATGAAGTTTGTGTCCTTGCTCACAAGGTTGAGCAACAAAGAAAATCAAGGCCCCTTAAGCATGAGTTTCCAAGGCCCCCACTTCAGAACGAACGATTAACAAGGGGAGCCCCAATCCCTTTCCTAAACCCACGATTCCCCCACCCTCCACCCCACAAAAAACCCCAGCGCCACTACACAGCCAACCACCTGCAAATAGACCTAAACCCATTCCTAAGGGCATCCAAAGATGTTTTAAGTGCCAAGGATTTGGACACTTAGCATCAGATTGTACAAACCGAAGGATCGTTACTTTAGGCAAATGGAAAGCCGTGGAAGAGGAGGAAAATGAGGAGGAAATTCAGGGTGATTTTGAGGAAACTCTAGAGGAAATTAGTAGTGGAAGCAGATGAAGGTGAAATGCTCACTTTGGGCACCAACCACTCACCAAAGAACCATGAGCATCTAAGCCTTTTTCTCACTTCTAGTGAACCATTACTTAAAGCTCCTCATTCTGAATTAAGAGCTTTTAAGGAATGGGTTCAAGGGAAGTCCAAAGGGTCCCCTCCAAACCATATTCAAATTAGCCAGAATGGATGAATGGAAAAGAGTCTCTAGGATCAAGAGAGACTTATTTGAATGGATGATCTTATTTCAGCCAGAATTGAGCCAAGTAGGGAACATGATTACCTAAACCGATTTGAGGTCAAATCTTTCTCAATAAAGGGAGAATGATAGAGATCTCTCTATGCCTCTTAATTTGGAGAATCAAATCAGTCAAGGTAATCTAATTTTGCTGGCCAAGAGTTAAATAAATCATCCACATTTTGTTAAAGAAGCAAAACAGCAGGTCACGGGTTAATTCCAGCAGCAAACCCGGTTTTTGAGAGCTAATTACTTAGGCCTCTTTCAGGTTTAAGTGTAACATTTTACAATGAGTTTGAAGTTTAAGAAGTTAGCTTTCCAACAAAACAATTTTCAACTCATTTGGACTACATTTGCCCATCCAAATCATCCTTTTAATCCAAACTATCCAAACTGCCCGGTTGAACCAGAATGTACCTGGTTTTGTGAGCTTAATTACTTAGACCTCCTTCAGATTTAAGTTTGATATTTTTTGATATTTTGGTTCTTTAAGATCTTATTTTTTAGGGCATGTAAAAAAATTTGGGTTAGTCGTGTAAAAATAGGAGAACAACCAAGGCTGTTTTTATAAACCGTGCAGACTGAACCCGGTTTTGAGCAGTCTGAAGTTTCTAAAGAGTTGGGGCAGCAAATCAAGTCCAAAAGTTGAATTTCCACCTGGAGGAGTTAGAAGACATCTCAAGGTTTCATCCCATGTAAGGAAATCCACATCATCCCCTCTTTTTGCATGTGAAATGTGGCGTCTGTGGCGTCCAAAACCAGCCAGAAAACTGCCCAGTACTGCTAGCTACCGCTGTGGAGAGTTCTCAGCAATCTAAGAGTTAAGTCATGTCTGAACAGCTTGCTTAGCTTGCTTAAAGAAGTTTAGATATAATCATGAAGCGTTCTACTTAAACCCAAAGGGAACCAATGAAAAACAAGTGAAGAAAGGCACCTTTGCTCCCATTGGCTAGCCGTAAAGTGCAAAGGAGACAAACCACTTTTTGCTTTTTCTCTCACATAAGGGGAGCCGCTTGTTTGTGTGTTCACTTGTTTGCTTGCCTAGGCTGATTATAATCAATGTAATTTAGCTTATTCTGATGCATAAAGTTGTAATCAAAGTTAAAGGTTTCCACGTTAGGAAGGAAACCTCGTAAGCCCTCTAGCTGCCTTAGGACGTTTATTTAAGGCCTTTAGAAGGCTCATTTTGTACCCAGCTTATCATCTTTGAAATTGAAAGTGAATTGAGAGTTTTGCTCCTTTTCATTCCTTAAACACTTCGCTTGCTTATCCTTAACTAGGCCGGTTAAGGTGGTGATCAAGTAAAATCTTAATTCTTAATTAGGTGGTGTTTCTGTATCCTAATTGAGGTTAAGGGTCCTAAACTCAAACTTAGTAGTGTTTCTGTATCTAAGGGCCTGTTCTTTTCGTGGGTCAATCCATTGTTACCCACTTCAACCTACTGCAACCTACTTCAACCCACTTGAAAAAAAAATACCAACTTCAACCCACTTCAGCTTATCTCAACCTACTTCAATCCACTTCAACCAACTTCAACCCACCCCATTCATAATTTTAATAATTTGTAAAGTATCATGTGAGATTTAGGGCCTGTTGTTTTCGTGGGTAAATTGGGTAGGTAAAAGTGTGAAATAGGTTGAAGTAGGTTGAGGTGGGTTAAGGCAAGTTGAAGTTGATATTTTTTTTTAAAGTGAGTTGAAATAGGTTGAAGTGGATTAATGTTGGTTGAAGTTGGTATATTTTTTATGTGGTGGGTTGAAATGGGTTAAAATAATGAGAATGTAATTAATGTGTGATAATTATGAAGTTATCCAAATTTTGTGAAATTTTTGTTTTTTATTTTTTATTTGATATTTTTTTCATTTTTAATTTTTAATTTTTAGTTTTTTATTTTTCATTTTTCATTTTTCATTTTTTTTGGCTTTACTTTTTTATCTTTTATTTTTTATTTTTTCCTTTTTATTTTTTTTTTTATTTTTTTTTTCTATTTATTTATTTTAAATTTTTGATTTTTCATTATTTATTTATTTTTTATTTTTTATTTATTTTTTATTTATTTTTTATTTTTTATTTTCTTGATTTTTAATTTTTAATTTTTAGTTTTTTATTTTTCATTTTCTATTTTTTATTTTCTGTTTTTATTTTTTGTTTTTTTAATTTCTTCTTTCTTCTTTCTTATTTTTTATTTCTTCTTT
>JACYFF010002017.1:22560543-22573218 GCA_017589665.1 Selenicereus undatus
CAAAAAAAATGAAAAATGAAAAATGAAAAATAAAAAACTAAAAATTAAAAATTAATAATCAAAAAAATAAAAAATAAAAAATAACAAACAAAAAATTCATAAAATTTGGATAACTTCATAAATTATCACACATTAATTACATTCTCATTATTTTAACCCATTTCAACCCACTACATTAAAAATATACCAACTTCAACCAATATTAACTCACTTCAACATATTTCAACCTATTTCAACCCACCTAAAAAAGAAATACCAACTTCAACCTATCTCAACCCTCCTCAACCAACTTCAACCCACTTCACCCTTTTGACCCACTTCAACCCACTTCACCCTTTTGACCCACCCAATTTACTCACAAAAGAAACAGGCCCTAAGTGAGAGTTTAGATTATCATTTATGCCTTCATTCATTTGTGGATTCACTTAAACTCAACCTTGATTATTTATGTTTGCTCATCCTTGCATTTGCAATCAGTTTTGAATATTTATGATTCTCCCCCACAGATACATCAAATGTGCTCCATCAAAAGGAATGCACTCAGCTCTAGGACATCCTTCTGAACCCCTCCTGATTGATTCGTTCAACCAAATTCAAAAAAAGAAAAACACTATGCAGATTGGGCATTTTACTCCTCTTTGCAAAAGAAGAGAGCGAGTCCACAGTAGCTGCCCTCCATATAAACTATAAAGAGCCTAAGTCATTGTAGTAAAGATATTTGATGCAATTTTATAGATTGTGAGAAACTTGGACAAACAAATAAAATGAATACATCACACCCACCAATATATCATATCAATGGAGGGAACTTGGCATTGATTGATTCGCCACCAAGCCAAATGACAAAACAGTTAGAAAATTACTTTCAACAAACATAACATGATGGATGCTCAAGTAGGACTAAGGCTAGCCAAATGATAAGACTGCCAAAGTGAGGATCAATGACAAGAAACCTTCAAGTTTGCAGAGAGGCGGACACAAATATGAACCAACATATGGCCTTTGTAAGCATGTTCAGCAAGCTCATTATTTATATTTGAACGGACAAAACATAATTGCCAATCTTCCCAAGCCATCTTGAAAGAAGAATTCAGAATGATGGAAGAAAAGCACCAGATTAAAAAAGCATCCAGAAGAGATTGCCGTCCACGACAACCAGGAAATAAGGTGGCCAACTGTCAAGTGGCAGAGAAGGAAAGCAAAGATCTAGGAACCCTTGCCCCTCCCCTTCTCTGAGGGTAAGATCCTAGAACTTTAGAATAGCTAAATAGGGGGTTGACATTGGCATTGCATTTAGAAAATGTACTGGGATCAAGTGGCATACAAATGCACACTGAGAATAGACCATACACAATTTCTCTCTTTCTACATTTATTTATGGGGTGCTCTTTTTGTTGGGGGGGGGGGGGGGAGGAGTTGCAAAACTGAACTGTGCTGATTAGCAGAAGTGGCTTTCTGAAAGGAAACTGGTTTGATCACCCAACTGAGAGAGGGAACAAAAGGGGCTTTCTGTTTGGTCTTAGCAAGTCATATCAGAAAAGTGGGTTCACCAATGGTCCGCCGAAGCCAAATCATCAAAACCTGTAATCTTTATATTCTCAAAAACCTAGGCATAAATAAGTATTTCAACTTAAAAAGAGTTATGATAAGACAACAAGATCCTTTCATTGCCATTTGGCTTTCCTACATCTTTTGTCACTTCTCCCTCTTCTATAACTATCATCAAAGGTGACAATAAGCACTTTATGTAAATGGTTAACCATTTATCTAAATGAAAACATATTAAGCATGTTTTGTGTTCAGTTACAGGTTGGTTTTACACCTAATTAACTTTAAAAGAGCATAAGACATAAAATAGGCCTTTAAATTTACTAAGCAGCAGAAATTATCCCTGGATTCCAATTCTGGTCCTACAAGAAGCTTGATTAACACGATAATGTGTAAACACTTGCGCAGACCACACTGACCAAAAAATAATTTCTCTGAGAGCCAGAAAATTACATGGCCTAATAGGTAGCAAAACCATGTACTGCAGATCAAGAATAAAGGGAATACGCCCAAGATTAGGATTCTAACATATATACTTTTGAAATTTTCGTAAAATCCTAGTATATATTCTTTGGAAACTTGTGGTACTTTGGTATTTGGTAACTTTGGATAAATCAAGAATAAGGATATTTAGGAATGTTTACGTCATAATTTGTTTCATATTCTATGTAGTCTGTTTTAAGTACTTTCCTAATAGTCTTCTGAGTCTCTCTAGGCTGTATTATAAATAGATGTTGTCTCAAGTAATAATTGCACCTTCTGATGACTGCATAATTGAATAAGCTAATTATTCCTGATTTCTCCCTGCATTCTCTCTGTTTCTCTGCCCTTCCTCTCTAATCATTCTCTGTTCCTCTCTCTAAACCCCTCTCTTTCCGGTTCTGCATTATCTTTCACTATCAGCTTGTGCCAGTCACACTAAAGAAACAGGACCAAGAAGAGATATTGAGTACATAACATATTAAGCAATTCAGAGAGGACTTGCAAATATCTTGATACAAATGTGACCCAAAAAAGAGGAATACGGGAATTCCAGCACCTTTATAGAGTTAATGACATTAGTCTCAAAATAAGTTGTTTGGAGGCCTTATTAACAGTTTTTGGTATCATGCTTCCAACATAACATACACTTGGATCTTCTGTTTTCATATTTTACAGCTTCACAGATCATCATTATAGGATGCAACTCCACGACAATCATCACAAACACACTCAAACACAAGAAGCATTCATATCCAAAGTCCCACCTCAAAGGGGGAGGGGCTTGGATGTAAAAACATAGAGGCTAGTGCAATGGGACCCTATATTAAAAAACTTTTGACAACCTAAGTGTCCCAAAGTACAAGATGGTTTTGTGAATCACTTGGCTAAAGTCCCCCACAAACTAGGCATCAAAAAAAAGGGAACTTTTCCATCTTTCCCAAAAGTGAAAATAACATAAATACGAGCATAAAAAATAACATTATTTAGCTCACTGAAATATTTCCTAAACTGAAGTAATTTTTTCTCCTCCCAAACATAATGACCATTTATCTTCTATGTTTCCTCTCTTCCCATGGCCCTCAACTTCAGACACTGAAGTGAAAGCATCTTAATCTAGTGAGAAAATTCATGAAATAACCAATCATCTTTAACAGGTGATTATGCACAAACGATTGGAAAATGATCTTTCTCCTTGTAGAAATCTAACATAAGTATTTCTTGAGAAGATGTACATCCAAGGAATCATGGATAACTATATTGCGTATATTTAGAAGGCAACATGAATACATCAATGAAGCATTCCGAAAGTACCTCTCTCATCAAGCTCAATGACATATGGTGTTTGTTTCAGCTCTCTAAAAACCTCTTTTGCACGCCTACAGTACCTGTATTTGCCGCATGCAGAACCATAAATTATCCTTCTGAAATATGTCCATTTGAGAAAACATAATAATTTAATAACTATGCTTTTGTCACACTAAAATTTCCACCACAATCTGCCACATTTACACATTTTTTCCATGATCATCCATGCAATCTAAAGACGCCTCAAGCAGCTTAAAGATCTGTTCAGGATGGCTCGTCTAAAGCATGCCACGATCCAAGAAGTTGTTTCTTGGAATGGGGATTCTAGCCATTGGAACTTGACTTTTGTGAGGAATCTTAATGATTGGGAAGGGGACAGTTTTTGCGATTTGTTAGCCGTACTTGCTGGCAAAGAGGTTCTGTCGCAAGAAAAGGATGAGATTGTGTGGCCTTTTAACTCTAAGGGTTCCTTCAGCATCAAGAGTTTTTGTTCCACACATTTTGATGCCTTGGATGGTTATGATTTTGCCGCGAAGTCCATTTGGAAGTCTAAAGCTCCCACAAAAGTGTGTTTCTTTGCGTGGGCAGCCTCCATAGGAAGGATCCCGACTGATGACATGCTTAAAAGAAGAAATTTTAGTGGTCCAAGCAGATGCTCTTTGTGCTTCGAGGAGGAAGAAACCGCGGATCACTTTCTTCTTCATTGTCGTTGGGCTTCCGCTCTTTGGGATTTAGCTCTCTCTCTTATGGGGGTTAGTTGGGTTCAACCTTCTAATGCTAGAGACATGGTAGTAGCTTGGACGAGAAGGATGAAGAAGAGTTGGGTCCTTGAAGTTTGGAACATGGTGCCTTTGGCTATTTGGTAGACTACATGAAAGGAGAGAAATCTTCGTATCTTTGACGATAAAGCCGTTTCGTTTCAAGAGTTCAAGCTTTATTTTTTGAGGTTGTTGTATAGTTGGAGTGCCGGGCTTTGTGGTAACAAAATTTTAAATTTTTTGGCTTTTGTCAATTGCATTATGGATGAGAGCATAAGGGCATAATGTTTTTGTATTTGCCCTTTTTGTATATGGGTGACATCCCCTTGGTGTCCTTTTAATATACCTCTTGATTACTAACCCAAAAAAAAAAAAAATTGCTTAGGAAATAATACCAAATTCCAGCAATGTCATTTGAATAAGCACTAACAAAGTATTTCTGCCACAGAAACACAGGACAGTGCCAATGAGCATAAGCACCACATCGGGTTAATCATTTTAGACTTTCGGCAACTTCTGGGCCATTTCAACCATAAGTTGAGATAGCTGATCACAGACTATCTCAAATGCAAAACCATATTCTTAGTCCTTTATTGATCTGACATATTTATGTCCAGTCCTTTGTAACATCACTAAATCAAGAATATTATTACACAAACTAAGGTGAATGCCATTAAGATTACAACATTCCTTGACATTTACTTTGAATAAAAACGTAAATACCCAAGAGGGGGGAAAAGGCAACTCTTTCTTACTACTTTGTGTTTATTAGTCATATGAATAATTAGCGAAAGTAATCCAACAGCTTCCTCTATAGCAGATTACCAGCTCTATCTCAAGCCATCAAATTATCAGTTCTTAATTTGATTATTGGTTTTATGATCTTCCTACTTCTGTTTTACTTAAGTTAATGAGATTCTACTGGCTTGATAGACTCTAGAGAACTGAATATAGTTTGCATTCCAGTCTCTAGAGAACATCCAAAATGTCCTTATAATCTACATTTCACAGGATGGAATTGTCGGAACTTGATAGACTCTAAATTTTGTATGTAGGTTTGTTTAAGAGTTTTATTACTTTGGTTCATTAGATCCTAAGCAACTAATATTATAAGCACCCTAAAGTTTTAAGACAACAAAACACAGTTTCTTTTTGTTCTTGAGAAGGTTAGGAAGAGGCTGGATTATAAACCCAAGCCACCCTCGTCAGTCTACTTCTCTGTCCTTCCCATTGTCCTTGCTCTTTCTCTATGCTCTCACTGAAGACTCTTTTCTCATAGTCATATGTTAACTCATAATAAGTTGTTTTGAGATATGCCTGCACCATTGAGGATTGTAAGATAACTAAGCAACAATTTTGTGTGAAGGGCAATGTCACACCTTAATTCACCTGGTGAAAGCTACCTGAATTCTTATGAACCATAAGGCACCATGTAATATCAGCCTTTGTGAAAAACTCATACTTAACGTTAGCATAGGTGCTAAAGAATGCCATTGGCCAATCTGAAAAGCTATACAAATTTGTGTTACAAGAGAAAATGGCCTTGCCCAAGGTGCAGCAGCTAAGCAGCTGGGCTTTAGGTCTGCTAAAACAGCATGTCAATGGGACTTTCCTGCAGTTGTGGTCCTATGTGAATTTTTAGCATCATATCATAATTGATATGCTAGTGTCCAAGACCTTGTCAGCCATGGATAGTTCAGTTCAAATGCGAACCAATTAAAACTGTTAGAGTAATGGCAACAAGATAAACTTTTCTTCCCTCTTTCTCTTTCACACTTATCCTACATGGAACTTTTGGGTGGTGATTTGAGGGATTCATATATCCCATTCTCCTTACCCATGTTGAATAACTTGAAACCAAGCTTTATAGGGTTGAGGGTGTCTAAGGCCATCACACGCGCCACCGCCACCTGCCTGTCCGGGCCGGGCGCGCCGCGGGTTGTCGGTTGTGGGCCTAATCTATCTTTTTGGGAGAAATCTGTTTAAACATTTTCGTAACAGACTACGCTAAATCCTCCGTGAATCGCTCCCTACCGTTATACTCTTCCTGATTTTTCTCTTCACCTTGAATGCTGCCAGATCTTCTGCCTCATTCTATGCTCTTAATGGCCAGATTTTTTGCCCCATCTTATGCCATTTGAATGGCCGTGCAACGGCTATTTTTTCCCTATAAATAGAGGCCTTACCACCAGGGCTAAACACACCAGCTCTCACATTTCTCTCTTCTCTTCTTCTTCTTCTCTGGATTATGAGTTACGAACTGTATACTCCAAACTCTTGGCCGCGAAGTGCACGCGTTCAAGAGTGCTGAGTTAACCTTGAGGAGCAACCGGCTGTATCGATTTGCACCGTAGTCGAGCCGTAATTGCTTTCAAGGCAGTGGTTTATCCACGACTCAATTTATTCTGTCGATCTTCCAGCCATTGTTCTTCTTATTCTTCTAACAAAAACAATCACCAAAATAATTTTACCCAAATGAAGTTTATTCCACTTATGATCAATACAGGAGCGGTGATCCCAGCAGATTCAAATACAAACTCCCTTCTTTCTCCATTTTCCTCTTGATTTTATTTTGGGGAGGGTGTCTCCACAATGAAGCAAAAGTCATTTCTTCAACTTGACCAATTTCAATTTTGTACACATAACTCTGCAACAATGAGTAAACGGCCCAAGCTTTAGGGTCGCATCTGGTAGTCAATCTACAGATATCGGCATCACTCCAACAAGTCAGAAATGTTATGGCTAATTGAGCATTAATCCAAACTGCAATGATATAGGCTAAAATTCCCCTCAAATCCCCTTCGAAAATGAATCCAACAATTTGCAAACAAAATAAAAATCACTGCATTTCTATTCATCTCTACTCCCAAATATCTAACATGAAAAAAAAAAAATAACGATGAAAGACAGGGAGAGAAGAAGAGAATGAGGAGTTACGGGCAATAAGACTTGGAGAAGATGACGATTTTGTGAGAAGAAACGGTATTCTTGACAAAAACAGATTCTGATGAAGAAGCCACGGCTGGCGATGCAGCGAGAAAGATCAATAGCACCATCATTAGTGCAATTCCACTAGCGATTCTTCTATCCATTTCTGGGATGATACCAAAGTTTGATTCAGTTCCAGATAGCTTTGCGCTGCTCACAACGAAATCTTCCGATGAAGGAGACCCAATTCTTAGGCTGATTTTTCGGTTTGGATGGAGAGTAGGGGGCAAGTAAGGGAGGGTGAGTGCTTCCTTTTATCCTTGTTTGGATGTAAGAAAAAGAGGGCAAGAAGTAAGAGTAAACACATATATAACTATTTTATATTTAATTCTCTAGTGAAGTTAGATATAAATTATTTTAAAGTCGATTTAATTTTAGTTTTGCATGCAACACAAATAAAATTTGTCTTTCAACGAAAATAATTTGAACATTATATTTATGCTTTTATATAAATTTTTTGACTATTTAAAGTGGTTCATGAGAGGGTACTAATATAATTATGTATTCACAGTTTGTACATTTGGTTTTTAGGTCAACGTAATAGTTTCATGAGTTTTGATATAAACTTCCAATGCCCTTATATTGTCTTGCAAGAGATGGGTCGAGTTCAGATTTGTGAGTTGAGATATTTCTTAGTTTGAAGTATTGTGATGATTTGGGCATTTTATTTTAAAGAGTAAAAGATTAATTATAATTTTAGGTGTTTTATAAAGAGAATTTGATTATTGGAGTTGTATGGTTTAAAAGAAAACAAAAATTATTTCATTTTTTCTTATGCGTTAAACAGATTAGATTTTGGTCAATTTGTTTGAAACGTTAAAACATTAATTATACTTTTAAGATTTATATGAATTAAATTTAATTATAAGATATGAATGCTTTGAAAGAAAAATAAAAATATTTCGTTTATTTTCTTATGTTAAATAGATTATATTAAATGTGAAAGAAATTCAACTTCACGGCCCTAATACGATGATCGTGTTTTATTTTTTATTTTTTTATATTCCACGTTCAACCTTTACAGTATACTATATTATGCTTTCAATATGTATTTTTTTAGCACAATCCTTACATATATATGATCATAATTAATATTGACTATGTTATCAAATTCAAAGACATTGATAACAACGACGATAATGCCAATGACGACAACAACAACAATAGTGATAATTGAAATAATTATGAAAATCATATTTATATTTCTATTATCTCTAGTAATACATGTTGTATGTGTATTTTCATCAAAAAAAGACAATAATAATAATAATAATGGAAATAAAAAATGTTTATTATTTCTATATAAATGTGGATATTATATTATTTGTTAATAATAAGGTGCCACATAAGGTTTTACGGTTAGTTCAGTAATTATAATTCAGTTTCCTTAAGTTAAAAATTTTAAAATATGAACTTATTATATAATAATGAAATAATAAAAAAATTTATATCCATTATAATCACCTAAAATCTCTTTGATAATTAGATGATCATAATTAATATCGACTATGTTATCAAATTCAAAGAGGAAGATAACATTGTCGATATCGACAATGACGACAACAACAATAATAGTAATAATGAAAATAATCATGAAAATCGTATTTATTATTCTATTATCTCTAATAATACATGCTAAAATTTATATTTGTATTAAAAAATACAAAATATTAATAATAATGATGGAAATCAAAAACGTTTTTGTCCGTAGGAGCCACAAAGGGCAATATAATATAATGAGAGAGGGGCGAATAGAACTCGAGACCTAATATGTCCAGTAAAGAGTACAATACAATGAGGGAGGGGGGAATCGAACCTGAGACCTAATGTACCCAATAAAAAGGGAGAGATTGGCGGTTATCAAGATAAATCCAGGGGCTGAGATTGCCTAAGATTTTGATCAACGGTTGTAAAGTTTGAATTAATGAGAAGCTTGGATTGAGGGAGGGGAGCATTTTTAGGCATCCACCCATTCTAGCATTTGTAAGATAAAGATTTGTATGATAAAGATTATGACGATTTGAAGCATTTTTTTTTAAACGGTAAAAGATTAACTATAATTTTAGGTGTTTTATGAAGAGAATTTGATTATTGGATTTGTATGGTTTAAAAGAAAACAAAAATTATTTCATTTTTTCTTGTGCGTTAAATAGATTAGATTTTGGTCAATTTCTTTGAAACGTTAAAACATTAATTATACTTTTACGATTTATATGAATTAAATTTAATTATAAGGTATGTATGCTTTGAAAGAAAAAAAAAATATTTCGTTTATTTTCTTATGTTAAATAGATTATATTAAATGTGAAAGAAATTCAGCTTCACAAGCCTAATACGATGATCGTGTTTTATTTTTAATTTTTTTTATATTTCACGTTTAACCTTTGCAGTATGCTATATTATGCTTTCAATATGTAATTTTTTAGCACAATCCTTACATATATATGATCATAATTAATATTGACTATGTTATCAAATTCAAAGAGATTGATATTGTCCAGTATGCTAAAATTTATATTTGTATTGAAAAATACAAAATATTAATAATAATGATAGAAATCAAAAACATTTTGGTCCGTAGGAGCCACAAAGGGCAATATAATATAATGAGGGAGGGGCGAGTAGAACTCGAGACCTAATATGTCCAGTAAAGAGTACAATACAATGAGGGAGGGGAGAATCGAACCTGAGACCTAATGTTCCCAATAAAAAGGGAGAGATTGGGTGGATGCCCCAAATCGTTATAATCTTTTATAATTAATCGAACCCGAGACCCAATGTACCCAATCAAATTCTCTTCATAAAACACCTAAAATTATAATTAATCTTTTACCGTTTAAAATAAAATGCCCCAAATCGTCATAATCTTTATCTTACAAATGCTAGAATGGGTGGATGCCTAAAAATGCTGCCCTCCCTCAATCTAAGCTTTTCATTAATCCAAGCTTCACAACCGTTGATCAAAATCTTAGGCAATCTCAGCCCCTGAATTTATCTCGATAACCGTCAATCTCTCCCTTTTTACTAGGTACATTAGGTCTCAGGTTCGATTCCCCCCTCTCTCATTGTATTGTACTTTTCACTATTTTATTCGTCCATCCCTCATTATATTGTCCCTTTTTATTGGGTATATTAGGTCTCAGGTTCGATTCCCCTCTCCGTCATTGTATTGTACTTTTTACTGGACATATTAGGTCTCAAGTTCTATTCGCCCCTCCCTCACTATATTGTATTGCCTTTGTGCCTCCTACGGACCAAAACGTTTTTAATTTCCATTATTATTATTAATATTTTGTATTTTTCAATACAAATATAAATTTGAGCATGTATTATTAGAGATAATAGAATAATAAATACAATTTTCATGATTATTTTCATTATTACTATTGTTGTTGTTATCGTTATTGTCGATATCGGCAATGTTATCTTCCTCTTTGAATTTGATAACATAGTCAATATTAATTATGATCATCTAATTATCAAAGAGAGATTAGGAGATTATAATGGATATAAATCTTTTTATTATTTCATTATTATAGAATAAGTTCATGTTATTAGAATTTTTAACTTAAGAAAACTGAATTATAATTACTGAACAAGCCGTAAAACCTTATGTGACACCTTATTATTATCACATAATATAATATACACATTTATATAGAAATAATAAACATTTTTGATTTCCCTGATTATTATTATTATTTTGTCTTTTTTTGATACAAATATACATAGAGCATGTATTACTAAAGATAATAGAAATATAAATATGATTTCCATAATTATTTCCATTATCACTATTGTTGTTGTTGTCGTCATTGTCATTATCGTCGTTGTTATCATTCTCTTTCAATTTGATAGCATAGTCGATATTAATTATGATCATATATATGTAAGGATTGTGCTAAAAAATTACATATTGTAAGCATAATATAGCATGTTGTAAGGGTTGAACGTGAAATAAAAAAAAAACAAAAAAAAAACACGATCATCATATTAGGCCCGCGAGGTTAAATTTCTTTCACATTTAATATAATCTATTTAACAGAAGAAAATAAACGAAATATTTTTCTTTTCTTTCAAAGCATACATATCTTATAATTATATTTAATTCATATAAATCTTAAAAGTATAATTAATGTTTTAACATTTCAAACAAATTGACCAAAATCTAATCTATTTAACGTATAAGAAAAAATGAAATAATTTTTGTTTTCATTTAAACCATACAAATCCAATAATCAAATTCTCTTCATAAAACACCTAAAATTATAATTAATCTTTTAGGCATCCACCCATTCTAGCATTTGTAAGATAAACACTAGTCTGGACCCGTGCTTTGCACAGAGTATGTTCAAATAAACATTTTGTAGATATGTTATCGAAATAATAAATGAATAGTTATGGTAGACATGATTAATATTATAATTTAGAGGAGATAATGGAAAAACTCAATGAAAAGGTTAAGTATACAAACACTTCATGCATAATTAATGAGATTAATATTTGAAAACTATATAATTGTGAAAAAAGTCTATATGAGTATGATGAAGACAATAGATAGTGAATTTGTTACAAAGCATGCTAAATAGGGTGATGATAAGTCAATTTGTGACGTCAATGACAAAAAGTCCACATCCTCTTCTTGTAAGAGTAAACTTATTAATTATGATCATATATATGTAAGGATAATCCAAACTTTCACGTAAAATGGGTTGAGGGCTGAAAATCCTTCCCTCCCTCATTCTAGCACTCTCATTTAATCTCATTAAAATAAATAAAAAATTAATTTTAATTTTAAATTTTGAAAACTACTCCCTCAATTCCCCACTTACTATCTCTCTCTATCCTCTATTTCTGTAACTCCCTCAATAACCGAGTAACTTCCTTTCAACACTCTCTCTCTCTCTCACTATCAACCCCTTGTCCCTCATTCTGGAACCATCGGGCAAAGAAGAAGGCTACTAAAGACTAATAATGGTGATCTCTCCCATTCTTTCTACAAAATAGATTTCAAGTTTCTTTTCTTTTCTTTTCTTTTCTCTGGGTTTCACTTGACAAGTTTATTTTCTTTTCTTTTCTCTAGGTTTCACTTGACATAGATTTCATTCATGGATCATTGATGCTTGCATGTAAGGCGATAGACGAAATGCGGAAGGCCATGAAAATGAGAAACCCAAGAATGTTGCATGCTATGCCATTGCCGTTTTTATCACCACTGGTACCCTCTGTTTCTCTTTTCCATCTTTCATTCAATGTAATAGCAAATTATTAGTGTTTGCTTAAGTCAAAATTTCCAAGCAATTGCTTCCCACTCTCATCTCCCCATTATGCTTCGACTCTAAATCAGTTGCTTCGACTCTATATGTATGGAGATTTTAGCTATTTTCAAGTAGACATACCCTAATCATTTCAAGCAACTTCATTTAATTTCTTTCAGCAAATTTTAAATTATTTCCCAGAAAAAAACTTTTGATTTGATGGTGCAGAAGAGAGGTTTGATACTCGAGAAAAACCCAGAATCTCAAGAGAACCACAACGAAATCAATGGGTTAAGTCCATAATATCAACATGGTTGGTTTTATTTATTTAAATT
>JACYFF010002017.1:22593218-22608446 GCA_017589665.1 Selenicereus undatus
TGTGTGTGTGTGTGTGTATGTGTGTGTGTGTGTGTGTGTGTGTGTGTGTGTGTGTGTGTGTGTATGTGTGTGTGTGTGTGTGTGTGTAGATATATAGATATATATGTGTTTATGTATATATATATATATGTTGTAACACCCCTCTACCGCCAAGAGGTGTCACACCGCCAGGTTAACTAAGGGAGACTTCTAAGGCTACCGTGACTAGAGACTTCTTTAAGGATTCGACCTAGCTTTATGTCAGTCGGGGCATTTCTGAACAAACTGCAAGAGTTTCGCCTATAATAAAGATTTATAAAGGTTGAAAGTGAACTTAAGGGGGTACCTAGTGACATTACAACAAAATTGAAAAAGAAATAGGAGTCTTCCCTCGTGTTGCACTGTCGGGGTTGGGGCTTAGGCCATTATAAACATTCGTTCATGTCATTTCCATTGATTTAAACACTGTCAGAGCCAACTTCATGCTTGGTTCTTGCACTTCTTTAGCTAAAATAAGAAATTAGGCAGCTTCAGAAAATGCAGCTTCACAAAAGACACTTTCAGGTAACAACTGGCCATTATATGTCAGTAGCATGCATGATCGTTCATTCATCACCTGGGAAAAAGGGGAAAGGAAATGGAGTGAGCCACCACATGCTCAGTGAGTGTTCCTCCACTCTTTAAAACAAACCATTTGCATGCAATATTACTTATAATAGTCACATATCAAGCAATTATGTCATACTATTCTCATATTAAGCTATGTAACACAACTCAGAAGTCATTCTTTGGCTAATTAATCACTTATGAGAGATTCTTAAGTTCGGGGAGCGACAAATATGCTAGGAGTTTTCTTAACTCAAATCATACATTTTTAAAACGTACATGTTCGCTGTATTAAAAGACTATGGCCACACTTTACATGAAGTTTCATACAACCATGCTTAGGAATTTATTTCATTAAGCTTTTATAGGATTTTTTTTTTCTTTTCCTTCTTCAAAAACGTCTTTCAAAACTTCTTGGAGTTCACATTCGTTAAAAGAAATTTCTTTTGAATTGGTCATATAACGACCCTTATAAGCTTTTCACATTTCATTCAATTTGGCCTCTTAATGGCTCTTAAATCTTTCTTTCTTATAAAATACTTAAAATAGTGAAATGCCGACTGCTTTTCTTACTTATTAAGAAAGTATTCTGCGCATAAGATCACAGTGTGCTGATCGGGTGAGACCTATTCTCAACCCCTAGTGAGACTATTGCTCACGCGAAGCTCTTACTTTTGGGATGACAACTAACTTTTGGACCTTAACCCTCGTCAAGGTCTCTAGGGCTTCCCACTACTAGGAATACTTCTAGGCTAGGAATTCCCCTGTTCGAGCAGGTTCACTCCCATCTTATTGTCCCTATGCACAATATCATAGCCAATTTAAAGCATATGGCCATAACGGCTAATAAGTTTGCTGCCTCTCATAGCGAAGTCCTTTTTCACATAGCACACTCTCTTTTTATTTAAATTCTTTAGGGATTCCCCTGTTCTAGCCAGTTCACTCCCAAAACTGTATTCGTAAGTTTAAAATAAGCCATCGTTGGCTAATAGTTATGGCTACTAATAGTTACATCCATGAAAACTTTCTTTTCCAAACACACCCTCGCTCGTAAGATGGAACTTAATGACAAAAACAGAGGAGGGGGTTTGTATATAACACATTCAAACACTTCATAATCAATCTCAACAGAATGAGCCACATATGGCCTCGCAGTCTACACGATTGCGGTTAATCACAACTCAGGCTCCCTCCTCAGAAAACACCAGCGAACCTCAAAACTCTCATGAGTTCAACCTCAAGCCATCCAACTACCATCTCAATTTTCATTTCTAAAACTATAGCATATTATCATGAGGCCTATAAAGAAATGTGCAATAGGACTTGTGTGCTTGCCGTGCAAGCAACACCATCTAGCGGTGCGTTACAACAACAAACTCCCAATGTGGGTCCCGCTTTCGCGGGGTATGGGGAGATCCAACTGTAGGCAACCTTACCTCTACCGGTATTCCTACCCATAGAGAGGTTGATTCCATAAGACCCACAAAACAGCTTTGAGAAAAAGGTTTGAAGAGAAAACGATTGCAAAAACCATTGACCGACGTAAGAGAAAGGGGGAGGGGGAAAATGTTCCGGATAAGCGAAAATATATGGAGCGGAGACATACCTCAACAAACCAGGGGCACTTGGTGCCGTGACATCCTGGGAAAGCGCAACCTGCAACAAGCAAACCAAAACTAATCAAGGCGTTAATTTGAAACTAGCAGTGCGTTACAATAAGCATATATACCCACATATACATATACATCTATATTGCTTCAACTTGAAATAATGCTTAAAGAACTAAATTAAACTAATCAAGGCATGAACTGACTAACTAAATAAACATCGATTTGAATGCTAACTTGTTAATTTGAAACTACTTTTTAGGCATGAATTAACTTAATTAAACAAACATCGATTCGAGGTACTCACATGCTAATTCAAAGCTACATTTTTTTTTTGGCATGAATTAACTAACTAAACATACATCGATTCTCACATGTTAATTCGAAGCTACTTTTTAGGCATGAATTAACTAATTATACAAGTATCGTTTTAGGCTTAAAAACTGTTTAACTCTAGGCATTCTTAGAACATCTTCAACATGCATGATTTCACCTCAAATTTAGTTGCTTTTAGCCATGCACGATAGGCATAAAACTCAATAAAATTCTGAATAACATTCTAACAACTTTAGACATGCAGAATCGGGGTTAAGTCCAATTCAAATAGGGCATGTAAAAATAGAAAACAACGTGCGCATGTATAGGGCATAACCAAGCAGCATATACTTGTATAAATTGTAGTATAAATTCAATATAGCTTAACACACATAGTTCCTCATTACACATTATGTGAACTTAGCTAAACCTAAACTGACCTGCATCATCATTCAGGCTAAAGCGTTTTTGAATGTGATAATAGTCTAGGAGAACAAGAACACTTACCTGATTTAGCCTAAATTCGACCTTAGTGGAGCAATTCCACGCCCCCAAACGCACGCCCAACTGATGAACCCGAAACCCTAGCCCGATTGCCTGCTAAAAACGAACCCTAACTCCTAACTTTGGTGATGTTTGTAGCTGATTTGGGTCGAATTCGACCCCCAAATTTATAGGGGAGGTCAATTATGGCAAGATTTGCTGGATTCCGGCACGTGGGTGGTGCTTCGAGGCCACCAAAACGTGGCTGCCTGGCTTTGATTTGTGCCAAGAAGTGGAGGAAAGGGGATGGTGGTGGTTGGCAGTGAGTGGGCTGCGCATAGGGGACCACCATGGACCCTCTCTTTCTGGCGACGCGTGGTGGAGGAAGGAGAACGGTTGGTTATTCTGGGCTTGCAGGTGGAGGAAGAAGAGAGAGTGCGATGCAGAGGTGGGGGTCGGTCCTGGGACTCTGATGAAGCCCCCCCTTTTTACCCACCTTTCTTTTTCCTTTTTTTGTTTAATTACTACACTAGCTAAATTCTTTGCCCAATTTTGTTATCGTTCAGTCTAAACTCGGGTTGAAACGTCCTAGAACTGGCGTCCTAATTAAATTCGAAAAATGACTAAATAAATGGAATAACGATTTTAAAAACTTGGGTTAGGATCGATTCAATAATTTTCTAAATAAATAAGGACAATAATAACAATAATAATAAAGTCCTTCTTTTTAGTGAAATTAATTTTTAAAAACGCACACAAATGACATAATATCCTTGTTGAAAAATAATTCAAACGCAGCTTTGTAAACTTAGCAACTGAAGCAATTAGTCAGCAATAGAAAGGAAGTGCGACCCTTACACTCTCCCCCACTTAAAAGAATTTCGTCCTCGAAATTTCCTTACCTAATGGAACTAGCGCGGGGGGCATTTTTCACGCATCTCGCTTTCTAACTCCCAAGTTGCTTCTGCCACTTTGTGGTGTTTCCATAGCACTTTAACATATGGGATGTTCCCGTTTCTGAGTTTCTTTTCCGTTCTTTCCAAAATTCGAATGGGCTCTTCTACATAGGTGAGATTCACTTTAACTTGCAAGGGTTCATTTCAGATGACATGATCTGGATCTGGAATATGCTTCCGAATACTGGATACATGGAATACGTCATGAATGCATTGACGAGGGCGGTAAGGCCAGTCGGTATGCGACCGGTCTCACTTTCTGCAGAATCTTAAACGGTCCAATGAACCTTAGGCTCACTTTTCCTTTTGCCCAAATCTTATGCTTCCCTTGAGTAGAGATACTTTCAGGAACACATGGTCTCTAACTTCAAACTCCAGTGGCCTTCTCCTAACATCCGCATAGCTCTTTTGTCTACTCTAGGCAATTTGCAGTCTCTTACGGATTGTCTTGATTATTTCAATCGTCTGATCGATTAACTCTACCTTGGAGGGTTCCCTTTCATCTACTTCATTCCAACAAGTAGGAGTTCTGCAACATCGACCATAAAATTCCTCAAAGGGGGCCATGCTAATACTGGCGTGGTAGCTGCTATTATATACAAACTCGACCAGAGGCAAGTTATGATCCCAAGTCCCGACGTAATCGAGTGCACAAGCTCTCAACATGTCCTCCAGGGTTTGAATGGTTCTTTCTGATTGACCGTATGTTTGAGGGTGAAAGGCTGTATTTAGACGTAGTTCTGTACCCATTGCTCTTTGAAAACCATACCAAAAGTGGGATATGAACTTGGTATCACGGTCTGACACAATACTGAGCGACACACCATGCAATTTGACTATCTCCTTGATGTACAAATCAGCCAGTTGCTCAGAGGTGAAAATGGCTTTAATAGCTAAGAAATGTGCAGCCTTAGTCAGCCTATCAACTATCATCCAAACACTATCATGCTGCTTGGTGGTTTTTGGTATCCCAATAATAAAATCCATGGTAATGTGCTCCCATTTCCACACCGGGATTAGTAGAGGTTGTAATAATCCTCCAGGTTTTTGATGCTCAGTTTTTACCCTTTGATTGGTGAGACACCAAGTCACGAAGTCTGTAATGTGCCTTTTCATCCCATTCCACCAGTAGTGGGTTTTTAAATCATGTTACATCTTCGGACCTCCGGGGTGAGTAGTAAGTGTGGAGTTGTGTTCTTCTTTTAACAACTCCTTTTTGAGTGTTGTTACATTCGAAACACATAGTCTGCTTCCTTACCAAAGTACCTCTTTTTGGATTGAAAATTCCTTATTCCTTCCTTCTTCCACACCCTTCCTGATCCTCATGAGTTCAAGATCATCTTTCTCATGTTGCTTAATTTGTTCAATCAATGGAGAAGTGATTTGAAGTGCTGCTAAATAGCTTTGATCCCTTGGTAATACCACCTCTATTTGCAGCGTATCGAGCTCCTTCAAGAGTGTCTTTTCTTGCGTAAGTAAGTAGGCCACTGTTCTAGTAGACTTCCTACTTAGCGTATCGGCCACTACATTTGCTTTACCAGGGTGATAATTGACCTCCATATCATAATCCTTTAGAAGTTCTAACCATCTTCTTTGCCTCATATTCAATTTCCTCTGAGTAAAAATATACTTCAGACTCTTATGGTCAGTATATACCTCACATCGTACTCCATAGAGGTAGTGTCTCCAGATTTTTAGGGCAAATACAACTGCAGCCAATTCTAGGTCATGTGTTGGATAATTTTCTTTGTAAGGCTTCAATTGGCGAGAGGCGTAGGCAACGACTCTGCCTTTTTGCATTAGAACACATCCCAATCCTTTCTTGGACGCATCACTGTAGATTATAAACCCTTCATTGCCTTCAGGTATTGTTCATATTGGTGCAGATACCAATCGTCTTTTTAGCTCCTGAAAGTTATCTCCGTACTCCCTTGTCCATTCAAATTTATTGCTTTCTCAAAGTAGTTTGGTGATAGGCAAGGCCAGTTTAGAAAATCCCTTTACGAATCTCCTATAGTAACCAGCCATACATAAGAAGCTTCGCACTTCGGAGACATTAGTGGGCCTTGGCTAATTTACAAAGGCCTCTACCTTTGCTGGATCTACCAACATGGCTTCTTTAGTCACTATATGACCCAAGAATTGAACTTTTTCCAGCCAAAACTCGCACTTTTAAGCTTGGCATAAAGTTTGTGTTCTTCTAGTATTTTGAACACTATTCGTAAGTGGTCTATGTGTTCTTCCTTGGTTTTGGAGTACACTAGGATATCATCGATGAATACCACTACGAATTTGTCGAGGAAGGGTTTGAAGACCCTGTTTATCAAATCCATGAAGAAGGAAGGAGCATGAGTTAACCCAAACGGCAATACTAAGAACTCTTAATGCCCATATCGAGTTCGAAAGGCAGTTTTGGGTACATATTCTTTCTTAATCTTTAACTCATGGTACCCTGATCTCAAATCAATTTCTGAGAACACTGAAGAACCAGCTAGTTGATCAAACAGGTCATCAATTCTAGGAAGTAGGTACTTGTTCTTGACTCTTACTCTGTTTAACTCCCGATAATCGATACATATCCTTAAACTCCCATCTTTCTTCTTCACAAAGAGTACTGGTGCTCCCCAGGGTGAGACACTAGGCTGAATTAACCCCTTCTCTAGTAACTCTTGTAAGTGGGCTTTCAATTCCATTAATTCAGCAGGTGCCATTTGATAGGGTGCCTTGGATATTGGGCCAGTTCCTGGCACAAGTTCAATGGTAAATTCGATCTCTCGATCTGGTGGTAACCCTAGTACTTCTTGGAATACATGGGGGGAACTCCCTTACTATTGGAATTTTACTTTAGTTTGGGTCTTCTTATTCTATGGCCTTGATTGCGCACAGATAACCCTGACATCCTTTCTTCAGCATCCTGAATGCTTGCATGGCAAATACAGTTGGAATGCTCACTTGGTGGCCACTCCCTTAAAGGTTACTCTTTCTCCATCAAGGGTCGAGAAGGTCACCAACTTCCTTTCACAATCAATGGTCACTTTATGCTTAGTTAACTAGTCCATCCCTAGAATAACATCCCAACCTTGTATATTTAGCTGTACTAGATCTGCATGGAGGACTCTCCCTTCTAATTTAATAGCACAGTTTTTGAAAACAACATCGGTGTAGTAGGTAGATCATAAGGGAGTGGTTGCATATAGTTGTACGTCCATCTCGTCAGGCTTGCTAGCGAGCTTCTTTGCGAAAAACAGGATTCACAAAAGAATGTGTCGCACTCGAATCAAATAAAACACGAGCGTAAAGATGATTGATAAGGAGGGTACTTGATACAGTGGTTGTGGGGTCCTCTGCCTCTTCACCTTCCAGAGAGAACACTCGACCACCTGCTTGCGGCCTTTTCCCACCTCGGTTGCCTCTCGAAGCTGCATTCGTAGGAGGGCGGCCTCTTTGAGTGACTGGATTATTCTCCATGCTTGCACCTTGTATGTTGCCTTGTTGATTCCATGCCTTCTTGCGACAGTCTGCAACCTTGTGGTCCATTGCACCAAACCTATAGCATCCTTGCATACCATATTTACACGGACCGTAATGCAGACGTCCGCACTGATTGCAGGGTTCTATCTGTTGCCTCGGCGTAGCTTGTTTTCCTTTGCCCCGATTGTTGAAGTTCCTGAATTTCTTGTTCCCCTGAGCGTTGGATCCTCCTGGACAAAATTTTCTTTTGGCTAAGCCAATTTGCTGACTCTCAGCCTCAGTCTCTTCTATGACTCAGGCTATTTTCACTGCTCTTTGATACATTTCCTGAAAGTTGGTAAATACATGTCTAGCTATCATTCTTTTAATTGGTCCCTTCAGGCCTTGCTCAAAATGGTCCATTCTCATTTCCTCTGTGGCGACCTGGTTAGGTGCAAAGAGACTAAGCTCATTAAACTTCGCCGCGTATTCCATCACGCTCATTTGCCCTTGTTTCAGGTGTAAAAACTCTTGTTCTATAGCCCTTTTCATGTCCCGAGGATAATATTGGGCATCCATCAAAGTCTTCGGCTATTTCCAAGTGAAAGCTGGTTCACCAGCTCGGGGTTTGACAGTCCCCCACCATAATTCAACCTCTTTTTCAAACTGATGGGTCGCTAGACGCACTTTGAAGCCTGCGGGGCAGTCCATTACCTCGAATAAGTTCTCCATCCTTCTCAACCATTCCTCATATGCGAGAGGGTCAGTTCCACCACCAAACTTAAGTGGTTTCAGTTTATTGAACTGGCAAATCATCTCCAAGGCAGTTGGTTCCGACACCGGTTCTCTTCAAGGAGGCATTGGCTACATAACTATTTATGTAAAGTTGCTTAGTTTTATGTACGAAAATAGATTTATCAAAGGAATATAAAAGCATAGTACATTAAATAGAATTCATAGATTATAAGTATTGGCGCGATCCTATTCCGGGTCGCACAAGCACTCCTTTTTCCTTACTAAAAGCATACATTCACATTTTACGAAACATCACGATAACACCTCTACTCATTTATTCAATTCAGGGATACACTTAACTTAGAAGTTATCTAGAAACTTCCGATACACTAACACCTTCGGGAAAAAGGAAACCGGGAGGGTACACTAGTTAAGACTTATTTAAATACAATACATTCAATAGGAAATCTTGGGTTACGCTCAACTCTATTCGTCATATGAGGAATCTTCCTTAGGAGGGTCGTCTACCATTGGCTCATTCGAGCCTTCGGACTCTTCTGGGCTAGTAGGTCTCACAATCTGAAAGTCGGGGAGTATTCCACATCGAGCTTCCCATCCACCAACTCCTCCATTCTCAGCATTGTAGCCTGCCAACTACGGGGATATTATGCACCAAAGGAATCTATCCAACGTATTGAAATCGTGGTTACTCGCTTATATCGTTCCACTTGAGGGTTTTCCGCGAACAGAAGCCTCATCTAGTGGTGTTCGAGCTGATTTCTCTCAACTATTGTGGTTGGAAGGTGTTGTTCTACAGTGGGAGCAATTAAGGCCGTATTGACCAGTTGACTGGCGGCATTGCTCTTTTCCAAGGGGGTGTCTCCTAAGAAATCCACCTGATCTTCCACCAATATTAGGAAATCTACCAACCCTCTGAATGTGAATGAGGTATAAGCCCCCATGTGTATGGTAAGTTGGCGGAGGGCGAAGTAACTTCACTTCAACTGTCGGTAACAGGCATCTCTCGAATGAATTTGACAGTTCAATGGTTCTGGGCGACCCGTAAGGGTCGCCGCTGGTTACTTCTTACTATGGCTTCCCAGAAGATAAATGCGTTCCACGCAGTCAACTAGAACGGAAAGTATACAAATTCGATGATTTTAAACACCATCCTATATCACCACACTGGGTTACGAATAAAACTAGCATGCAGGTATTTGCATGGATGTCCTAAGCCATACTTATAGTTTATGCCCATGAATATGCAATGCAAGTACATAGTAAGCTCAGGTAAGCACTTTAAGGCACATATTTCACGCATCGAAACTTCTAATGTGACATCTAGATGCATATGCGAACCTATGGCTCTGATACCACCCAATGTAACACCCCTCAACCCTTAAGAGGTGTCACACTGCTAGGGTCCCCAAGGGAGACCCCTAAGGCTATCGTGACTAGGGACTTCTTTAAAAATTCAACCTAACCTTAAGTTAGTTAGGGAATCCTGGAACAAAACTGCAAGAGTTCCACCTATAATTGCAACATTTATAAAATTTGAAAGCGAACTTAAGGGGGTACTTGGTGACATTACAACAAAATTGAAAAAGAAATAGGAGTTTCCCCTTGAGTCACACACTCAGGGTTGAGGCTTAAGCAATTACAAACATTCGTTCAAGTAATTTAAATAGATTTAAACACTGCTAGAGCCAACTACATGCTTGCTTCTTACACTTGTTTAACCAAAATAACAAATCAGGCAGCTTCACAAAAGACACTTTCATGTAACAACTGGCAACCCTATGTCAGTAGCATGCACGATCATTCATTCATCACCGGGGAAAAAGGGGAAAGGAAATGGAGTGAGCCACCACATGCTTAATGAGTGTTCCTCCACTCCTTAAAACAAACCATTTGCAGGCAATATTACTTATAATAGTCACATATCAAGCATTTATGTCATACTATTCTCATATTAAGCTATGTAACACAACTTGTAGGTCAGTCTTTGGCTAATTAATCACTTATGAGAGATTCTTAAATTCGGGGAACGACATACATGCTTGGAGTTTTCTTAACTCAAATAATGCATTTTTAAAACGTACATGCTCGGTGTATTAAAAGACTATGGCCACACTTTACATGAAGTTTAATTCAACCATCCTTCAGAATTTATTTCATTAGGCATTTATAGGGTTTTTTTTTTCTTTTCCTTCCTCGAAAACATCTTTCAAAACTTCTCTGAGTTCACATTCATTAAAAGAAATTTCTTTTGAATTGGTCATATAACGACCCTTATAAACTTTTCACATTTCATTCAATTTGGCCTCTTAATGGCTCTTAAATCTTTCTTTCTTCTAAAATACTTAAAATGACGAAATGTTGATTGCTTTTGTTGCTTATTAGGAAAGTATTCTCGGCATAAGTTTATAGTGTGCTGATCGGGAGAGACCTATTCTCAACCCCTTGTGAGACTATTGCTTACACTAAGCTCTTACCCCCAGGATGACAACTAACCTTTGGACCTTAACCCTCGTCAGGGTCTCTAGGGCTTCTCATAACTGGGATTACTCCTAGGCTAGGGATTCCCCCGTTCAAGCAGGTTCACCCCCATCTTATTATCCCTATGCACAATATCATAGCCAATTTAAAGCGTATGACCATAACAGCTAATAAGTTTGTTGCCTCTCACAGCGAAGTCCTTTTTCACATAGCGCACTCTCTTTTTATTTAAATTCTTTAGGGATTCCTCTGTTCTAGCAAGTTCACTCCCAAAATTGTATTCGTGAGTTTAAAATATGCCATCGTTTGCTAATAGTTATGGCGACTAATAGTTACGACCATGAAAACTTTCTTTTTCAAACACACCCTTGCTCGCAAGATGGAACTTAATGACAAAAAAAGGGGAGGGGGTTTGTATATAACACATTCAAACACTTCATAATCAATCTCAACAGAATGAGCCACACATGGCTTCACAATCCACATGATTGCGAGTAATCACAACCCAGGCTCCCTCCTCACAAAACACCGACCACAAAGAACCTCAAAAATCTCATGAGTTCAACCTCAAGCCATCCAACTACCATCTCGGTTTTCATTTCTTAAACTATAGCATATTATCATAAAGGCCTATAAAGAAAGGTGCAATAGGACTTGTGTGCTTACCGGGCAAGCAGCCCCATCTAGCGGTGCGTTACAACAACTATATATACCCACATATACATATACATCTATATTGGTTGAACTTGAAATAACGCTTAATGAACTAAATTAAACTAATCGAGGCAAGAACTGACTAACTAAGCAAACATTGATTCGAATGCTAACATGTTAATTTAAAACTACTTTTTAGGCATGAATTAACTTAATTAAACAATCATCGATTCAAAGTACTCACAAGCTAATTCAAAGCTACTTTTTTTTTTAGCCATGAATGAACTAACTAAACAGACATCGATCTGAAGTACTCACATGTTAATTTGAAGCTACTTTTTAGGCATGAATTAACTAATTATACAAGTATCGTTTAGGCTTAAAAACTATTTAACTCTAGGCATTCTTAGGATAGCTTCAACATGCATGATTTCATGTCAAATTCAGCTGTTTTTAGGCATGCACGACAGGCATAAAACTCAAAAAAATTCTGAATAACATTCTATCCGCTTTAAACATGCAGAATTGGGGTTAAGTCCAATTCAAACAAGGCATGTAAAAACATAAAATAGCGTTTGCATGTACAGGGCATAGCCAAGCAACATATACTTGTATAATTGGAGCATAAATTCAATCTAACTTAACATGCACAGTTCCCCATTACACATTCTATGAACATAGCTAAACCTAAACTGACGTGCATCATCATTCAGGCTAAAATGTTTTTGAATGTAATAATAGTTTAGGAGAAGAAGAACACTTACCTGATTTAGCCTAAATTCGACCTTAGTAGAGCAATTCCACACCCTCAAATGCACGCCTAACTGATGAACCCGAAACCCTAGCCCAATTGCTTGCCAAAAATGAACCCTAGCTCCCAAATTTGGTGATGTTTGTGGCTAATTTGGGTGAAATTCGACCCCCAAATTTACTCACTTTGATTTGCGGTGAGAAGTGGAGGAAAGGGGATGGTGGTTGTAATAACCCAACCCTAACTCATATTTATTTATTTAAACCATCTTTAGTTATTTCATTAATCATGTTTATTCAATTACTTTACCATATTTATTGACTTAATCACTCATGGTTATTTGTTTAACCAAATCATATTCATTAAATTCAATTACGCTCCATTTATTTATTTAACGAGTTCCATCATGTTATTTAAATTTTCCATCTTCATTCATCGTATTTAATCTTCCCAGTTGGGAGATATTTCATTTTGGGTACCACTTTGCAACTCAAGTTTCATTGATTGTTAATTCGAAGTTTCGTTGATTGAATAAATATCGGGTGAATCGATATTAGGCCTCGGTAAGTATAAATTAGTGATTAATTATTTTTTTTATCTTCGCTAAAAATTTAATTCCGAGCAATTCAAATTTTTATTTTTGTTCAACCCTCCAAATAATTTTTCAAGCCCCAATTTAGCTTTTTGGGCCGAAAACAAAAGCCCAAAACCTTACTAACTTTTGTTATTTCAGTAATTACTCATTTTAGCACTTAATTTTAATTAGTAAAAAGCTAATTTTTGGGGGGATACTTTTCAGCCACATGTAGCTACTAAGTGACACTTTATAAACACAAATATTTAGCCCAAAATACAAACCCATCCCCCCATTTTCTCTCTCCTTCACAGCAGAAACAAGGGCAATAGCTGCTGCCCCTTATGCCGCCACTTTGGGTGGTTTCCGGCCACTTTTGCGGCCACTTCTCGGCTACCGCGACTTCCCCTTGCTTCTAGCTATCATGCCCAACCATTTAGTTCACTCAAAACAGCTCCCTCCTTCCTCTAATTCAAGCTTAAAGTGAGGTATATCCCAAACCCTAACTTGTTTTATCTTAAGTTTTATGGTTGTTTTCTTTATGGGTTATGTTTGGATGATCAAATTGATAGTTATTGTGCAATTTTTATTGAGTTTGGAGATGTTTGGAGTTATGGGTATTTGATCAAGAACATGATTTTTATGATTTTGCATTCGTTTATATGCCACTGTCGAAATTCTGGAAATTATAGGATTGTCCAAAAATTCTGAAATTTTTACTGTAGGTTCTCTATATTATTTGGGATTTTCTGGAAACATTTCATGATGTTTGGACGTGTAATCAATGAGTTATGGAATTTTGGAGAAATCTGTCCTGTTTTGGATACGAATTTAGTAATTATGTATTAATGAAGTTGTTTAAAGTTTGGATATATATATGAGGCCTTAAATGATTTTTTGTATCTGATTGTGGTGATTTGGAATTATTTTAAGTGAGTTTCAAGTGAGTTTTATGTGAAAAAGGAAGAGAAAGTTAAATCAGTGAAGGGCTGGAATTTCAGGAAATTAGGGTTGACTTTGGGATTAAACTGGTAATGAATGGTCCAGCCAAAAATTATGATGTTTGGTGGGTAGATAGGTCAGTATGTTATCTTTCAAATGCCTCTTTAATCGCCTTAATCCGAGGTCTGTAGAAAAAGTTATGGTCGTTTTACCAAAACTGCGCAAAAAGAGATCAAAACTGATACACTTGTGTTTTAGTCCCATTTTGGGAATCCTATGGTAGGAATCATGTTTTGAGTTGTAAATTAAAGTTTTTGGAGACTTCTTAATGTTTTCATATTGAGGTTTTATGTATCCATTTGAGTTCTAGAATGAAAGTTATGAATTTTTGAAGTGAACTGACCTAGTTGGATGTAAATCAGGTTGTTATTATAATTTCTGTGCAGTGTATACTTGGAGGAAAATTCTGAAACTTTTATGGTAGACTGTTCATATTATTTCTGAATTTCTTGTAAGATCTCATGAAATTTGGCTGAGTATTTTGAGTTTGGTGATTTTTGAAAGTATTTTGAGTAACTATATAAAGAGCAATAAAAAAGATCAAGTGAGATTGATCATGCAGTCATTTTGTGTATTTTGGGCCCAGTCATTTATAGGGGGAAATAAATATTCATGGACTTTTATGGAGCTTTTAGCTTGTTTTTGTGCTTTGATTCAGTAATGGATTTTACAAAGAAAATACCATGCTTGGTGAGCTTAATAGCTTCTAATGAGTTCAATGACCCATTTGAGGTGGAATTCTTTATCTAATGGATTTATGAATGAAATATGAGAGGTGCGATGTTGTGACTTATCAGACCAAGTTATTGCAGTTTGTGCCATTGAACCAAGATATACCTCTCTTAGCCTCAGACCTCTATTACTTACTCAATTCAGATTGTATCAAATGTATTTATCAAGCCAGTCTAGTGTACTCGCTGTTATCTTAAACCAAGCTATACATCAGCGAGCCTTAAACTTGTATCAGCAACTTATTTCAGAAAAGGCCGTAACCATTCTCTCAGTTATCGCCATCCAGGCCTTTTCCTCTGTAATACAATTTATCTCATCGTGGACTATTTTACTTTTATCAATTCAGCTTTGAAGTTATATTGAAATACACGAGTTATGTATACCATTTAATTACTCAATTTCTGTTACGCATACTTTTACTTACTCAATTGTGCGAGTGAGGATAATTTACTAACTACACATACTTTCAATGACATTTATGAAATAGAGTTGAGGCCTAGTTATCGTTCCCCGTTATGCATAAGTGTTATCAAGTCAGAACATATTTATCAAGTCCAATGATATTTATGAAACAGCTAACTTGTATCAAGTCAGATGATATTTTGTAAAGGCTCAAGGTACGTCCATTGCCTGTATCTTCAGAAAGCAGATCATGTTTATCAAGTTACAACTCTTAATGAGTTTATCAATGAATCAGTTTATACAGTGATTTGCCATTTAACTTGTGACCCCATCAATTATCATCTATAGGGCGTCAGCCCATCATTTACCCGCGCGGCTTCAGGCCAACTCTTGATCGGATTGGCAGGTGTACACCTATGTATAGATCATATCAGTGCAAGGGGTTCACATCCAGATAATAATGAGCAATTCAATTTCATATTA
>JACYFF010002017.1:22608846-22682911 GCA_017589665.1 Selenicereus undatus
TATATATATATGTATATATATATGTATGTATATATCTATATCTATGTATATATATATGCACACACACATATATTAACGTATATATATATATATATATATATATATATATAGTTATAGTTATGTATATATATGTATATGTATAGATATGCATATATTCAATAACAACTCCTAGTGTGGGGCCCTCTTTCCTGGGTTGGGGGACATCCAGATGTAGGCAACATTACCTTTACTGGCAATCCTACTCGTTGAGAGACTGATTCCAAGAAACCCACGAAATCCAGATTTTATGAAAACATTTTGTCGAAGGAGGATTTTGTGAAAACATTTTATAGAAAACATTTTATGTAAACCTTTTTATGGAAAAGATTTTATAAAAAAAAACTAAGGATGAGTAAGAGGGAATTTATTAAGAAATATGAAAAAATAAGAACAAATCAAGGGGCGGTAACTATGTCACCATAAGTGCAACAAGGCAGAGCGAGATACTGTACCTTAATAAACCGAGCTAGGTAAACAATGTGTCTTCCTAGACACATGAACTACCTGCATGCAAATAGAAAATACTAAGAAAACCACAACCTAACCTGTTCTACTGCAACCGAGTGACCAACTACGAGGCTAACTCTCTATGATATAAGATCTTAATCATATCTCGCCATAGTCTCCTATCTGGAGCCACGCCCTCCGTCAAGCCTATAACTTTCAAGTCATCTCTAATCACCTCGTCCAAACTCTTCTTTGGCCATCCCTTCCCTCTTTTACCTCTTGGGATGATAATACTCTCAACTCTCCTCATTGGAGTGTCCGCACTGTTTCTTTTCACATGACCAAACTATCTGAGTCTTATTTCTCTCAGCTTATCTTCGATGGGGGCTACTTTAACTAAGTCTCTGATCACTCTATTACTAATTCTATCCATTCGTGTATAACCACACATCCATCTAATCATCCTCATCTCTGCTACCATTAACCTTAGAACCTGAGTCTTCTTTATAGGCTAACACTCCAATCCATATAACACAGCAGGTCTAACTACCATACGATAAACTTCGCCTTTTAGTCCTACAGGCATTCTCTTATCGCACTACACACTTGAAGCATAGTTCCATTTTTGCCAGCCCGCTTTTATGCGATGGCTAATATCTTCGTCAATGTCCCTTTCATGGTGAATGATTGAGCCTAGATATTTAAACTTCTCGACCTTTGGTATCTGGATCCCCTCAATGGTGACTTCTCCCCTCGCATCTTCCCTTCCACTGAAACAACAATGAAGGTATTCAGTCTTCCATCTACTAATTCTAAAGCCTCTAGACTCTCATGTATGTCTCCATCGCTCTAGTTTTTCATTAAATCCCTCCTTGGTCTCATCAATAAGGACAATATCATTTGCGAATAATATACACCAGGGTAATTAATCTTGCATCCCTTTTGTTTGCCAAGAATATTAGTATGAACACCAGATTCATAAAACGGATAGATTTGTGTTAAAAAATGGAGTCCCAAGAATTAGATCATGAGTAATATTTTGAACGATCAGAAATATATTTTTGAAACAATAATAATTGTTTTGAACATAATCTTTGTTAAGATTATACTTGATGTTGAAAGGTTCTCCATTGGTACTGCACAATTGTTCTTTTGATCTTTCACAATACTTAGTAGAAATGATTCCTTCTCTTACGTAGTTTTGATAAGCTCCATTGTCAATGAGAGCTACTGCATTTGTAGAGAAATCATTGACTACTATTTTGACAATAGAATACCATTTTTGAAATGTCACTTGAGAAATTGTACGAAGAAATTGTTCTTCTGAGACTTCTTTCTCAGGGATGTTTTCTATATTTTGAAAATTGTCTGGAATTTTGGAGGAACTTGAAATTTGTGTTTCCATGATGGAGAGTTTTGTATGGAGTTCAAGATTAGTAGCTTTGAGATTAATAATCTGTTATCTAGCATCTCGAACTTGAGCTTTCAACTCATTGACTTCAATTTGAATGTCTTTTGTAGTGAGTTGCTGGAAAGGATTTGGTATTAGATACTTTTGGAATAGTTTTGTGAGGCCAAGAGTTTCTATATCAAACTTAATGACTTTCTTTTCTTTTTCAAGAATCAAGTCTTTAAGCTTGCACAGATACTCCTTTTTTATATCTTCATTAGAAATTTTTTCTATCATATCAATTGGGAATTCTTTTTGATTTCTGTTTGTAATAATGTTGATTGCTTTGATGGGAGAAGAATCATAGTCAAATTCTTCTTCTTCTTCTTCTAAACTTTGATAGTAATCAACACTTTTCTTAGTATCAGATGAGTTTTGTGCTATTACAGTTAGACGCTTCTTTTGGAGTTCAGGTTGATTAGTGAATAACGCATTGATATTTTATTCAGTTTTGCATTGGAAGGCTTTGTGACCTGGTTTGCCACATTTATAACAAACAACTGGCTTCTTTTTGACCTTCTTCTTTCTAGAAGAAGTTGGCTAGGAATTGAAAATTGGAGGTAAGTGTTGGAAGGTTTTGTTGATCTTTTGAATCTTTTGCTAACGGATTTCTTCGCACGTTTAGCTTTGGAGGAAGGAGCTTCAATTTTGTAATGCCAAATGCTTCACAAAAAGTTCCCATTTCCTTTCTGGATTGGGCCAGTAGCTGCTATGCCCATCTCTTCAATTGTGGATAGCACCTCATGCTCTGATTTGCCATCAATGTTCTATTCACTGATAAATTGACCATTATAGTTTCTAACAGTGAATTGGCCTCTTTCTCCGTATTGGATATCTGGAGGAGTAGGCCTGGGATAATAATTCCTAGTACTAGCGTTTTTCTAGTTACTGATTTTGTTAAGAGTGAGAGGTTCATCTTTGTCTGCTTTGAAGGGTTTTTGGATAGCAGCTATGAACTCTTCTTGGTCACTACTACTAGTAACAGCTTCTTCTTCTGTTAAGGAAGAGGTGTTGTCATCCTTTTGTTGGAAAGTTTTGTCAAGATAGGGGAGAGCTTTCTTTTTTCAAGAGCTTCAACTTGTTCAGAAATGGTGCGAAGGATATCCAAGTTTGAGCTTTTTGCTTTGGACAAGGATTCAATGCTTGCTTTGGGAATACTGTCTAATTTGACAAATGGTTTGGAAATACTTTCGGTAGAAGAGGAAGAGGGTTTTGTAATGGGGCTTACCATTTCCTATTTGGCTGCTTCCTTTTTGGAATCAGTTTTCGTAGAAAGTTGGTCCAATCGTTTAGCGATTGTATTCAGGACGGCATTTGTATAATTGGCTTGTTTATGGACCTTTTTGATGTCGCCAAGTTGGGCAGTATTGTTATCCATTCCCTCCCGGCCACTTTTGTGAGAAAAAGATGAACAATCTTTTCCTTAACAAAAAGCTTTATAGGTTGATGAGTTGGAGGATGGACAGAGACCATACTTGTACCATCAGCAAGATGCCAAACTTTTGAAAGGCTGGTTTGAACATTTATACTTAGGAATGTATAAACATCATTCAAACACCTTTTGCACATAAATGTCAGAAACCAAAGGAAAAAAAAGGAAAGTTAACTGCAAGCTTTTGCATGTCAGCTGTCCATTCCTTTTTTACCTTTTCTCTAAGGTTTCTATCAATTTTTTCGAACCATTGGCCCTTCGAAGCATTGCTGGCAGGGTAATAATCTTCCTTATGGAAAGGCCAATCGATTGTAAAATTTGGCTTTGTGAGAACATTACATCCATATCCTGTTCCTGATGAAGAAGGAGATGGAGCATTGTTGATAATTGGTTCTGGTATAGGTGACATGAGCTAATAATTTTGTGGTTATTTTATAGGGATGCCTCTGTCTGAGTGGAAATCAGAAACTGATTTCCTACAAGTAAAAGTCTCTAGGAGATTAGTAGGTTCATGAAAAGAGTGGAATCCTAAGAGGAATCTACCATCGGGTTCCTCTATGATTTGCTCAATATCATTTATTTGTTTGGATTTCTCATGAGAAGCAAATTGGGCATATTCTAGTTCAATAGCTTTTGGAACTGTAATTTTATCCCATTTGAGAAGTTTTGGAGTAAAAACTTGAGGAATTGTTTCTTTTGAATTTGAAGGTAAAGGACTCAAAAATTTTGTATTAATGTTTGTAGAAATTAATCGAAAATAGCCTCTGTACATATTGCAAAGTTTTTGAAATCATGAAACTCATCGCCTTGAATATGCACATCAAGCTTCAAGGCTTCAAGTGTCATGGGACATGAAAGGTCAACATAGAAGTCTGGATACCAATTGAAGAAAATTGGTCCGTTATGTATATTGGTATTAATCATGGCTAATAGAGACGATTTGTATTTCTTCAACCTTTTGTCTCTTAAAGCCATGTAAATAGGTGCATTGATCCCTTTTCTTAGAAAAGGTTTAACAGTAACTTGTACTAATCCAATATGCATAAAATGGAATTTCTTTGTCCTTTAAATGTACGTGAATGGCTTCTAGTTTGATCAAAGAAATAGTTTGTAATCTATTTTGTAAACTCACTATTTCTTCATGAGTTTTGATTGAAAAAACAGTTTGAAATCTAAATGCACTAATTTTGTAAATAGGTTCAATATTAACTTTGGGAATATCCCGATTTGTAGGAATTGTTAGGAGACGGGGCCTTAATAAGGTCATTTGTCCTTACCTCATTACTATTCACTATATCACTATTACGACTATCTAGTCTAAAAGACAATAATTTCCTGAACTTACTAGCCATTGCTATATTATGTGTTGAATTTATGAGTATACTTCCACAAGAGGGGGGGTGAATTGTGGTGTCTGATTTTCGCGTTATAAGTAACAAACACCCTGACAGAGGTTGTTCTCAGATGACGAACACCCTATTGACTTGTTTGCAGGGGGTGTTTTCAGATATTGCAAGTACGAAAATCACCAAGATAAATGCGGAAATAAAGCACACACAATTTTTACGTGGAAAACACCTCTAGCCCAACTGAGGTGTGAAAAACCACGACCTACCTCGTGTAGGCTTTTAACCACTTCACTATAACCGGGCTTAACTCGTTACAAATGTAACACACCTTGTTACAACTTGCAACCACGTAACCTTCTTCCCTAAGAACGGTTACACTACGTCCAAATCTCACCAGATCGAACACGTCCAAAGTCCACACGACTAAGGACCACTCACTCACTTTTCTGATCCAGGATCAGGGTTGAAAACACCTTACTGGGGGTGCTTCTCACTAAGCAGATGTAAGGTACACTAAAGATCCTATTATGCCAATGGTTTGAAAACTCAAATTAACACAGCTTGTCACGGTTTTTCTTTGCGAATTGAAGCTCGAGAAATCTTTTCTTACTTTTGAGTAAAAACCGGGTTTTC
The DNA here is from genome assembly GCA_017589665.1 of Selenicereus undatus. NCBI lineage: Eukaryota > Viridiplantae > Streptophyta > Magnoliopsida > Caryophyllales > Cactaceae > Selenicereus > Selenicereus undatus. The sequence continues at coordinate 22,614,197 of JACYFF010002017.1, forward strand.
AGAATTTTTCTTTTTGCCACACTGTGTTTTCTCAATCTGATGTGTCTGCGAATGGGAGAGAAGAGCTAAGCTTTTAACCAAGAAGATCAACGGTAAAAAAATCAAGGAAGTTGCTGAGAATCTGCCAAGTATGGTATCAAAGGAGATTTCCAAGCAAAGGATTGTCCAAACGGCTAGTGGATAAGAAATTTCCAAGATAAAAGGGATTTGTTTCTAAAAGATAAAAACTTATCCTCTTCGTTTGAAACAGCCGTGGAGAATTTCAAATAAGGAACCAGAAATCTCAACTTTGAAATTTGAATAAATCACTTCCTAAAATATAGGTGATAAAGATCTTTTGGTTTTGGAAAATATTTAGCAACACAATTTTGGCAAATCTCCCATAATAATTCGTATCTCAAAAATATCCTTTCCAGGGCTTAATTAGCTATTCTGGGATTTTAAGAAAGTATTTTAGAGCTTTTGGCCAGCCGAAATAAATTTTTCCAAAATAATCGGGCATAGCCGTTTCAGTTCAGAAACACCCTAGGCACCCTGTTTGCAGGGTTGTTCATAACTGGTGTTCTGAAACGCTTAGCGCAACTGCCGATTCAAGAGGTGTTTAAAATGATGTTTTCAATATTGGCATATTAACAAGAGTCTAAATAAATAAAACCTTTATACCCAAGACTTCTTGTTTTGAACCAGTCATCTTGTCCAAGATTTGTAGAGCTGCTGTGAACACCAAGGTCACCTTGTTTGCTGGGGTTGTTCTTTGCATTGCTAGAGTTTCGGAACCACATGCTTTACATCGACCTGATCTTGCTAGAGTCCAGGAACAACATGCTTTTACAATCGAGTTGATCTTAATATAGAACCACCAAGTAGAACCTGTTTTAAAGACTTGTTCTCACATGTAGCAAATCAGTTAATACAATAAAGATTATAACCAACAGCTAGGCCTGTTTGGAGATCGTGTTTGGAGCAACATTACTTGGACAAATTTTTACACTTGGATTTGTTATCATCAAAACTTAATCAAAATAACTCAACATTATGTGCATATGCAGTGATGATAAAAGTCTACTCTCGTAGTGTAGATTAAAGATGGGACCATCGGGACTGTCTCACTCGGTTGACCAATGGCTTTACAACTGATCAACGGCTGACCAATGCCTATCAAATATTATGCACAGATAGACACACAAATGGTTCTGACAGCAGAGGGGAACAGGATCGGAAGAAACACATTGAAATTAAAACTTTATTAAACAGAAGTTTAGAATACAAAAGAAAACTTACAGAAATTTAAGACTTCAAAGAAACTTAAGAAAACTTACAAATAATTTTCTAGTAATAATAAACTTACAAATTATCGATTTTGTAAATTGTACAAAACTTGTACAGAGATTGATAAGTTTGAAGAGAGCGACAATTTTAAGAGTAGAGAGACAAGATTTCTTTGATTCCTGATCCCGAAATTTTCTGCTATTTTTAAGACCAAATAATTTACGATGCTTTCTTCAAATGAAATGTCTGCCTTCTATAGAGCTGAGAGCCGCTCAATAATAGAGGCGAAACGATGCTGATTTGTCTTCATTTGTCGCGCGTCGAAAGCAAGGTTACATTTGTTGAGAGGTAACTGCTTTACACTATGCAACTTTTGACAAATTTGTTCGTGCGAACTGTACATGAACAGTGCTTTTGTCGGAACTATAGACAAATAGTGAAATGTTGGGGGACGGTAGTGAATAGTGCTTGCAGATAGTTTTGTCTTCACCGACAAAATGAATATTTTGTTAAGGTAATGTCCCTTATTTTTGCCAAAGGTCAAGACTTTTGCAGGCTCTTTTCTTTTGTGTTTATTTTTTTTGGTCGTAGATCATAAGGATCTTGAGAGTCATGTAGATCACAGATCCTTAGTTTTGTAGCTAACTCGGCAGAACTTGAATCGTCGCCTGAGTCCTCATTGCCAAGGAGTTTTTGTAAAAAGATTTGCCTTATAGCGGGGTCATCCTTGAGATTTTTATGGATACAAGTTACCAACCTAAATCTACATCTTCTTTTCCACAGAGTTTAGTTTTATACTCGTTCCACCATCTAACTTTGTAGATTCGAACAACGGACAGGGGAAATGAGTTAGCAAGCTTTTGCATGTCAGCTATCCATTCCTTTTTGACCTTTTCTCTAAGGTTTCTATCAATTTGTTCGAACCATTGGCACTCTGAAGTATTACTGAGAGAGTAATAATCTTCCTTAAGTAAAGGCCAATCAATATTAAAATTTGGGTTTGTGAGAACATTACATTCATATCCTATTCTTGGTGAAGAAGGAGATGGAGGATCATTAATAGTTGGTTCTACTATGGGTGATCTAAACCGATAATTTTGTGGTTTTTTTGCATGGATGCCTTTATTTGCGTGGGAATCAGAAAATGATTTCCTACCAGCAGAATTACCTAGGAGATTAACAGGTTCACGAAAGGAGCGTAATCTTAAGAGGAGTCTGCCATCGGGTTCCTCTATGATTTGCTCAATATGGTTCATTCGATTGGATTTGTCATGAGAGGCAGATTGGGCATGTTCTAGCTCAATAGCTTCTAGAATTGTAATTTCATCCCGTTTGAGAAGTTTTGGAGTAAAAACTTGAGGCTTATCATCCTCAATTTGTAACAAAACTATTTCTTTTGAATTTGAAGGTGAGGTACTCAAAAATTTTGTATTGAGGTTTGTAGACATTAATCGAAAATAGACACTATACGTAATTGCAAAGTTTTTGAAATCGTGAAACTCATCGCCTTGAATATGCACATCAAGCTTCAAGGCTTCAGGTGTCATGGGACATGAAAGGTCAACACAAATGTCTGGATAGCAATTGAAGAAAATTGGTCGGTTATGTATATTGGTATTAATCATGGCTAATAAAGATGATTTGCATTTCTTCAACCTCTTGTCTCCTAAAGCCATGTGTATTGGTGCGTTAATCCCTTTTCTTATAAAAGGTTTAACCGCAACTTGTACTAATCCAATATGCATAAAATCGAATTTGTCCTTTAAATGTATCTGAATGGCTTCTAGTTTGATCAAAGAAATAATTTGTGATCCATTTTGTAAACTCACGATTTCTTCATGAGTTTTGATTGAAAAAGAAGTTTGAAAACTAAATGTACAAATTTTGTAAATAGTTTCAATATTGACTTTGGGAATATCCCATGTGTGAAAATTGTCAGGAGATGGGCCATTAATAAGGTCATTTGCCCTAATTTCATTACTATTCACTATATCACTATTATGACTATCTAGTCTAAAAAATAATAATTTTCTGAACTTACTAGCCATTGCTATATTTTGTGCATATGCAGTGATCATGAAAGTCTACTCCCACAGTGTGGATTAAAGACGGGACCACCGAGAGCACCTCGCTTGGCTGACCAACAACTTTACATTTGATTAATGGCTAACCAACACCTTTTAAATATCATACATAGATAGACAAATAAATGGCTCTTATACCAGATGGGAATAAGATCGGGGGAAACACACTAAAATTAAAACTTTATTAAACAGAAGTTTGGAATACAAAAGGAAAACTTATAGAAATTGAAGACTTAAAAGAAACTTAAGAAAACTTACAGATAATTTTATAGTAATAATAAACTTACAAATTGTCGATTTTGTAACTTGTGCAAAACTTGTACAGAGATTGGTAAGTTTAAAGAGAGCGAAAATTCTTAGAGGAGAGAGAGGAGACATCTTTGATTCCTAATGCTAAAATTCACTACTATTTTTGCAATAAGATAATTTGCGATGCTATGTCAGGACTGGAGATGAATAGTGAAATGTCGAGGGACGGTAGTGAATAGTGCTTGCCAATAGTTTTTTCTTCACCTGCAAAATAAATATTTTGTTAAAATAATGTCCCTTGTTTTTGCCAAAGGTCAAGACCTTTGTGGGTTCTTTTCTATTGTCTTTATTTTTGTTTTGTCATAGATCATAAGGATATTGAGAGTCCTGTAGATCACAGATCCTCGATTTTGTACCTAAGTCGGCTGAGCTTGAATCTTTGTCTGAGTCCTCATTGTGAAGAAGTTTTTGTAAAAAGATTTGTCTCATAGGGTGGGTCATCCTTGAGAACTTTGAGGATATGAGTTACCAAGCTAACTCCACATTTTCTTTTATGTAGAGTTTGGTTTTGTACTCATTCCACCATCTGACTTTGTAGATTCGAACAACAGACAAGGGAAATGAGTTAACAAGTTTTTACATGTCAACTATCCATTCCTTTTTGATCTTTTTGCTAAGGTTTCTATCAATTTGTTCGGACCATTGGCACTTAGAAGCATTACTGGTATAGTAATAATCTTCTTGAAGGAGAGAGATGATTTCTCTTATTCCAGATCCTAAAATTCACTCCAATTTTTGTGAGAAGATAATTTACGATGCTTTCTTCAAATGGAATGTTCGCCATATATAGAGTTGAGAGGCGCTTAATAATAGAGGCGAAATGATGTTGATATGTCTCCATTTGTCACGCGTGGAAAGCAAGATTGTATTTGTCAAAAGGGAATTGCGTTACGTTGTGCAACTTTTGAAAAATTTGTTCGTGCGTACTGTTCATGAACAGTGCTTTGTCGGGACTGTAGATGAATAGTGAAATGTCGAGGGACAGTAGTGAATAGTGCTTGTAGATAGTTTTGTCCTCACATACGAAATAAATATTCTGTTAAGATAATGTCCCTTATTTTTACCAAAGGTCAAGACTTTTGGGGTCACTTTTCTTTTGTCTCTATTTTTGTTTTGTCACAGGTCATAAGGATCTTGAGAGTCCTATAGATCACAGATCCTCGATTTGGTAGCTAACTCAGCTGAACTTGAATCGTTGCCTGAGTCCTCATTGTCAAGGAGTTTTTATAAAAGGATTTGTCTCATAGCGGGTCATCCTTAAGAACTTTGAGGATATGAGCTAACAAGCTAGCTCCTCATTTTGTTTTCTGCTGAGTTTGGTTTTGTACTCATTCCACTATTTGACTTTGTAGATTCGAACAATGGACAAGAGAAATCGGTTTGCAAGCTCTTGCATGTTAGCTATCCATTCCTTTTTGACCTTTTGTCTAAGGTTTCTATGAATTTGTTCGAACCATTGGGAGTTGGACGCATTACTGGTAGAGTAATAATCTTCCTTAAGAAAAGGCCAATCAACTGTAAAATTTGGGTTTGTGAGAACATTACATCCATATCCTATTCTTGGTAAAGAAGGAGATGGAGGATCATTGATAACTGGTTCTGCTATGGGTGACCTGAACTGATAGTTTTGTGGTTTTTTTTGTGGGGATGCCTCTGTCCGAGTGGAAATCAGAAAATGATTTCCTACTAGCAAAAGTACCTGGGAGATTAGTAGGTTCACGAAATGAGTGGAATCTTAAGAGGACTCTGCCATCGGGTTCCTCTATGATTTGCTCATGATTGTTCATTTGTTTGGATTTCTCATGAGAGGCAGATTGGGGGCGTTCTAGTTCAATAGCTTTTGGAATTGTAATTTCTTCCCGTTTGAGAAGTTTTGGACTAAAAACTTGAGGCTCATCATACTCAATTTGCAAAAAAATTGTTTCTTTTGAATTTGAAGGTAAGGTACTCAAAAATTTTGTATTGAGGTTTGTAGACATTAATCAAAAATAGACTCTGTACATAAATGCAAAGTCTTTCAAACCATGAAACTCGTCGCCTTAAATATGCACATCAAGCTTCAAGGCTTCAGGTGTCATGGGATATGAAAGGTCAGCACAGAAGTCTGGATAGCAATTGAAAAAAATTAGTCTGCTATGTATATTGGTATTAATCATGGCTAATAGAGATGATTTGCATTTCTTCAACCTTTTGTCTCCTAAAGCCATGTAAATTGGTGCGTTAATCCCTTTTCTTAAAAAGGGTTTAATTGCAACTTGTACTAATCCAATACGCATGAAATTGAATTTGTCCTTTAAATGTATCTGAATGGCTTCTAGTTTCATCAAAGAAATAGTTTATGATCCTTTTTGTAAAATCACGATTTCTTAATGAGTTTTCATTGAAAAGGCAGTTTGGAAGCTAAATATGCCACTTTTGTAAATAGTTTCAATATTGACTTTGGGAATATTCCATTTGTAGAAATTGTCAGGAGACTGGGCCTTAATAAGGTCATTTGCCCTAATTTCATTACTATTCACTGTATCACTATTACGATTGTCTAGTCTAAAAGTCAATAATTTCTTGAACTTACTAGCCTTTGCTATATTTTGTGCATATGGAGTGATGATAAAAGTATACTCCCGCAGCGTGGATTAAAGATAGGACCACTGGGACTACCTCACTCGGCTAACCAACGAATTTACATCTGATCAACGACTGACCAACGGCTATCAAATATCATGTACAGATAGACAAATAAATGGCTCTGATACTAGAGGGGAACAGGATCGGAAGAAACATACTGAAATTAAAACATTATTAAACAGAAGTTTTGAATACAAAAGAAAACTTACAGAAATTTTAGACTTAAAAGAAACTTAAGAAAACTTACAGATAATTTTGTAATAATGATAAACTTACAAATTATCGATTTTGTAACTTGTACAAATCTTGTACAGAGATTGGTAAGTTTGAAGAGAGCGAAAATTCCAACCAGAGAGTGAGAAGATTTCTCTGATCCCGGATCCTAAAATTCACTGCTACTTTTTCGATCAGATAATTTGCGATGCTTTCTTCAAATGATATGTCCACCTTATATAGAGTTGAGAGGTGGTCAATAATAGAGGCGAATGATGCTGATATGTCGTCATTTGTCATGCGCATAAAGCCAGGTTGTATTTGTCAAAAGGTAATTGCTTTACACTGTGCAACTTTTGAAAAATTGTTCGTGCGTACAACTCATGTACTGTGCTTTGTTGGGACTGTAGATGAACAGTGAAATGTCGAGGGACAGTAGTGAATAGTGCTTGTAGATAGTTTTGTCTTCATCTGCAAAACAAATATTTTGTTAAGATAATGTCCCTTATTTTTGCCAAAGGTCAAGACCTTTACGGGCTCTATTCTTTTGTCTTTATTTTTGTTTTGTTACAGATCATAAGGATATTGAGAGTCCTGTAGATCACAGATCCTCTGTTTTGTAGCTAATTTGGTTGAACTTGAATCGTCGCCTAAGTCCTCAATTTCAAGGAGTTTTTGAAAAAAGATTTGTCTCATAACGGGGTCATCCTTGAGAACTTTGAGGATTTGAGTTAATAAGCTAGCTCCACATTTTGTTTTTTGCAGAGTTTGGTTTTGTACTTGTTCCACCATCTCACTTCATAGATTCGAACAACGGATAGGAGAAATGAGTTACCAAGCTCATACATGTCAGCTACCCATTCCTTTTTGACCTTTTGTCTAAGGTTTCTATCTATTTGTTCGAACCATTGGCACTTGGAAGCATTAGTGGTAGAGTAATAACCTTAAGGAAAGGCCAATCAATTGTAAAATTTGACTTTGTAAGAACATTACATCCATATCCTATTCTTGGTGAAGAAGGAGATAGATGGTCATTGATAACTTGTTCTGCTATGGGTGACTTGAACCGATAATTTTGTGGTTTTTTTATTGGGATGCCTCTGTCTGAGTGGAAATCATAAAATGATTTCCTACTAGCAAAAGTACCTAGGAGATTCGTAGGTTCATGAAATGAGCGTAATCTTAAGAGGAGTCTGCCATCAGGTTCCTCTATGATTTGCTCAATATGGTTCCTTCGATTGGATTTGTCATGAGAGGCAGATTGGGCATGTTCTAGCTCAATAGCTTCTGGAATTGTAATTTCATCCCATTTGAGAACTTTTGGAGTAAAAATTTGAGGCTTATCATCCTCAATTTGTAATAAAATTATTTCTTTTCAATTTGAAGGTGAGGTACTCAAAAATTTTATATTGAGGTTTGTAGACATTAATAGAAAATAGACTCTGTACATAATTGCAGAGTTTTTGAAATCATGAAACTCATCTTGTTGAATATGCACATCAAGTGTAACACCCCCAAAATGCTAATGACATGATTTTCGAAAAACTGCAGCGGAAGACTTAATAGTAGAAGGCACTACCGCCATCCTAATAAAGACAAGGCTCACTGAAACTATTTAATGTTGTAACTCATGTTCATGATCACAAAATCTATTAAACTGAAACACTTCAACACCAAAGGCCATAATAGTTCTATTGTAATACCGTTGACTTAATCATACCATGTGCTAAGTCGCACTCCACACTACACAAGTATATTGAATATAAACCCAACTTGACCCTGAGGTCAATCCCAACATTCATGCTATGCAAAATCCACTGTGTGCATCTGATGACTTCCAAAAGGGCTTGCTAAAAGGAGAAGCATGTGATACTTCATCACCTAAAACGGAAAACATGAAAACAATTTGAAAATGTGAGCAAAAACTCAGTACATGCATTCTTGTATTGTAAAATGAGCGTAGAAGCACTGTTGATGGGTACCCATCTTTGCAATTCATTTAGTTGGCAATAACAATGAAAATGAAAGTAATATGAAACTGAATTGCTTATTATTATCTGGATGTGAACCCCTTGCAATGATATGATCTATACATAGGTGTACACCTGCTAATCCGATCAAGAGTTGGCCTGAAGTCGCGCGGGTAAATGATGGGTTGACTCTCTATAGATGATAATTGACGGGGTCACAGGTTAAATGGTAAATCATTGTATAAACTGATTCATTGATAAACTCATTAAGAGTTGTAACTTAATAAACATGTTATGCTTTATGAAGATACATGCAATGGACGTACCTTGAGTCTTTAAAAATATCATCTGACTTGATAAAAGTAAGTTGTTTGATAAATGTCATCTGACTTGAAAAATATGTTCTGACTTGATAACACTTATGTATAACGGGGAACGATAGTTAGGTCTCAACTCTGTTTCATGAATGTCATTGTAAGTATATGTAGTCAGTAAATGATCTTTGCTCACATAATTGAGTAGGTAAAAGTATGTGTAATAGAAATTGAGTAATTAAATGGTATACATAACTTGGGTATTTCAATATAACTTCAAAACTGAATTGGTGAAAGTAATTAAATTTGATATAAAGTAAATGAAAGTAAAATAGACAACAGTGAGATAAATGAGATTACAAAGGAAAAGGCCTTGATGGTGACAAATGAAGGAGTGGTTGTGGCCTTTTCTGCGATAGGTTGCTGATACGGGTTTAAGGCTCGTTGATGTATAGCTTGGTTCAAAATAGCACAAACTGCAACAACTTGGTTTGATAAATATGGTTTCTAAGTCACAACTCTCCCCACTTCTCATATTTCATTAATAAATCTATTAGATATAGAATTCCACTCCAAATGAATCATTGAACTCAAAAGAAGCTATTAAGCTCACTAAGCTTGGTATTTTCTTTGTAAAATCCATAAATAATTCAAAGCTCATAAACAAGCTCCCAAATTGTATATTTATCTTTTTTTCCATCATTGATCAAGCTAAAAGCTCCATGAAAGTCTATGAATATTCATTTCTCCCTTAAATGACCTTACTTAGCCTGAAATACACAAAATGAGTGCACGATCAGTCTCACTTAATCTTTATGATTGCTTTTTACACAATTACTCAAAATGCTTCCAAAAATCACCAATCTCAAAATACTCAACCAAAATTCATGAACTCTTATTGGAAATTCAAAAATAATATGGACAATCTACAGTAAAGTTTTCTAAATTTTCCTCCTAGTATACGCTGCACAAAAATTGCAATAACAACCAAAATTTGCACCAAAGCAGGTCAGTTCACTTCAAAAATTCAAAACTTTCACCCTTGACCTCAAATGGATACCTAAAACCACAATATGAACAGATTAAGAAGTCCCAAAAATCTTTAATTTACAACACAAAACATGATTTCCACAATAGGGTTCCCAAAATGGGATTATAACACAAGTGTATCAGTTTTTGGTCCATTCCGCACAGTTTTGGTAAAACGACCATAATGTTTTCCGCAGACCTCCGATTAAGGAAATTCAAAAGGCATTTGAAAGATAACATACTGAACTATCTGGCCACCAAAAATCATAACTTTTCAATGGGCCAATAATTACCAGTTTAATCGTGAACTCTGTCTTATTTTTGTGAAATTTCCAGCCCTCACTATTTTGGCTTTCCCTCTCTTTTTACACAAATCCTCAACTTAAACCATTCCTTAAAGGCATGTAAACAAGCTTTGGTCCATCCACACAGCATAAAAATCACCACGCTCAAATTCACTTCATAATCATGTCCAATAGAGATCATTTTTCAATCAAATACACACATAAACCAAGCTTAAAGCTTGATTAATCTAAACCATGTATTATTTGCTAAAAGCCTAGTTTATGGCCAACTTGGACTCACTCCAACTCATTTGAAACCAACAAAAACATCATCATAAACACCAATATATTAGAAGATAAAACAATCAAAATCCAACACTTTAACATTAAGCTTGCATGATCAAAGATTAACCTTAACCTAGCAAGTTCCAACCTCAACACCACCATGATCAACATCAAAATAACTCTTATTTCTTATCAAAACAACATGATCAACACTCAAAAACATCAAAACAAGAATCACAACTAAGATAAAAATCAAATCCAACAAGATCAAGTTCAAGATTACTCACTTTGCTTGAACATAAGTAGAGATAGAGGAGATGTTTAGTGGTTTTGATGATGGAGGATGGTGGCTAGTTGTACTAGAATATTCAGGAGGGTCAGAGGCCATCAGGGCTGGCCAGAAACTGGCCGGAAACCATCCTAAATAGTGGCTGGAGCTGTTGGGCGTTTAGAGAGAGAGAGAGAGAGAGAGAGAGAGAGGAGAGAAAATCGAGTTTGTGGGTTAAGTTGTAATTGTTTGACTTATCTAATGGCTTGGTTGAGTTTTTAACTAGAAAGCCACCTTTTTAGTCTAACCATGGTTAAATAACCATGGTAATTAGTTAGATTAATAGGAAAATTTGTTGGGCTTCAAAACAGCCAAAATAAATTGGGTTCGGGAATAAAACGCTTCGTAATGATAACGTTTTTAGGAAATTAAAACTTAAATTCTTGCAAGGTTATAAAAAAATAATAATAACAATAATAATAATAATAATAATAATAATAATAATAATAATAATAATAATAATAATAATGATAATAATAATTTCTTAAAGCATAATTATTGAAGTCTACTATCGATTCACTCGATATTTAATTAATCAACAAAACTTGAATTAACCATCAATGAAACTTGAATTGCAAAATGGGACCCAAATGAATTATCCCCCAAACGAGATGATTAAATATGGCAAATGAAAGTGGAAAATTTAAATGACATAAGATAATTCGGTAAATATATAAATTGAGTACAATTGAATTAATAAACATGATTTGGTTAAGCAAATAACCATGAGTGATTAAATCCATAAACATGATAAGTTAAATAAATAAACATGATTAACTAAATAAATAAGTATGACTTAAATAAATAAATATGAGTTAGGGTCGGGTTATTACATCAAGCTTCAAGGCTTCAGGTGTCATGGGACATGAAAGGTCAACACAGAAGTCTGGATAGCAATTGAATAAAATTTGTCTATTATGTATATTGGTATTAATGATGGCTAATAGAGATGATTTGCATTTCTTCAACATTTTGTCTCCTAAAGCCATGTAAATTGGTGCCTTAATCCCTTTTCTTATAAAAGGTTTAATCGCAACTTGCACTAATCCAATATGCATAAAATCAAATTTGTCCTTTAAATGTACCTGAATGGCTTCTAGTTTGATCAAAGAAATAGTTTGTGATCCATTTTGTAAACTCACGATTTCTTCACGAGTTTTCATTGAAAAAGCCATTTGAAAGCTAAATGTACCAATTTTGTAAATAGTTTCAATATTGACTTTGGGAATATCCCATTTGTGGAAATTGTCAGGAGACGGGGCCTTAATAAGGTCATTTGCCCTAATTTCATTACTATTCACTATATCACTATTACGACTATCTAGTTTAAAAGACAATGATTTCATGAACTTACTAACCGTTGCTATATTTTGTGCATATGCAGTGATGACAAAAGTCTAATCCCACAGTGTAGATTAAAAACGGGGCCACCGGGACCACCTCATTCGAGTGACCAACGGCTTTACATCTGATTAACGGCTGAGCAATGCCTTTTAAATATCATGCATAGATAGACAAAAAAATGGCTCTTATACCAGAGGGGAATAGGATCGGAAGAAACACACTGAAATTAAAACTTTATTAAACAGAAGTTTGGAATACAAAAGAAAACTTACGAAAATTTAAGACTTAAAAGAAACTTAAGAAAACTTACAGATAATTTTGTAGTGATAATAAACTTACAATTTGTCGATTTTGTAACTTGTACAAAACTTGTATAGAGATTTGTAAGCTTAAAGAGAGCGAAAATTCTAAGAGGAGAGAGAGAAGATTTCTCTAATTCCTGATCCTAAAATTCACTGCTATTTTTACAATTAGATAATTTGCGATGCTTTGTCGGGACTGAAGATGAATAGTGAAATGTCGGGGGACAGTAGTGAATAGTGCTTGCCGATAGTTTTGTCTTCACCTACAAAATAAACATTTTTTTAAGATAATGGCGCCCTTATTTTTGCCAAAGGTCAAGACCTTTGCGGGAACTTTTCTATTGTCTTTATTTTTGTTTTGTCAGATCATAAGGATATTGAGAGTCCTGTAGATCAAAGATCCTCGGTTTTGTACCTAACTCGGCTGAACTTGAATCGTTGTCTGAGTCCCCATTGTCAAGGAGTTTGTCTCATAGGGGGGTCATCCTTGAGAACTTTGAGGATATGAGTTACCAAGCCAACTCCACATTTTCTTTTCTGCAAAGTTTGGTTTTGTACTTGTTCCACCATCTGACTTTGTAGATTCGAACAACAGACAGGGAAAATGACTTAGCAAGCTTTTACATATTAGCTATCCATTCCTTTTTGACCTTTTCTCTAAGGTTTCTATCAATTTGTTTAGACCATTGGCACTTAGAAGCACTACTGGTAGAGTAATAATCTTCTTTAAGGAGAGAGATGATTTCTCTGATTCCTGATCCAAAAATTCACTGCAATTTTTGCGATTAGATTATTTGCGGTGCTTTCTTCAAATGAAATGTCCGTCGTATATAGAGATGAGAGGCGGTCAATAATAGAGGTGAAATGATGCTAATATGTCTTCATTCGTCATGCGTGGAAAGCAAGGTTGCATTTCTGAAAAGGTAACTGCTTTACTTTGTGCAACTTTTGAAAATTTTATTCATGCATACTGTTCATGAACGATGCTTTGTTGGGACTGTAGATGAATAGTGAAATGTCGGGGGATGGTAGTGAACAGTGCTTGCAGATAGTTTTGTCTTCACCTGCAAAATAAATATTTTGTTAAGATAATGTCCCTTACTTTTGCCAAACGTCAAGACCTTTGCGGGCTCTTTTCTTTTGTCTTTACTTTTGTTTTTTCACAGATCATAAGGATCTTGGGAGTCCTGTAGGTCACATATCCTCAATTTTGTAGCTAACTCAGTTGAACTTGAATCGTCATCTGAGTCCTCATTGTCAAAGAGTTTTTGTAAAAATATTTGCCTCATAGTGGGGTCATTCTTGAGAACTTTGAGGATATGAGTTACCATGCTAGCTCTACGTTTTCTTTTCTAAAGAGTTTGGTTTTGTACTCGTTCCACCATCTGACTTTGTAGATTCGAACAACAGATAGGGGAAATGAGTTAGTAACCTTCTGCTTGTCAGCTATCCATTCCTTTTTGACCTTTTCTCTAAGGTTTCTATCAATTTGTTCAAACCATTGGCACATGGATGCATTACTGGTAGAGTAATAATCCTCCTTAAGGAAAGGCCATTCAATTGTACAATTTGGGTTTGTGAGAACATTACATCCATATCCTATTCTTGGTTTAGAAAGAGATGGAGGATCATTGATAACTGGTTCTCCTATGGGTGACCTTAACAAATAATTTCATGGTTTTTTTGTAGGGACGTCTCTGTCTGAGTGGAAATCAGAAAATGATTTCCTACTAGCAGAAGTACCTAGGAGATTAGTTGGTTGACGAAAGGAGCAGAATCTTAACAAGAGTCTGCGATCGGGTTCCTCTATAATTTGCTCAATATCGTTTATTTGTTTGGATTAGTCATGAGAGGCAAATTGGGTGTATTCTATCTCAATAGCTTTTGGAATTGTAATTTCATCCTGTTTGAGAAGTTTTGGAGTAAAAACTTGAGGCTTATCATCCTCAATTTTTAATAAAATTATTTATTTTGAATTTGAAGGTAAGGTACTCAAAAATTTTGCATTGAGGTTTGTAGACATTAATCGAAAATGGACTCTGTACATAATTGCAAAGTTTTTGAAATCATGAAACTTGTTGCCTTGAATATGCACATCAAGCTTCAAGGCTTCAGGTGTCACGGGACATGAAAGGTCAACACAGAAGTTTGGATAGCAATTGAAGAAAATTGGTCTGTTATGTATATTGGTGCTAATCATGGCTTATAGAGATGATTTGCATTTCTTCAACCTTTTGTCTCCTAAAGCCATGTAAATTGGTGCGTCAATCCCTTTTCTTATAAAAGCTTTAACCCCAACTTGTACTAATTCGATACGCATCAAATTAAATTTGCCTTTGAATGTATTTGAATGGCTTTTAGTTTGATGAAAGAAATAATTTCTGATCCATTTTGTAAACTCACGATTTCTTCATGAGTTTTCACTGAAAAAGTAGTTTAAAATCTAAGTGTAGCAATTTTGTAAGTAGTTTCAATATTGGCTTTGGGAACATCCCATTTGTGGAAAATGTCAGGAGACGGGGCCTTAATTAGGTCATTTCCCCTAATTTCATTACTAAACGCTATATCACTATTACGACTATCTAGTCTAAAAGACATTAATTTCCTGAACATAGTAGCCATCGCTGTATTTTGCGCATATGCAGTGATGATAAAAGTCTACTCCCTCAGTGTAGAATAAAGATGGGACCACCAAGATCACCTCACTGGGCTGATCAACGGCTTTACATATGATCAACAGCTGACTAATGCCTTTCAAATATCACGCACAGATATACAAATAAGCGGCTGTTATATCAGAAGGGAACAGGATCGGAAGAAACACACTGAAACTAAAACTTTATTAAACAAAAGTTTAGAACACAAAAGAAAACTTATGGAAATTTAAGACCTAAAAGAAACTCAAGAAAACTTAATGAAAATTTTGTATTACGGAAATTTTGTATTAAAGTCTACTCCCTCAGTGTAGACTAAAGATGGGACCACCAAGATCACCTCACTGGGCTGACCAACGACTTTACATCTGATCAACAGCTGACCAACGCCTTTCAAATATCACGCACAGATATACAAATAAGCGGCTGTTATATCAGAAGGGAACAGGATCAGAAGAAACACACTGAAACTAAAACTTTATTAAACAAAAGTTTAGAACACAAAAGAAAACTTACGGAAATTTAAGACCTAAAAGAAAGTTAAGAAAACTTAAAGAAAATTTTGTATTATTAATAAACTTACAAATTGTCAATTTTGTAACTTGTACAAAACTTGTACAAAGATTAGTAAATTTGAAGAGAGCGAAAATTCTAAGCGGACAGAGAGAGGATTTCTCTGATTTCGTATCCTAAAATTTACTGCTACATTTGCGATCAGATAATTTGTAAAGCTTTCCTCAAATGAAATGTTTGCCTCATATAGAGCTGAGAAGCGCTCAACAATAGAGGCGAAATGATGCTGATATGTCTTTATTTGCCATGCACAGAAAGGAAGGTTGCATTTGTCAAAAGGTAACTGCTTTAGATTGTGCAGCTTTTGAAAAATTTGTTGGTGCATACTGCTCATGAACAGTGCTTTGTCGGGACTGTAGATGAATAGTGAAATATCGGGGGACGTTTGCGAATAGTTCTTACATATAGTTTTGTCTTCACCATGCAAAATAAATATTTTGTTACGATAATGTGCCTTATTTTTGCCAAAGGTCAAGACCTTTGCGGGCACTTTTCTTTTGTCTTTATTTTTTCTTTCTCACGATCATAAGGATCTTAAGAGCCCGGTAAATCACAGATCCTAGGCTTTGTAGCAAACTCGACTGAACTTGAATCGTCGTCTACGTCCTCCTTATGAAAGAGTTTTTTTGTAAAAAGATTTGTCTAATAGTGTGGTTATGCTTGAGAACTTTGAGGATATGAGTTGCCAAGCTAACTCCACATTTTCTTTTCTATAGAGTTTGGTTTTGTCCTCATTCCTCCATATGACTTTGTAGATTCAGACAACGGACAGGGGAAATGAGTTAGCAAGCTTTTGCATGTTAGCTATCCATTCCTTTTTGACCTTTTCTCTATGGTTTCTATCAATTTGTTTGAACCATTGGCACTTGGAAGCATTACTGGTAGAGTAATAATCTTCCTTAAGGAAAGGCCAATCTATTGTAAATTTTGGGTTCGTGAGAACATTACATCCATATCCTATTCTTGGTGAAGAAGGAGATAGAGGATAATTGATAACTGGCTCTGCTATGGGTGACTTGAACCGATAATTTCGTGGTTTTTTTTGTAGGGATGCCTTTGTTTGAGTGGAAATCAGAAAATAATTTCCTATTAGCAGAAGCACATAGGAGATTAGTGGGTTCACGAAAGGAGTGGAATCTTAAGAGGACTCTGCCATCGGGTCCTCTATGATTTGCTCAATATCGTTCATTTGTTTGGATTTTTCATGAGAGGCAAATTGGGTGTGTTCTAGCTCAATAGCTTCTGGAATTGTAATTTCATCCCGTTTGAGAAGTTTTGGAGTAAAAACTTGAGGCTGATCATCCTCAATGTGTAATAAAATTGTTTCTTTTGAATTTGAAGTTAAGGTACTCAAAATTTTTGTATTGAAGTTTGTAGACATTAATAGAAAATAGACTCTATACATAATTGCAAAGTTTTTGAAATCATGAAACTCGTAGCCTTGAATATGCACATCGAGCTTCAAGGCTTCAGCTGTCATGTGGTAGAGATCCCTCCATGCCCTTGATTTAAAAAAAGCAAATCAACTAGGTAATTTCATTTTACAGCTTAAAGGATGAATAAATCATCCAAATTTTGTTTAAGACCTAAAACAGTAGGTCACGGTTTGCTTCCAGCAGCCGATTTTTGTGTGCTTAATTACTTAAACATATTCAAGGTTTAAGTCCAATATTTTACTTTGGGATTGAAGTTAAAGAAGTTAGTTTTCCAGAAAATCAAGTTTCTTCCTATTTGGACTTCATTTGCCCACTCAACTTAGCCAATAAACCCAAGATATTCAAAATGCCAGTTTAACCAGAATTTACCCAGTTTTGGGCATGTGATTTCTTAAGCTTAATGGTAGTTTAAGTCTTGGATTTTTACATTTTTGGAATCCCCAAGATGTCTACTTTTAGGTCCAAGCATTGAATTCCAATCATACCCAAAGGAGCCAAAGAGATCTAGTCATTTTGTCAAACCTGCCAGCTTGGGTCCAAAACTGCACGGTTAAATGTTTTAGTAGAGTTAACCTACTTAAACATGGTTTAACCTTGATTTCTTTATTGGGGGGGTTTTTACACACCCAAGGTTCCCCCTATGGACTGAAAACAAAATCATGATCACTTTTGGTTTACAGAAGTTAGAAAATCGGCCAGAAAACTGTTAACAACCAGTTCAGCTGCACGGTTGGAGTTTTCCTTCTCCAAAGGGTTTCCTCCCTTCCAATGCTGAGTGGAACACATCCCAAGGCTCTCTATAAGTCTAATGATCAGCTGCAAAAAGAGTTGCTCTTGAAAAGAACGTCCAATGGCAAGCAAAGGCAGCAAAACATGTTCTTGAAGCTCATTGGTTAGCCGAAAAGGAGAAATCACTTTACGGCTGGCCAATCACATTTCTTTGCTAGATAAGCTGATTGTATTAGGACTAAATAAGCATGGTTATGCTGTAAATTTCTTGTATTAGCTTTATTTAATGTTTTGGATGTAATTTAATTAAGGTTAGTACACGGTTAGCACTAATCGTGTAGATTAGCTTAAGTTAATACCTTTCCTCACTAGGAGGGCAAGGTTTAGGTGTGTGTTAGCTAGCTTGCTTGCCTTGTATTTAAGCAAAAACACGACCCTTGTAACATATCATCCAACTTTGAATTAAAAATCAGAATTGAGAGCATTGCTCTTGTTTCCCCTTAAACACTTTACTTGCTTATCCTTAATTAGGCCGATTAAGGTAGTGATCAAGTAAGTCTTAATTCTTAATTAGGTGGTGCTTATGTATCCTAATTAAGGTTAAGGGCCCTAAACTCCAATTTAGTGATGTTTCTGTATCTAAGTGAGGGTTTAGAACTATCCATCTACCTTGATAATCCTCATGGGTTTCAAGTGAACATTGCTAGTTTTAAGTTTACAAGCCATGTATTATTGATTTCTAACATAAGTTTTCATTTAATCCTTTAAAGATACATCAAGTTCCTTTTTGTTTCTCATTTAGAATCCCTTGATTCTAAATTCCATTCCTACCTCACGTGTTTGTTGCCTCACAACTAGCATATTACATGCCACTTTCCTTGGGTTTTCCTTCATTGTATTCTCTCTTGGTTTTAAGCTTTTGCTCTTGAATTGAGTTTTAGCTTGGACCCTCGGCGGATACATCATCATGGGACATGAAATGTCAACACAGAAGTCTGGATAGCAATTAAAGAAAACTGGTATGTTATGTATATTAGTATTATTCAGGGCTAATGGAGATGATTTTCGTTTCTTCAACCTTTTGTCTCCTAAAGCCATGTAAATTGGTGCGTTAATCTCTTTTCTTATAAAAGGTTTAATTGCAACTTGTATTAATCCAATATGCATAAAATTGAATTTGTACTTTAAATGTATCTGAATGGATTCTAGTTTGATCAAAGAAATAGTTTGTGATCCATTTTGTAAACTCACTATTTCTTCATGAGTTTTGATTGAAAAAGTAGTTTGGAAGCTAAATGCACCAATTTTGTAAATAGTTTCAATATTGACCTTAGGAATATCCCATTTGTGGAAATTGTCAGTAGGTGAGGCCTTAATAAGGTCATTTGCCCTAATTTCATTACTATTCACCATATCACTATTACGACTATCTAGTCTAAAAGACAATAATTTCCTAAACTCACTAGCCATTGCTATATTTTGTGCATATGCAATGACGATAAAAGTCTACTCCCACAGTGTAGATTAATGACGGGACCACCGGGATCACCTCACTCGGCTGACCAACGACTTTACATCTGATCAACGACTGACCAACGCCTTTCAAATATCATGCATAGAAAAACAAGTGAATGGCTCTTATACCAGAGGGGACCAGGATCGGAAGAAACACACTGAAATTAAAACTTTATTAAACAGAAGTTTAGAATACAAAAGAAAACTTAAAGGAATTTAAGACTTAAAAGACACTTAAGAAAACATATAGATAATTTTGTAATAATAACACACGTATAAATTGTCGATTTTGTAATTTGTACAAAACTTGTACATAGATTGGTAAGTTTGAAGAGATCGAAAATTCTAAGAGGAGAGAGAGAAGATTTCTCTGATTCTTGATCTTAAAATTCAATGCTATTATTGCGATCAGATAATTTGCGATGCATTCTTCAAATGAAATTTTTTTGCTTTATATAGAGTTGAGAGGAGCTCAAGAATAGAGGCGAAATGATGCTGATATGTCTTCATTTGTTACGCGTGGAAAGCAAGGTTGCATTTGTCAAAAGGTAACTGCTTTGCACTGTGAACTTCTGAAAAATTTGTTCATGCATACTGTTCCTAAATAGTGCTTTGTCGGTACTGTAGATGAATAATAAAATGTCGCGGAATGGTAGCGAATAGTACTTACATATAGTTTTGTTTTCACCTCCAAAATAAATATTTTGTTAAGTTAATGTCCCTTATTTTTGCCAAAGGGCAAGATCTTTGCGAGTTCTTCTCTTTTGTCTTTATTTTAGTTTTTTCACAGATCATAAGGATCTTGAGAGTCCTGTGGATCATAGATCCTCAATTTTGTAGCTAACTTGGCTGAACTTGAATTGTCGACTAAGTCCTCATTGTCAAGACGTTTTTGTAAAAAGATTTGTCCTATAGCGTGGTCATCCTTGAGAACATCGAGGCTATGAGTTAGCAAGCTAACTCCACATTTTCTTTTCTGCAGAGTTTGGTTTCATACTTGTCCCACCATTTGACTTTTTGGTTTTGAACAACTGACAAGAGAAATGAGTTAGCAAGCTTTTGCATGTCAGCTACCCATTGCTTTTTGACCTTTTCTCTGAAGTTTCTATCAATTTGTTCGAACCATTGGTGCCTGGAAGCATTATAGGTAGAGTAATAATATTCCTTAAGGAAAGGCTAATCAATTGTAGAATTTGGGTCTGTGATGTAACGCCCCAATAATACATAAATCATAGCTGCATTAACCTACCTAAGCTGAACACCAAGAAATCAATGAATGGGCGTTACCGCCATCCGCAAGGACAAGGCTTCTTTTGAATAAGAAAATTTAGCCATAAAATCAAAGTATAACCTTAAAGGGCTTTCACGACCATTCGAAACATTTAACAACACACGGGAATGATTCTAACTTCCCAGGGTTACATCACCATACATAACTCAGTTTAATTATACAATTATAACACCAAAATACATGTTGCAGTTCAGATATATATAGCTGGAACACCAAAAAGCACCACCATAAGACATGAAAGCATCTTAGCACTTCTATCCGCCAATCTCATGGACGATCCTGACTTATTTATCACCTTTAGCCTCCCTGCCCGCCTGAGAGCGGTTTACTGAACACTTTCCTAAAACAAAACATAAAAACATTTCGAACTGTGAGCCAAAGCTCAGTACATGCATCCCTGTACTGATAAAGATTTATTGAGAAAGAAAATTATGAGGGCCCACTTTGCAATTCATTTTGATTTTAAAACAGGGAATGAGATGTATATAAAGCTAAGTTGTCAATTATTATCTGTTAGTGCACCCCTTAGTAACTGTTATGATCTATGTATAGGTGTAAACCTGCCAAGCCAACCGAAAGACCTGGCCTGAAGCCGCGCGGGTAATTGGAGGGCAATGCCCTATAACTGGTAACTGATGGGGTCACTACTTATGTGATAAATCACTGATTCAAATGATTCATTGATGTACTTACCAAGACATTACAATTTTGATAAATACGTGCTGATTTCTAAAGATACAGTCAATGAACGTACCTGGGGTATTTAAAAGCTAGTTCATAGAGTAAATAGATGTACTAAAATGGAGAGAATGAGAGCTTAGGCCTTGATTTTGTTCAAAATCATTATAGGCATATGAGGTTAGAAATGAACTTATTTTGATAATGAATACCTTTAAATAAAATTAGCACAATGGATACCCTTAAATAGAAAAGGCTTATAAAGAATTTGTGTGAACCAGTTAATAGATTAAACTGATAAAGTTAAATAAAGTATAGAAATGCTGAGTTAAGGTACGGTGGCGAGTTTAGAGGGGTAAGGGCTTATGACGAGGGTACAGAATGAATAATCCACAACTTATACTCCTGACCTCCAAATGAGACGTAAGACCCCAATATAAATAGATTAGGAAGTCCTCTAAAACTTTCCTGAAGGACAAATAATAAGATTCCTACGACAGGTTCCCTAAAATGGGGTTGGAACACCAACATGTCAGGTTTTAGTGCTGAAAAATCCATTTTGCCTAGGTTCAGTAAAATAGCCATAAATTCCTCCACAGATCTCGGATTAAGGCGATTCAAGAGTCATTTTAAAGCTAACATCCAGAACTATCTACCCACAAAAAATCAGAATTTTTGGGCCTGGATGATTATTACCAAATTTGTTCCAAAGTTCGTCCTGTTTTTCTAAAAATTTCAGCAGCATTGCTTTAGTTGTTCCTTCACTTTTTTTACACCAACCCTCAACTCAAACTCTTTCTTAAGAGTGTATAACACACTTTGGTACATCCCAACCTCATACAACATCACCATACATAATTCCTCTTCATATTCATATCAAATAAAACTCCTTTTCCAGTCACATAAACCCACACACCATAAATTTAACATTAGTTGGTCCAAATCTTGCATTTTGGACAAACGCTAGATTTGGGTCACTTTGAACTCACTCCCAACTTTTCCAAAACACCATAAACAATATAAAAACTTCAATATATCAAGAGATAATCAAAGACAAGGATAAAACATGCAATAAACTTCACTTAAACAAGAAGCTTTGCATGACCAAGATGAAACCATACCCTAGCCTCAGCCAATTTCAACTCCACCATAATCCATCAACAAAAAAATTCTTAATACCATAAAAACAACATAATCCATCACTAAAAAAACCCAAATAAGCAACAAAAACCAACAAGATCAAGAATCAAAAACAAAAATCAGCATAGGGGTGAAAATAACACTCACTTTGAGCTTGCAAATGAGATAGTTATGGTTCTTGATGCTTATGGAAGTGAAAGAGGTGTTTGGGGGTGGTGAGTGGGGGTTGTTTTATGGGATTTTGGTGGTTGAAAGGTGGTTGAATAGTGGCTGGGAGGAGGGGCTGCTGTGTAGAGAGAGAAGCAGGAGAGGGAAGAGAGAAAGTCTCTTGAAAACTTGGTGTAAAATGAAGATAAAAAGCAACTTTTTAATTTTTTACACTAACTTTTACTTGGCTGCAAATAAAAGTAGAAAAGTCAAAGTTATCAAGCTTGATTAAGGCTTAATTAAGAGGATTTAGCTAAACAAATAAAGGTCAAGTCTTGTTGCATCGAAATCGGCTTTAAACGAGCTCGGGTTTAGAGAAAGAACTGAAACCGAGTGCGTTTGCGACATTTTTTTAAAAAAAAATTTGAGATTAAACGGTTGTAGTGCCATGAAAAAGAATTTTAAACATTAAATTCTTAAATATCAAGGCCTAACTCAATTTCAAAAATTGACGAGAACAAAACCCTGAATTGCAAAGTAAGGGCCTCGTTAGAAATGTCCAAATGAGGATAATAAAAAGATGGGAATATAAAAAGAAATGATGTGAATGAAATGAACTCAATCACATGGATTAATGACATGAAATTAATAAACAGAATTTAGGGGCGGACTATTACAGTCTTCCCCCCTTAAAAAGTTTCTTCATCGAAACTAAACTAATGAACTTCACCATATCATGCTAGATTACCTCGAATAAATGTGGGTATTTGGCTTTTATTGCCTCCTTGGTCTCTCAAGTAGCTTCTTGGGAGGTATGGTTCGTCCAGAGTACTTTAATCAATGGTATCTGCTTGTTGCGCAACTGTTTGATCCTGCGATCTAGTATTTGAACAGGACGCTCTTCATATACTAGATCTTCAGCGATAACGATAGGTTCAGATACAATGGTATGGTTTAGATCTGGAATATATTTTCGAAGCTGAGAGATATGAAACACGTCATGGACGTCCTCAGGTTCGGCAGGCAACTCTAGGCGATAAGCGACAGGATTCAACCTTTCAACGATTTCATAAGGTCCAATGTACCTTGGACTCAATTTGCCCTGTACTCCGAACCTCTTCACACCTTTAGTTGTTGAAACTTTTAGAAAAACTTTATCACCGACTTGAAACTCTAGAGGCCTTTTTCTTTTATCTGCATAACTTTTCTGTCGACTTTGGGCAACCTTAATATGCTCCTGAATCTTTTTTATTGTCTCAGTAGTCTCTTGGATCATTTCAGGACCTATAATCAGTGCCTCATCCAAATCACTCCAGCACAACGGTGTTCTACATTTTCTCCCGTACAGAGCCTCAAATGGGGCCATTTTGATGGTGGATTGATAGCTGTTGTTATAAGAGAATTCCACCAAAGGTAAATCATCTTCCCATTTCCCTTGGAACTCCAATACACAAGCTCTCAGCATGTCCTACAAAATTTGATTAACCCTTTCACTTTGTCCATCTGTCTCTGGGTGATAGGAGCTACTGAAGTTTAGTTTGGTTCCAAAGGCCTTTTGAAGTGCTTGCCAGAAGCGCGCTTGGAATCGTTGATTCCTATATGAGACTATGTCTAGAGGGATCCCATGTAGACGGACTATCTCCTTAACATACAGTTGGGCTAGTCTTTCTATTCCCCAAGTATCCTTAATTGGCAGGAAATGAGTTGACTTCGTGAGTCGATCAACTATGACCCAGATAACATTCTTCTTAGAGGCAGAAAGGGGTAAACCCATAACAAAGTCCATTGAGATTGAATCCTACTTCCAAGTGGGAATTTCTAAGGGTCGTAGTTCACCCACAGGGTGCTGATGCCCTGCTTTAACTTTCTGGCAGATTGAACACTTGTTCACATATTTTGCAACATCTTTCTTCATATTATTCCACCAAAAATATTGTCTCAAATCTATGTACATCTTTGTACCTCCTGGATGCACTGAATAACGAGTATTGTGAGCCTCTTCCAAGATTTGCTTTCTTACTTCCCCATTTTTGGGCACACATAGGCGATTCTGGAACTGTAAAGTCCCATCCTCTTGTACTACAAAATCCGGAGACTTCCCTTTTTCTAAATTTTACTTTATGCTTTGGAGTTCGGGATCACTTTCCTGAGTCAGTCGAATTTCTTCCACTAGGGACGACTGAACCGTAAGTGGTGATAATTGAGCATTCAATTGCCCGTGAAATACTAATTGAATCCTAAAGTCCTCAAGTTCTCTCAAGAGGTTCAATTGAGTAATCACCACAGTGTTTGAGCTATGTTGCGCCTTCCTACTCAACGCATCCGCCACCACATTTGCTTTATTAGGGTGGTATTGAATCTGCAAATCGTAATCTTTAAGCAACTCAAGCCAACACCGTTGCCTCAAATTGAGCTCCTTTTGGGTGAAGATATACTTTAAACTTTGATGATCAGTATAGATCTTGCATGGTACCCCATATAAATAATGCCTCCAAATTTTCAAGGCAAAGACCACGGATGCTAGTTCCAGGTCATGGGTAGGATAGTTTTTCTCGTATGAGTTTAGTTGTTGAGTTGTCCTCTTGCATCAGTATGCACCCTAGACCATTCTTCGATGCATCACTATAAACTGTATACTCCTTCCCTTCCATTGGTAACGTGAGAATTGGGGCGATAGTTAGTCGCTGCCTTAGCTCTTGGAAAGCTTTCTCACATCTTTCTGTCCACTCGAACTTATTCACCTTCTTTAATAGATTGGTCAGTAGTGAAGCGATTTTCGAAAAGTCCTGGACGAAGCTTCGATAATAACCTGCTAAACCCAGAAAATTTCTAATTTCAGTGACATTGGTAGGCCTTGGCCATTCTATGATTGCTTTCGCCTTTTGGGGGTCAACTTTAATTCCTTCTTTGGTAATCACATGCCCCAAAAATACCACTTCCTCCAGCCAAAATTCACATTTCTTTAATTTGCCATAGAGTTGATGCTCCCTCAAGGTTTGCAGTACTGTTTGCAATTGGTCAGCATGTCCCTCCTTATCCTTAGAATAGATAAGGATGTCATCTATGAACACCACTACAAACTTGTCTAAATAAGGTATGAAAACCCTGTTCATAAGGTCCATGAAGGCTGCAGGAACATTAGTGAGACCAGAAGGCATCACTGTGAACTCATAGTGACCATACCTAGTTCTAAATGCTATCTTAGGAATGTCATCAGGTTTAATCCTAAGTTGATGGTACCCTGACCTCAAATCAATCTTAGAGAACACTCTTGCCCCTTGTAATTGATCAAACAAATCATCTATTCGTGGCAGAGGGTACTTATTCTTGATGGTAATCTTGTTCAACTCCCTATAATCAATACATAGCCTCAAGGTTCCGTCCTTCTTCTTGACAAACAACACTGGAGCACCCCATGGTGACACACTTGGCCTAATAAAGGCCTTTTGTAACAGTTCATCTAGTTGAAGCTTTAATTCCTTCAGCTCAGTTGGGGCCATACGATATGGGGCTTTAGAAATAGGTTGGGCTCCAGGAATTAACTCGATCCCAAAATCAATTTCCCTCTACGGGGGTAGTTCTGGTAATTCTTCTGGGAAAATATCTTTAAATTCACAAACCACAGGTATATTTTCTACTTCATCTTCTTTTGTTTGGGTGCTGATAGCATAACACCAATATCCAATACATCCTTGATATAACAGCTTACTTGCTTTCATAGCAGAAATCAAAGGACAAGAGTTTGCCTCTCTCTACCCATAAAAACACACTTTTCTTCCTTTTTCATCTTTCAAGATAACCTTAAGATCTTCACAATCGATTCGGGCTTCATAAGAATGCAACCAATTCATCCCCAAAATGATATCAAATTCAGACAAATCAAATTGAATCAAATCCACAGGGAAGGTGGTTTCACCAATGGTGATGGGGACAAGTTGATAAGAGAGGGGGCACTCAATCACAGAATTATTGGGTAGCTTGATTCTATAATTGGTTGTCATCCTTCTGTTCTCAAGGCTCAATTGTTGAGCAGATCGGGTAGATATAAACGAATGAGTGGCACTCGAATCAAATAATACGCAAAATGGCTTTGAATTTAAAAAGAGAGTTCCAGTGACTACCATACCAGAGGTAGCAGTTTCCTTCTTGTTCATCACAAATGCCCTTCCTGCAACTGCTGGCCTTGAAGGTGGAGGTCCCTACCGGAGCAGGGTCAAGGGTTTCACTGCGCCCTTGTCTTTAGCTTTTAATCGTCAGGGGCACGTAGCGATAGATGTTCAGGACTTCCACACCACATGCATTTGTTAGTGCCAACGCGGCATTCAGGAGTGGTGTGATTTGTTCTTCCACATTTTGCACAAGGTGTTGTCGAGCCTGCAGGACGACTCTTGGAGAGAACAGGAGTAGGTTTCTTCTGGGTCTGCTGTTTCTGGTTCACACTCTCACTTAGAGTCATGAAATATTCTATGAGCCATCTCTTATATATTTATTGGGCATGTTTATCTTATATGTTTGGGGTCCCAGTGTCTGAATTGTTTTATTTAATGTCTGATCAGAATGTCTCAAAACGACATTGAGGTGCATGTGGAGGATAATTCGGAGCAAGGCCAGGGTTCCGGGGATCAAGCCTCATGTGAGGGACCACCACATGGTGACGTGCCGCCGTCGCTCTCTGAATTAGCTAGCAACTTAGGAAACCCGAGTTACTGGCCAACCTTAGTTGCCGAATTGATGAAGCGGATTCCTCAGGTACCTATTGAAACCCCTCCTAAGGAGGACAAATTGGCAGATAGGGTAGCACGGCGCAACCCTAAAGTTTACAATGGATCTTATGATCCAGTGGTATTGGAGGAATGGATAAGGGGAATGGAGAAAATATTTACAGTAGTTGAGGTACCGGAAGAAAAGAAAATGAACATTGGGACGTATTACTTGACAGGTGAAGCTGACATTTGGTGGAATACAGTGAAGGATAAGCTCATAGGGCCTGAATTCACCTAGAATAAATTCTTAGTAGAGTTGAGGGCAAAGTTTTACCCAACTGTGGTGCAAAGGCAAAAGGAAAAAGAATTAATGGAGTTAAAAATGAGTGGTAGCATGTCAGTGATGCAGTATGTTAGTAAGTTCACCGAACTATCTAGGTTTGTCCCTGAATTTGTGTCATTTGAGAGGTTAAAAATGAGAAGGTTTGAGGAAGGTTTGGCTTTATATATTCGAAATCAGTTAGCTGGACAACCAATGTTGACTTATCAAGAACTGTATGAGCGGGCAACAGAAGTGGAAAGAGTAAAGATGGAGTTGAGGGCATTGAATCCAATCAACCACAAGAGAAAGGGGTTTGAGCGGGGGACTCCAAGTGAGAGTGTGAACCAGAACCAGATGAACCAGAAGAAACCTACTCCTGTCCCCTCCAAGAGTCGTCCTGCAGGCTCGACAACACCTTGTGCGAAATGTGGAAGAACAAATCACACCACTCCTGAATGCCGCGTTGGCACCAACAAATGCATGTGGTGTGGAAGTCCTGAACATCTTATCGCAACATGCCCCCAACGACTAAAAGCTGTAGACAAGGGCGCAGCGAAACCCTTGGCCTCGCTCCACCAGGGACCTCCACCTTCAAGGCCTGCAGTTGCAGGAAGGGCATTTGTGATGAACAAAAAGGAAGCTGCTACCTCTGGTACGGTAGTCACTGGAACTCTCTTTTTAAATTCAAAGCCATTTTGGGTATTATTTGATTCGGGTGCCACTCATTCGTTTATATCTACCCGATCTGCTAAACAATTGGGCCTTGAGAACAGAAGGATGGCAACCAAGTATAGAATCAAGCTATCCAATAATTATGTGATTGAGTGCCCCCTCTCTCACCAACTTGTCCCCATCACCATTGGTGAAACCACCTTCCCTGTGGATTTGATTCAATTTGACTTGTCTGATTTTGATATCATTTTGGGGATGAATTGGTTGCATTCTTATGGAGCCCAAATCGATTGTGAAGATCTTAAGGTTATCCTGAAAGATGAAGAAGGGAGAAAAGTGTGTTTTTATGGGCAGAAAGAGGCAAACTCTTGTCCTTTGATTTCTGCTATGAAAGCAAGTAAGCTATTATATAAAGGATGCATTGGATATTGGTGTTATGCTATCAGCACCCAAACAAAAGAAGAGGAAGTAGAGAATATACCTGTGGTTTGTGAATTTGAAGATGTTTTCCCAGAAGAATTACCAGAACTACCCCCGCAGAGGGAAATTGATTTTGGGATCGAGTTAATTCCTGGAGCCCAACCCATTTCTAAAGCCCCATATCGTATGGCCCCAACTGAGCTGAAGGAATTAAAGCTTCAACTAGATGAACTGTTACAAAGGGCCTTTATTAGGCCAAGTGTGTCACCATGGGGTGCTCCAGTGTTGTTTGTCAAGAAGAAGGACGGAACCTTGAGGCTATGTATTGATTATAGGGAATTGAACAAGATTACCATCAAGAAAAAGTACCCTCGGCCACGAATAGATGATTTGTTTGATCAATTACAAGGGGCAGAAGTGTTCTCTAAGATTGATTTGAGGTCAGGGTACCATCAACTTAGGATTAAACCTGATGACATTCCTAAGACAGCATTTAGAACCAGGTATGGTCACTATGAGTTCACAGTGATGCCTTTTGGTCTCACTAATGCTCCTGCAGCCTTCATGGACGTTATGAACAGGGTCTGCAGACCTTATTTAGACAAGTTTGTAGTGGTGTCCATATATGACATCCTTATCTATTCTAAGGATAAGGAGGGACATGCTGACCAGTTGCGAACAGTACTGCAAACCTTGAGGGAGCATCAACTCTATGGCAAATTAAAGAAATGTGAATTTTGGTTGGAGGAAGTGGTATTTTTGGGGCATGTGGTCACAAAAGAAGGAATTAAGGTTGACCCCCAGAAGGTGGAAGCAATCACTGAATGACCAAGGCCTACCAATGTCACTGAGATTAGAAGCTTTTTGGGTTTAGCAGGTTACTACTGAAGGTTCGTCAAGGACTTTTCGAAAATAGCTTCATCATTGACCAATCTCCTAAAGACGGTGAATAAGTTCGATTGGACTGAAAGGTGTGAGAAAGCCTTCCAAGAGCTAAGGCAGCGACTGACGACCGCCTCGATCCTAACATTACCAATAGAAGGAAAGGAGTATACTATTTATAGTGATGCTTCGAAGAACGGTCTAGGGTGCGTGTTGATGCAGGAGGACAAAGTGGTAGCTTATGCCTCTCGACAACTCAAGCCATATGAGAAAAACTACCCTACCCATGACCTGGAGTTAGCAGCTGTGGTCTTTGCTTTGAAAATTTGGAGGCATTATTTATATGGGGTCCCATGCAAGATCTATACTGATCATCAAAGTTTAAAGTATATCTTCACCCAAAAGGAGCTCAATTTGAGGCAACGACATTGGCTTGAGTTGCTTAAAGACTATGATCTGTAGATTCAATATCATCCGGGCAAAGCAAATGTGGTGGCGGATGCCCTGAGTAGGAAGTCGTAACATAGCTCAAACACTGTGATGATTACTCAATTAAACCTCTTGAAAGAACTGGAGGACTTTGGGATTCAATTAGTATCTCATGGGCAAACTAATGCTCAACTATCAGCACTTACTGTTCAGTCTTCCCTAGTGGAAGAAATCCGACTGAATCAAGAAAGTGATCCCGAACTCCAAAGCATAAAGCAAAATTTAGAAAAATGGAAGTCTCCGGGTTTTGTAGTACACGAAGATGGGACTTTGCGGTTTCAGAATCGCCTATGTGTGCCCAAAAATGGGGAGGTAAGAAAGCAAATCTTGGAAGAGGCTCACAACACTCGTTATTCAGTACATCCAGAAGGCACAAAGATGTACAGAGATCTGAGACAATATTTTTGGTGGAATAATATGAAGGAAGATGTTGCAGAATACGTGAACAAGTGTTTAATCTGCTAGAGAGTTAAAGCAGAGCATCAACGCCCTGTGGGTGAACTACGACCCTTAGAAATTCCCACTTGGAAGTGGGATTCAATCTCAATGGACTTTGTTATGGGTTTACCCCTTTCTGCCTCGAAGAAGAATGCTATCTGGGTCATAGTTGATCGACTTACGAAGTCAGCTCATTTCCTGCCAATTAAGGATACTTGGGGAATAGAAAGACTGGCCCAACTGCATGTTAAGGGGATCGTTCGTCTACATGGGATCCCTCTAGACATAGTCTCAGATAGGGATCAACGATTCCAAGCGCGCTTCTGGCAAGCACTTCAAAAGGCCTTTTGAACCAAACTAAACTTCAGCAGTTCTTATCACCCAGAGACAGATGGACAAATTGAAAGGGTTAATCAAATTTTGGAGGACATGCTGAGAGCTTGTGT
Organism: Selenicereus undatus; assembly: GCA_017589665.1. NCBI lineage: Eukaryota > Viridiplantae > Streptophyta > Magnoliopsida > Caryophyllales > Cactaceae > Selenicereus > Selenicereus undatus. Next base: position 22,645,088 of record JACYFF010002017.1, read on the forward strand.
ATTGGAGTTCCAAGGGAAATGGGAAGATGATTTACCTTTGGTGGAATTCTCTTATAACAACAGCTATCAATCCACCATTAAAATGGCCCAATTTGAGGCTCTGTACGGGAGAAAATGTAGAACACCGTTGTGCTGGAGTGATTTGGATGAGGCACTGATTATAGGTCCTGAAATGATCCAAGAGACTACTGAGACAATAAAAAAGATTCAGGAGCATATTAAGGTTGCCCAAAGTCGACAGAAAAGTTATGCAGACAAAAGAAAAAGGCCTCTAGAGTTTCAAGTCGGTGATAAAGTTTTTCTAAAAGTTTCACCAACTAAAGGTGTGAAGAGGTTCGGAGTACGGGGGAAATTGAGTCCAAGGTACATTGGACCTTATGAAATCGTTTAGAGGTTGAATCCTGTCGCTTATCGCCTAGAGTTGCCTGCCGAACTGGAGCACGTCCATAACGTGTTTCATATCTCTCAGCTTTGAAAATATATTCCAGATCCAAACCATACCGTTGTATCTGAACCTGTCGATATCGCTGAAGATCTAGTATATGAAGAGCGTCCCGTTCAAATACTAGATCGCAGGATCAAACAGCTGCGCAACAAACATATTCCATTGGTTAAAGTACTCTGGACGAACCATACCTCCCAAGAAGCTACTTGGGAGACCGAGAAGGCAATGAAAGCCAAATACCCATACTTATTCGGGTAATCTAGCATGATTTGGGGAAGTTCACTAGTTTAGTTTCGAGGACGAAACTTTTTAAGGGGGGAAGACTGTAGTAGTCCGACCCTAAATTCTGTTTATTAATTTCATGTCATTAACCCATGTGATTGAGTTCATTTCATTCACATCATTTCCTTTTATATTTCCATCGTTTTATTATTCTCATTTGGACATTTCTAACGGGGCCCTTACTTTGCAATTCAAGGATTTCTTCTCGTCAATTTTAGAAATTGAGTTAGGTCTTGATATTTAAGAATTTAATGTTTAAAATTCTTTTTCATGGTACCACAACCATTTATCTCAAACTTTAAAAAAAAACAAATTTCGTAAATGCAGTCGGTTTCAGTTTTTCGCTAAACCCGAGCCCGTTTAAAGTCGATTTTGATGCAACAAGACTTGACCTTTATTTGATTAGCTAAATCCTCTTAATTAAGCCTTAATCAAGCATGATATTATTCACTTTTCTACCCTATTTGCAGCCAAGTATTAAGCCATGTATTAAAGGGGAGTATAAAAATAAAAAAAGTGGCTTTTATCTTCATTTTCCACCAAGTAATTTTCTCTCTCTTCCCTCTCCTCTTTCTCTCTCTACTCGGCAGCCCCCTTCCCACCACCATATCACCACCTTTCCACCACCAAAGCCTCACAAAACAACCCCCACTCACCACCCCCAAACACCTCTTTCACTTTTATAAGCATCAAGGATCCTTGAAACCTCTTTTGCTAGCACAAAGTAAGTGTTCTTTCACCTCTATGCTGATTTGTGTTTTTGATCTTTGATCTTGTTGGTTTTTGTTCTTTATTTGTTGGTTTTTGTTCTTTATTTTGGTTGTTTAATGATGGATTATGCTGTTTTTGGTGGTATTAAGAATCACCTTGTTGAGGGTTTATGGTGGAGTTGATTTTGGATGAAGTTAGGGTTAGGGTTTCATCTTGGGTATGCAAGCTTCTTGTTCAAGTGATATTTATGGCTTGTTTTCTCCATGTTTTTGCTTATGTTTTAATGTATTGAAGTTTATTATGGTTTTTATGATGTGTTGGAAAGATGAGATGGGGTTCAAGTTGACCTAAAGTTAGGGTTTTATCCATGTGGTTTGGACCAAAGTTGTGTTAACCTTGAGGTATGTGTTTATGTGCCTAGAAAGTAAGCCTTGTTGGATAAATATATGAAGTGAATTTGAGTGTGGTGATCTTGTATGATGTTGGGATGTACCATAGTGTGCTTACTTGCTCTCAAGAAAGAGTTTAAGTTGAGGTTTGGTGTGAAAAAGTGAGAGAACAACCTAAATCAGTGAGGCTGGAATTTTCAGTGAAATAGGACGAACTTTGGAGAAAAACTGGTAATGATTGAATAGGCCAAAAATTCTATTTTTGGTGGGTAGATAGGTCTGGATGTTAGCTTTTAAAATGACTCTTGAATCGCCTTAATCCGAGGTCTGTGGAGGAAGTTATGGCTATTTTACTAAACCTGGGCAGAATGGATAGAATTGTTGTTTTTAGCACCAAAACCTGACATGTTGTTGTTCTAACCCCATTTTATGAAACTTGTCATAGGAATCTGGTTATGTGCCATTCAGGAAAGTTTTAGAGGACTTCCTAAGCTGTTGATATTGGGGTCTTATGTCTCAACCCCATTTTATGAAACCTGTCATAGGAATCTGGTTATGTGCCCTTCAGGAAAGTTTTAGAGGACTTCCTAAGCTGTTTATATTGGGGTCTTATGTCTCAGTTGGAGGATGGGAGTATAAGTTGTGGATTATTCATTATGTATCTCGTCATAAACCCTACCCTCTAAACTCGCTACCGTGCCTTAACTTAGCATTTCCATACTTTATTTAACTTTATCAGTTTTATAAGCCTTTTCTATTTAACTGGTTCACACAAATTCTTTATAAGCCTTTTCTATTTAAGGGTATCCATTGTACTAATTTTATGCCTATAATGATTTTGAACAGCATCAAGGCCTAAGCTCTCATCCTCTTCTCCATTTTAGTACATCTGTTTAATCTGTGAACTAACTTTTAAAGACCCCAGGTACATTCATTGACTATATCTTTAGAAATCAGCACGTATTTATTGAAATTATAATGTTTTGGTAAGTACATCAATGAATCAATTGAACCAATGATTTATCACATAATTAGTGACCCCATCAGTTATCAATTACAGGGCATTGCCCTTCAGTTACCTGCGCGGCTTCAGGTCAGGTCTTTCGGTCGGCTTGGCAGGTGTACACCTATACATAGATTGTAACAGTTACTAAGGGGGTTCACTAACAGATAATAATTGACAACTTAGCTTTATATACATCTCATTCCCTGCTTTTAAAATACAAATGAATTGTAAAGCGGGCCCTCATAATTTCTTTCTCCATTGAATCTTTATCAGTACAGGGATGCATGTATTGAGCTTTGGCTCACTTCGAAATGTTTTTATGTTTTGTTTTAGGAAAATGTTCATTAAACCGCTCTCAGGCGGGCAGGGAGGTTGAAGGTGATAAATAAATCAGGACCGTCCATATGATCGGCGGATAGAAGTGCTAAGATGTTATCATGCCTTTTTGTGGTGCTTTTTGGTGTTCCAGTTGTATATTTGAACTGCAACATGTTTTGAAGTTACAACTGTACATTTAAACTGAGTAACGTATGTTGTTTAACCTTGATGTAACCCGAAGAAGTTAGAACATTTCCTGTATGTAATTAAATGGTTTGAACGGATGTGTTTGCCCTTTGAGGATAAACTTTGATCTTTTAGCTAAATTTTTCATTTTCAAGCGAAGCCTTGTCCTTGCAGACGGTGGTAATGCCCATTCATGGAATTGTTGGTGTTAAGCTTAGGTAGGTAAATACAGCTATGATTTATGTATTATTGGGGCGTTACAAGGATCATGAGGGTCCCGTAGATCACAAATACTTGATTTTGTCGCTAACTCGGCTGAACTTGAATCATCGCCTGTGTCCTCATTGACGTGGAGTTTTTGTAAAAAGATTTGTCTCATAGCGTGGTCATCCTTGAGAACTTTGAGGAGATGAGTTTGCAAGCTAGCTCTACATATTCGTTTCTGCAGAGTTTGGTTTTGTACTCGTTCCACTATCTGACTTTGTAGATTCGAACAACGGACAGGAGAAATGAGTTAGCAAGGTCTTGTATGTCAGCTATCCATTCCTTTTTGACCTTTTCTCTAAGGTTTCTATCAATTTGTTCGAACCATTAGCACTTGGAAGCATTACTGGTGGAGTAATAATCTTCCTTAAGGATAGGCCAATGAATTGTGAAATTTAGGTTACTGAGGGCATTACATGCATATCCTATTCTTAGTGAAGAAAGAGATGGAGGATCATTGACAACTGGTTCTGCTATGGGTGACCTAAATCGATAATTTTGGGGCTTTTTTGTAAGCATGCCTCTGTCTGAGTGGAAATCAGAAAATGATTTCCTACAAGTAGGAGTACCTTGGAGATTAGTAGGTTCACGAAAGGAGCAGAATCTTAGGAGGATTCTGCCATCAGGTTCCTCTATGATTTGCTCAATATCGTTCATTTGTTTGGATTGGTGATGAGAAGCAGATTGGGCGTGTTTTTAGCTCAATAGCTTCTGGAATTGTATTTTCATCCCATTTGAGAAGCTTTGTAGTAAAAACTTGAGGCTTATCATCATCAATTTGTAATAAAATTGTTTCTTTAGAAATTGTAGGCGAGGTACTCAAAACTTTTGTATTGAGGTTTGTAGACATTAATCGAAAATAGACTCTGTACATAGTTGCAAAGTTTTTTAAATCACGAAACTTGCCACCTTGAATATGCACATCAAGCTTCATTGCTTCAGGTGTCATTGGACATGAAAGGTCAACACAGAGGTCTGGACAGCAAATGAATAAAATTGGTCGGTTATGTGTGTTGGAATTAATCGTGGCTAATAGCGGTGATTTGCATTTCTTCACCCTTTTGTCTCCTAAAGCCATGTATCTTGGTGCGTTAATCCCTTTTCTTATTAAAGTTTTAAGAACAACTTGTACTAATCCAATACGCATAAAATGGAATTTGACCTTTAAATGTACCTGAATGGCTTCTAGTTCGATCAAAGAAATAGTTTGTGATCCAATTTGTAAACTCACAATTTCTTCATGAGTTTTGATTGAAAAGGCAGTTTGAAAGCTAAATGTACCAATTTTGTAAATAGTTTCAATATTGACATTGGGAATATCCCATTTGTTGAAATTGTGAGGAGATGGGGTCTTAATTAGGTCATTTGCCCTAATTTTATTACTATTCACTATATCACTATTACGACTATCTAGTCTAAAAGACAATAATTTCCTAGACTCACTAGCCATTGCTATATTTTGTACATATGCAATGACGATAAAAGTCTACTCACACAGTGTAGATTAACGACGGGACCACCGGGATCACCTCACTCGGCTGACCAACGGCTTTACATCTAATGAACGTCAGACCAATGCCTTTCAAATATCATGCACAGGTAGACAAGTAAATGGCTCTTGTACCAAAGGGGACCAGGATCGGAAGAAACACATTGAAGTTAAAAATTTATTAAACAGAAGTTTAGAATACAAAAGAAAAATTAAAGAAATTTAAGACTTAAAAGAAAACATAAAGATAATTTTGTAATAGTAACAAACTTACAAATTGTCGATTTCGTAACTTGTACAAAACTTGTACAGAGATTGGTGAGCTTGAAGAGAGCGAAAATTCTAAGAGGAGAGAGAGAAGATTTCTTTGACTCCTGATCCTAAAATTCACAGCTATTTTTGCGATGCTTTCTTTAAATGAACTGTCCGCCTCACATATAGCTGAGAGGCGCTCAATAATAGAGGCAAAATGGTGTTGATATGTCTTCATTTGTCACATGCGGAAAGCAAGGTTGCATTTGTTAAAAGGAAACTGCTTTACACTATGCAAGTTTTGGAAAATTTGTTCGTGCATATTGTTCATGAACAACGCTTTGTCGGGACTGTAGATGAGTAGTGAAATGTCGCGGCATGACAGTGAATAGTGCTTGCAAATAGTTTTGTCTTCGCCTGTAAAATACATATTTTGTTAAGATAATGTGTCTTATTTTGGCCAAAGGTCAAGACCATTGCAGGCTCTTTTCTTTTGTCTTTGTTTTGGCTTTGTCACAGATCATAAGGATCTTGAAGGTTCTATAGATCACAGATACCCGATTTTGTAGTTAACTCGGCTGAACTTGAATCGTCACCTGAGTCCTCATTGTGGTGGAGTTTTTGTAAAAAGATTTGTCTCATAGCGGGGTTATCCTTGAGAACTTTGAGGGCATGAGTTTGCAAGCTAGCGCTACATATTCTTTTCTGCTGAGTTTGGTTTTCTACTCGTTCCACTATCTGACTTTATAGATTGGAACAACGGACAGGAGAAATGAGTTAGCAAGCTCTTGTATGTCCGCTATCCATTCCTTTTTGACCTTTTCTCTAAGGTTTCTATCAATTTGTTCGAACCATTAGCACTTAGAAGCATTACTGGTAGAGTAATAATTACCCTTAAGGATAGGCCAATGAATTGTAAAATTTGGGTTTGTGAGAGCATTACATCCAGATCCTATTCTTAGTGAAAAAGGAGATGGAGGATCATTGATAACTAGTTCTGCTATGGGTGACCTGAATCAAAAATTTTAGGGTTTTTTTTTGTAAGGATGCCTATGTCTGAGCGGAAATCAGAAAATGATTTCCTAGCGGCAGAAGTACCTGGTAGATTAGTAGGTTCACGAAAGGAGCGGAATTTTAAGAGGATTCATCCATCAGGTTCCTCTATGATTTGCTCAATATCGTTCTTTTGTTTGGATTGCTCATGAGAAGCAGATTGGGCGTGTTCTAGCTCAATTGCTTCTAGAATTGTAATTTCATCCCATTTGAGAAGTTTTGTAGTAAAAACTTGAGGCTTATCATCCTCAATTTGTAATAAAATTGTTTGTTTTGAATTTGAAAATAAGGTACTCAAAACTTTTGTATTGACGTTTGTCGACATTAATCGAAAATAGACTCTGTACATGATTCCAATGTTTTTGAAATCGCAAAACTTGTTGCCTTGAATATGCACATCAAGCTTCCTTGCTTCAGGTGTCATGGGACATGAAAGGTCAGCATAGAGGTCTGGATAGCAAATGAAGAAAATTGGTCAGTTATGGGTATTGGAATTAATCATGGCTAATAGAGGTGATTTGTATTTCTTCACCGTTTTGTCTCCTAAACCCAATGATATTTGTGCGTTAATCCCTTTTCTTATAAAAGGTTTATGAACAACTTGTACTAATCCAATACGCATAAAATGGAATTTGACCTTTAAATGTACCTAAATGGCTTCAAGTTTGATCAAAGAAATAGTTTGTGATCCATTTTGTAAACTAGCAATTTCTTCATGAGTTTTGATTGAAAAGGCAGTTTGAAAGCTAAATGTACCAATTTTGCAAATAGTTTCAATGTTGACCTTGGGAATATCCCATTTGTAGAAATTGTTAGGAGACCGAGCCTTAATAAGGTCATTTGCCCTACTTTCATTACTATTCACCATATCACTGTTACGGTTATCTAGTCTAAAAGACAATAATTTCCTAAACTCAATAGCAGTTGCTATGTTTTGTGTATATGCAGTGACGATAAAAGTCTACTCTCACAGTGTAGATTAACGACGGGACCACCGGGATCACCTCACTCGGTTGACAAAGAACTCTACATCTGGTCAACGGCTGACCAACGCCTTTCAAACATCATGCACAGATAGACAAGTAAATCGCTCTTATACCAGAGGGGACCAGGATCGGAAGAAACATACTGAATTTAAAACTTTTCTAAGCAGAAGTCTAGAATACAAAAGAAAACTTAAAGAAATTTAAGAACTAAAAGAAACTTGAGAAAACATACAGATAATTTTGTAATAATAACAAACTTACAAATTATCAATTTTGTAACTTGTACAAAACATGTACAGAGATTGGTGAGTTTGAAGAGAGCGAAAATTCTAAGAGGAGAGAGAGAAGATTTCTCTGATTCCTGATCCTAAAATTCACAGCTATTTTTGCGATGCTTTCTTTAAATGAAATGTCCGCCTCACATATAGCTGACAGGCACTCAATAAGAGAGGCAAAATGATGTTGATATGTCTTCATTTGTCATATGCGGAACGCAAGGTTGCATTTGTTAAAAGGAAACTGCTTTACATTGCGCAACTTTTGGAAAATTTGTTCGTGCATACTATTCATGAAGAGCGCTTTGTCAGGACTGTAGATGAGTAGTGAAATGTCGCGGGACGATAGTGAATAGCGCTTGCTGATAGATTTGTCTTCACCAGCAAAATACTTATTTTGTTAAGATAATGTGCCTTATTTTTGTCCAAAGGACAAGGCCATTGCGGGCTCTATTTTTTGTCATTATTTTGGCATTGTCACAGATCATAAGGATCTTGAGGGTCCTACAGATCACAGATACCCAATTTTGTAGCTAACTCGGCTGAACTTGAATCGTCGCTTGAGTCCTCATTGTCATGGAGCTTTTGTAAAAAGATTTGTCTCATAGCGGGGTCATCCTTGAGAAATTTGAGCACATGAGTTTGCAAGCTAGCTCTACATGTTCTTTTCTGCAGTTTTTGGTTTTGTACACGTTCCACTATCTGACTTTGTAGATTCTAGCAACAGACAGGAGAAATGAGTTAGCAAGCTCTTGTATGTCAGCTATCCATTCCTTTTTGACCTTTCTCTAAGGTTTCTATCAATTTTTCCGAACCATTAGCACTTGGAAGGATTACTGGTAGAGTAATAATCTTCCTTAAGGATAGGCCAATGAATCTTGAAATTTGGGTTTGTGAGAGAATTAAATCCATATCCTATTCTTAGTGAAGAAAGAGATGGAGGATCATTGATAACTGGTTCTACTATGGGTGACCTGAATCGATAATTTTGGGGGTTTTCTTATAAGGATGCGTCTATCTAAGTGGAAATCAGAAAATGCTTTTGTACAAGTAGAAGTACCTTGGAGATTAGTAGGTTCACGAAAGGAGCGGAATCTTAAGAGGATTCTGCCGTCGGGTTCCTCTATGATTTGCTCAATATCGTTCTTTTGTTTGGAATTGTCATGAGAAGCAGATTAGGCGTGTTCTAGCTCAATAGCTTCTGGAATTGTAATTTCATCTCGTTTGAAAAGTTTTGTAGCAAAAACTTAAGGCTTATCATCCCCAATTTGTAATAAAATTGTTTGTTTTGAATTTGAAGATAAGGTACTCAAAACTTTTGCATTGAGGTTTGTAGACATTAATTGAAAATAGACTCTGTACATAATTGCAAAGTTTTTTAAATCACAAAACTTGTCTCCTTGAATATGCACATCAAGCTTCGTTGCTTTAGGTGTCATGGGGCATGAAAGATCAACACAGAGGTTTGGATAGCAAATGAAGAAAATTGGTTGGTTATGTGTATTGGAATTAATCATGGCTAATAGCGGTGATTTGCATTTCTTAACCCTTTTTACTCCTAAAGCCATGTATATTTGTGCATTAATCCCTTTTCTTATAAAAGGTTTAAGAACAACTTGTACTAATCCAATAAGCATAAAATGCAATTTGAGCTTTAAATGTACCTAAATAGCTTGTAGTTTCATCAAAGAAATAGTTTGTGATCCATTTTGTAAACTCACGATTTCTTCATGAGTTTTGATTGAAAAGGCAGTTTGAAAGCTAAATGCACCAATTTTGTAAATAGTTTCAATATTGACCTTGGGAATATCCCATTTGTGGAAATTGTCAGTAGACGGGGACTTAATAAGGTCATTTGCCCTAGTTTCATTACTATTCACCATATCACTATTACGACTATCTAGTCTAAAAGACAGTAATTTCCTAAACTCACTAGCCATTGCTATATTTTATGCATATGCAGTGACGATAAAAGTCTACTCCCACAATGTAGATTAACGACGAGACCACCGGGATCACCTCACTCGGCTGACCAACGGCTTTACATCTGATGAACGGCAGACCAATGCCTTTCAAATATCATGCACAGATAGACAAGTAAATAGCTCTTATGCGAAAGGGGACCAGGATTGGAAGAAACACACTGAAATTAAAACTTTATTAAACAGAAGTTTAGAATACAAAAGAAAAGTTTAAGAATTTTAAGACTTAAAAGAAACTTAAGAAAACATACAGATAATTTTGCAATAGTAATAAACTTACAAAATGTCGATTTCGTAACTTGTATAAAACTTGTACAGAGATTGGTAAGTTTGAAGAGACCGAAAATTCTAAGAGAAGAGAGAGAAGATTTCTCTGATTCCTGATCTTAAAATTCACAGCTATTTTTGCGATGCTTTGTTTAAATGAAATTTCCGCCCCACATAGAGCTGAGAGGCGCTCAATAATAGAGGCAAAATGATGCTGATATGTCTTCATTTGTCATATGCGGAAAGCAAGGTTGCATTTCTTAAGCGGAGACAACTTTACACTGTGCAACTTTGGAAAGTTTGTTCGTGCTTACTGTTCATGAACAGCGCTTTGTCTGGACTGTAGATGAGTAGTGAAATGTCACGGGACGATAGTGAATAATGCGTGCAGATAGTTTTGTCTTCACCTGCAATATACATATTTTGTTAAGATAGTGTTCCTTATTTTTGCCAAAGGTCAAGACCATTGCGGGCTCTTTTCTTTTGTCTTTATTTCGGCATTTTCACATATCATAAGGAACTTGAGGGTCCTATAGATCACAGATACCTGAGTTTATAGCTAACTCGGTTGAACTTGAATCGTTGCCTGAGTCCTCGTTGTCATGGAGTTTTTGTAAAGAGATTTGTCTCATGGCTGGGTCATCCTTGAGAACTTCGAGGACATGAGTTTGCAAGCTAGCTCTAGATATTCTTTTCTGCAGAGTTTGGTCTTGTACTCGATCCACTATCTAACATTGTAGATTCGAACAACGGACAGGAGAAATGAGTTAGCAAGCTCTTGTATGTCAGCCATCCATTCCTTTTTAACCTTTTATCTAAGGTTTCTATCAATTTGTTCGAAGCATTAGCACTTTTAAGCATTACTGGTAGAGTAATAATCTTCTTTAAGGATAGGCCAATGACTTGTGAAATTTTGGTTTTTGAGAGCATTACATCCATGTCCTACTCTTAGCGAAGAAAGAGATGGATGATCATTGATAACTGGCTCTGCTACGGGTGACCTGAATTGATAATTTTGGGGTTTTTTTTGTAAGGATGCCTCTATCTAAGTGGAAATCAGAAAATGATTTCCTACAAGTAGAAGTACCTTGGACATTAGTAGGTTCACGAAAGGAGCGGAATCTTAAGAGGATTTTGCCATCAAGTTCCTCTATACTTTGCTCAACATCGTTCATTTGTTTGGATTGGTCATGAGAAGCAGACTGGGCGTGTTCTAGCTCACTAGCTTCTGGAATTATAATTTCGTCCCGTTTGAGAAGTTTTGTAGTAAAAACACGAGGCTTATCATCCTCATTTTGTAAGAAAATAGTTTCTTTAGAATTTGAAGGTAAGGTACTCAAAACTTTTGTATTGAGGTTTGTAGACATTATTAAAAAATAGACTTTGTACAAAATTGCAAAGTTTTTGAAATCACAGAACTTGTCGCCTTGAATATGCACATCAAGCTTCATTGCTTCAGGTGTCGTGGGACCTGAAAGGTCTACACGGAGCTTTGGATAGCAAATGAAGAAAATTGGTTGATTATGTGTATTGGAATTAATCATGGCTAATAGCGGTGATTTACATTTCTTCACCCTTTTGTCTCATAAAGCCATGTACATTGGTGCATTAATCCCTTTTCTTATAAAAGATTTAAGAACAACTTCTACTAATCTAATACGCATAAAATGGCATTTGACCTTTAAATGTACTTGAATGGCTTCTAGTTTAATCAAATAAATAGTTTGTGATCCATTTTGTAAACTCACGATTTCTTCATGAGTTTTGATTGAAAAGGCAGTTTGAAAGCTAAATGTACCAATTTTGTAAATAGTTTCAATATTGACCTTGGGAATATCCCATTTGTGGAAATTGTCAGGAGACGGGGCTTAATAAGGTCATTTGCCCTAATTTCATTACTATTCACCATATCACTATTACGATTATCTAGTCTAAAAGACATTAAATTCCTAAACTCACCAGCCATTGCTATATTTTGTGCATATGCAGTGACGATAAAAGTCTACTCCTACAGTGTAGATTAACGACGGGACCACCGGGATCACCTCAGTTGGTTGACCAACAGCTTTACATCTTATCAACGACAGACCAACGCCTTTCAAATATCATGCACGGATAGACAAGCGAATGGTTCTTATACCAGAGGGGACCAGGATCGGAAGAAGCCCACTGAAATTAAAACTTTATTATACAGAAGTTTAGAATACAAAAGAAAACATAAAGAAATTTAAGCCTTAAAAGAAACTTAAGAAAACATACATATAATCTTGTAATAATAATAAACTTACAAATTGTCGATTTTGTAACTTGCACAAAACTTGTACAGAGATTGGTAAGTTTGAAGAGAGCAAAAATTCTAAGAGAAGGGAGAGAAGATTTCTCTGTTTCCTGAACCCAAAATTCACATAGTGAAATGTCACGGGACGATAGTGAATAAGGCATGCAGATAGTTTTGTCTTCACCTGCAAAATACATATTTTGTTAAGATAATGTGCCTTATTTTTACCAAAGGTCAAGGCCATTGCGGGCTCTTTTCTTTTGTCTTTATTTTGGCATTGTCACGGATCATAAGGAACTTGAAGGTCGTGTAGATCACAGATACCTGATTTTGTAGCTAACTCAGTTGAACTTGAATCATCGCCTGAGTCCTCATTGTCATGGAGTTTTTGTGAAAAGATTTGTCTCATAGCGGGATCATCCTTGAGAACTTTGAGGACATGAGTTTGCAAGCTAGCTCAACATATTCCTTTCTGCAGAGTTTGGTTTTGTACTCGTTCCACTATCTGACTCTGTAAATTCGAACAACGGACAGGAGAAATGAGTTAGCAAGCTCTTGTATGTCAGCTATCCATTCCTTTTTGACCTTTTCTCTAAGAGTTCTATCAATTTTTTCGAACCATTAGCACTTGAAAGCATTACTGGTAAAGTAATAATCTTCCTTAAGGATAGGCCAATGAATTGTGAAATTTGGGTTTGTGAGAGCATTACATCCATATCCTATTCTTAGTGATGAAGGAGATGGAGGATCATTGACAACTGGTTCTGCTATGGGTGGCCTGAATCGATAATTTTGTGGTTTTTTTGTTAGGATGACTCTGTCTGAGTGGAAATCAAAAAATGATTTCCTACAAGTAGAAGTACATTGGATATTAGTAGGTTCACGAAAGGAGCGGAATGTTAAGAGGATTCCGCCATTGGCTTCCTCCATGATTTGCTTAATATCGTTCATTTGTTTGGATTGGTCATGAGATGCAGATTGGGCATGTTCTAGCTCAATAGCTTCTAGAATTCTAATTTCTTCCCGTTTGAGAAGTTTTGTAGTAAAAACTTGAGGATTATCATCCTCAATTTGTAATAAAATTGTTTCTTTAGAACTTGAAGGTAAGGTACTCAAAACTTTTGTATTGAGGTTTGTAGACGTTAATCGAAAATAGACTCTGTACAAAATTACAAAGTTTTTGAAATGACAGAACTTGTCGCCTTGAATTTGCACATCAAGCTTCATTGCTTAGGTGTCATCGGACATGAAAGGTCAACACAGAGGTCTGGATAGCAAATGAAGAAAATTGGTCGGTTATGTGTATTGGAATTAATCATGGCTAATAGCGGTGATTTGCATTTCTTCACCCTTTTGTCTCATAAAGCCATCTATATTGGTGCATTAATCCCTTTTCTTATAAAAGATTTAAGAACAGCTTCTACTAATCTAATACGCATAAAATGGCATTTGACCTTTAAATGTACCTGAATAGCTTCTAGTTTGATCAAATAAATAGTTTGTGATCCATTTTGTAAACTCATGATTTCTTCATGAGTTTTAATTGAAAAGGCAGTTTGAAAGCTAAACGTACCAATTTTGTAAATAGTTTCAATATTGACCTTGGGAATATCCCATTTGTGGAAATTGTCAGGAGATGGGGCCTTAATAGGGTCATTTTCCCTAATTTCATCACCATATCACTATTACGACTATCTAGTCTAAAAGACATTAAATTCCTAAACTCACTAGGCATTGCTATATTTTGTGCATATGCAGTGACGATAAAAGTCTACTCCTACAGTGTAAATTAACGATGAGACCACCGGGATCACCTCACTCGGCTGACCAACGACTTTACATCTTATCAACGGCAGACCAACGCCTTTCAAATATCATGCACGGATAGACAAGCGAATGGCTCTTATACCAGAGGGGCCCAGATCGGAAGAAACCCACTGAAATTAAAACTTTATTACGCAGAAGTTTAGAATACAAAAGAAAACTTAAAGAAATTTAAGACTTGAAAGAAACTTAAGAAAACATACAGATAATTTTGTAATAATAATAAACTTACAAATTGTTGATTTTGTAACTTGTACAAAACTTGTACAGAGATTGGTAAGTTTAGAGAGAGCGCAAATTCTAAGAGGAGAGAGAGAAGATTTCTCTGTTTCCTGAACCTAAAATTCACAGCTATTTTTACTATGCTTTCTTTAAATGAAATGTCCGTCTCACATAGAGTTAAGAGGCGCTCAATAATAGAGATATGTCTTCATTTGTCACATGCGGAAAGCAAGGTTGCATTTGTTAAAAGGAAACTGCTTTACACTGTGCAACTTTTGGAAAATTTTTTCGTGCATACTGTTCATGAACAGAACCTTGTCGGGACTGTAGATGAGTAGTGAGATGTCACGGGACGATAGTGAATAGTGCTTGCCGATAGTTTTGTCTTCACCTGCAAAATACATATTTTGTTAAGATAATGTGCCTTATTTTTGCCGAAGGTCAAGACCATTGCGGGCTCTTTTCTTTTGTCTTTATTTTGGCATTGTCACAGATCATAAGGAACTTGAGGGTCCTGTAGATCACAGATACCTGATTTTATAGCTAACTCAGCTGAACTTGAATCATCGCCTGAGTCGTCATTGTCATGGAGTTTTTGTAAAAAAAATTGTCTCATAGCGGGATCATCCTTGAGAACTTTGAGGGCATGAGTTTGCAAGCTAGCTCAACATATTCCTTTCTGCAGAGTATGGTTTTGTGCTCATTCCACTATCTCACTTTGTAGATTCCAACAACGGACAGGAGAAATGAGCTAGCAAGCTCTTATATGTCAGCTATCAATTCCTTTTTGATCTTTTCTCTAAGATTTCTATCAATTTTTTCGAACCATTAGCCCTTCAAAGTATTACTGGGAAAGTAATAATCTTGCTTAAGGATAGGCCAATGAATTGTGAAATTTGGGTTTGTGAGAGCGTTACATCCATATCCTATTCTTAGTGATGAAGTAGATGGAGGATCATTAATAACTGGTTCTGCTATGGGTGGCCTGAACCGGTAATTTTGGGGGTTTTTGTAAGGATGACTCTGTCTGAGCGGAAATCAGAAAATGATTTCCTACAAGTAGAAGTACATTGGGGATTAGTAGGTTCATGAAAGGAGCGGAATCTTAAGAGGATTCCGCCATCGGGTTCCTCCATGATTTGCTCAATATCGTTCATTTGTTTGGATTGGTCATGAGATGCAGATTGGGCGTGTTCTAGCTCAATAGCTTCTGGAATTGTAATTTCTTCCCGTTTGAGAAGTTTTGTAATAAAAACTTGAGGATTATCATCCTCAATTTGTAATAAAATTGTTTCTTTAGAATTTGAAGGTAAGGTACTCAAAACTTTTGTATT
The DNA here is from genome assembly GCA_017589665.1 of Selenicereus undatus. Classification (NCBI taxonomy): domain Eukaryota; kingdom Viridiplantae; phylum Streptophyta; class Magnoliopsida; order Caryophyllales; family Cactaceae; genus Selenicereus; species Selenicereus undatus. The sequence continues at coordinate 22,660,651 of JACYFF010002017.1, forward strand.
GAGGTTTGTAGACATTAATCGAAAATAGACTCTGTACATAATTGCAAAGTTTTTGAAATCATGAAACTTGTCGCCTTGAATAGGCACATCAAGCTTCATTGCTTCAGGTGTCATGGGACTTGAAAGGTCAACACAGAGGTCTGAATAGCAAATGAAGAAAATTGGTCGGTTATGTGTATTGGAATTAATCATCCCTAATAGCGGTGATTTGCATTTCTTCACCCTTTTGTCTCCTAAAGCCATGTATATTGGTGCGTTAATCCCTTTTCTAATGAAAGGTTTAAGAACAACTTGTACTAATCTAGTACGCATGAAATGGAATTTGATCTTTAAATGTACCTGAATGGCTTCTAGTTTGATCAAAGAAATAGTTTGTGATCCATTATGTAAACTCGCAATTTCTTCATGAGTTTTAATTGAAAAGGCAGTTTGAAAGCTAAGTGTACTAATTTTGTAAATAGTTTCAACATTGACCTTGGGAATATCCCATTTGGGGAAATTGTCAATAGACGGGGCCTTAATAAGGTCATTTGGCCTAATTTCATTACTATTCGCCATATGACTATTACGACTATCTAGTCTAAAAGACAATAATTTCCAAAACTCACTAGCCATTGCTATATTTTGTGCATATGCAATGACCATAAAAGTCTACTCCCACAATGTAGATTAGGGACGGGACCACCGGGATCACCCCACTCGGATGACCAGCGGCTTTACATTTGATGAACGGCAGACCAATGCCTTTCAAATATCATGCACATACAAACAAGTAAATGGCTCTTATACCAGAGGGGACTAGGATCGGAAGAAACACACTGAAATTAAAACTTTATTAAACAGAACTTTAGAATACAAAAGAAAACTTAAAGAAATTCAAGTCCTAAAAGAAACATAGGAAAACATACAGATAATTTTGTAATAATAATAAACTTACAAATTGTCGATTTCGTAACTTGTACAAAACTTGTACAGAGATTGGTAAGTTTGAAGAGAGCGAAAATTTTAAGATGAGAGAGGGAAGATTTCTTTGAGTCCTGATCCTAAAATTCATAGCTATTTTTGCAATGCTCTCTTTAAATGAAGTGTCCGCCTCACATAGAGCTGAGAGGCGCTAAATAATAGAGGCAAAATTATGCTGATATGTCTTCAATTGTCACATGCGGAAAACAAGCTTGCATTTGTTAAAAGGAAACTGCTTTACACTGTGCAACTTTTGGAAAATTTGTTCGTGCATACTGTTCATGAACAGCGCTTTGTCGGGACTGTAGATGAGTAGTGAAATGTTGCAGGACGATTGTGAGTAGTGCTTGCAGATAGTTTTGTCTTCACTTGCAAAATACATATTTTGTTAAGGTAATGTGCTTATTTTTGCAAATGTCAAGACCATTGCGGGCTCTTTTCTTTTGCCTTTATTTTGGCATTGTCACAGATCATAAGGATCATGAGGGTCCTGTAGATCACAGATACCCGATTTTATAGCTAACTCGGCTGAACTTGAATTGTCACCTGAGCCCTCATTGTCATGAAGTTTTTGTAAAAAGATTTGTCTCATAGAGGGGTCATCTTTGAGAACTTTGAGGACATGAGTTTCCAAGCTAACTCTACATATTCTTTTCTGCAGAGTTTGGTCTTGTACTCGTTCCACTATGTGACTTTGTAGATTCGTACAGCAGACAGGAGAAATGAGTTAGCAAGCTCTTGTATGTCAGATATCCATCCCTTTTTGACCTTTTCTCTAAGGTTTCTATCAATTTGTTCGAACCATTAGCACTTGCAAGCAGTACTGGTAGAGTAATAATCTTCCTTAAGGATAGGCCAATGAATTATGAAATTTGGGTTTGTGAGAGCATTACATCCATATCCTATTCATAGTGAAGAAGGAGATGGAGGGTAATTGATAACTGGTTTTGCTATGGGTGACTTGAACCGATAATTTGGGGGTTTTTTTGTAAGCATGCCTCTGTCTGAGTGGAAATCAGAAAATGATTTCCTACAAGTAGAAGTACCTTGGAGATTAGTAGGTTCACGAAAGGAGAAGAATCTTAAGAGGATTCTGCCATCGGGTTCCTCCATGATTTGCTCAATATCGTTCGTTTGTTTTGATTGGTCATGAGAAGCAGATTGGGCGTGTTCTAGCTCAATAGCTTCTGGAATTGTAATTTCATCCCGTTTGAGAAGTTTTGTAGTAAAAACTTGAGGCTTATCATCCTCAATTTGTAATAAAATTGCTTCTTTAGAATTTGAAGGTAAGGTACTCAATACTTTTGTAATTAGGTTTGTAGACATTAATCGAAAATAGACTCTGTACATAATTGTAATGTTTTTGAAATCACGAAACTTGTCACCTTGAATATGGACATCAAGCTTCATTGCTTCAGGTGTCTTGGGACATGAAAGGTCAACACAGAGGTCTGGATAGCAAATGAAGAAAATTGGTCTTTTATGTGTATTGGAATTAATCAGGGCCAATAGCGATGAGTTGCATTTCTTTGCCCTTTTGTCTCCTAAAGCCATGTATGTTGGTGCGATAATCCCTTTACTTATAAAAGGTTTAAGAACAACTTGTAGTAATCCAATATGTGTGAAATGGAATTTGACCTTTAAGTGTACCTGAATGGCTTCTAGTTTGATCAAAGAAATAGTTTGTGATCCATTTTGTAAACTCACGATTTCTTCATGAGTTTTGATTGAAAAGGCAGTTTTAACGCTAAATGTACCAGTTTTGTAAATAGTTTCAATGTTGACCTTGGGAATATCCTATTTGTGGGAATTGTCAGGAGACGGAGCCTTAATAAGGTCATTTGCCCTAATTTCGTTACTGTTCACCATATCACTATTACCACTGTTGAATTTATGAGTATACTTCCACAAGAGGGGGGGTGAATTGTGGTGTCTGATTTTCGCGTTATAAGTAGCAAACACCCTGACAGAGGTTGTTCTCAGATGACGAACACCCTGTTGACTTATTTGCAAGGGGTGTTTGCAGGGGGCGTTTTCAGATATTACAAGTGCGAAAATCACCAAGATAAATGCGGAAATAAAGCACACACAATTTTTACGTGGAAAACACCTCTAGCCCAACTGAGGTGTGAAAAACCATGACCTACCTCGTGTAGGCTTTTAACCACTTCACTATAACCGGGCTTAACTCGTTATAAATGTAACACACCGTGTTACAACTTGCAACCACGTAACCTTCTTCCCTAAGAACGGTTACACCACGTCCAAATCTCACCAGATTGGACACGTCCAAAGTCCACACGACTAAGGACCACTCACTCACTTTTCTGATCCAAGATCAGGGTTGAAAACACCTTACTGGGGGTGCTTCTCACTAAGCAGATGTAAGGTACACTGAAGATCCTATTATGCCAATGGTTTGAAAACTCAAATTAACACAGCTTGTCACGGTTTTTCTTAGCGAATTGAAGCTCAAGAAATCTTTTCTTACTTTTGAGTAAAAACCGGGTTTTTAGAATTTTTCCTTTTTTACCACACTGTGTTTTCTCAATATCTGTTGTGTCTGCGAAATGGGAGAGAAGAGCTAAGCTTTTAACCAAGAAAATCAACGGTAAAAAAATCAAGGAAGTTGCTGAGAATCTGCCAAGTATGGTATCAAAGGAGATTTCCAAGCTAAGGATTTTCCAAATGGCTAGTGGATGAGAAATTTCCAAGATAAAAGGGATTTGTTTCTAAAGATAAAAACTTATCCTCTTCGTTTGAAATAGCCGTGGAGAATTTCAAATAAGGAACCAGAAATCTCAACTTTGAAATAAATCACTTCCTAAAATATAGGTGATAAAGATCTTTTGGTTTTGGAAAATATTTAGCAACATAATTTTGGCAAATCTCCCATCATAACTCGTATCTCAAAAATATCCTATCCTGGGATTTTAAGAAAGTATTTTAGAGCTTTTGGCCAGCCGAAATAAATTTTTCCAAAATAATCGAGCATAGCCGTTTCAGTTCAGAAACACCCTAGGCACCCTGTTTGCAGGGTTGTTCGCAACTGGTGTTCTGAAGCGCTTAGCGCAACTGCCGATTCAAGAGGTGTTTAAAATGATGTTTTCAATATTGTCATATTAACAAGAGTCTAAATAAATAAAACCTATATACCCAAGACTTCTTGTTTTGAACCAGTCATCTTGTCCAAGATTTGTAGAGCTGCTGTGAACACCAAGGCCACCTTGTTTGCTGGGGTTGTTCTTTGCATTGCTAGAGTTTCGGAACCACATGCTTTACATCGACCTGATCTTGCTAGAGTCCAGGAACAACATGCTTTTACAATCGAGTTGATCTTAATATAGAACCACCAAGTAGAACCTGTTTTAAAGACTTGTTCTCACATGTAGCAAATCAGTTAATACAATAAAGATTATAACCAACAGCTAGGCCTGTTTGGAGATCGTGTTTGGAGCTACATTACTTGGACAAATTTTTACACTTGGATTTGTTATCATCAAAACTTAATCAAAATAACTCAAAAAATTCCCCCTTTTTGATGATGACAAACCAAGTGATCATATTAACAAAACAACACAAAAGAATTGAATGCTGATAGTGATCCACGTAAGTCATTTTCACTCTCCTTTATTCTTATATTCAATCAAAAGGTTTTTGGTTTTTTTGTCAATTTCTCACTCTGCTTCCCCCTTTTGGCATCATAAAAAGCAAGAACAACATAAGGTAGAGTGTATAAAGCTTAAGAAACAACAAGCAAGAAAGACTGCCAGCAGATATTTCATTAATAATCAATGCAGTACCATTGCAACAAACCACAAAAACAGAGAACAAGCTTGACAATCAGGGGGCAAAGGGTGGTTTCGTTTGCAAAGGAGGAATGCTAAGGGCAAGAGAGGAGAGGAGTGCAAGGAGTTCTTCATGACGTTTTGCTGAGATGGCCTTTTCTGCTTCAAGAGCAGACTTCACAGCCGAAAGCTCTTCTTTGAGGCGTGCATGATCCTCAAGAACAGTTTCAACAGAAGGGCTTGGTGTCTCAGAAACAGGGGGTCGAGGTGGTCGAGGACCCTGTTTGTGAGTTGACCCTTGGCCAATCTCATAGCCACATCCCATAAGGGTGTCCACGCCAATCTCATCAACCAGTTGAGCTGGCACTCTCCGTGTGAGCTCAATACCAAGGTGTTCAAAAACTTTGGTCAACAAGAACCCATACCCGAGATCATGGTTTCGGGTGGTGTTTGTAATTCGCCGAAAATGACGAATCATGATAGCAGGAAGATTTATGGGTTCCTCCCTGGACAAGAAGTCGACCAGGCATTGATCAAAAAGGTCGGCTGAGTTTCTCCCCTGACCTCTTGGTATCACGTTCTTGATGATGAACATGAAAAGGAGTTGGTGGAGAGGGATCAGATCGCCCTTTTTGACAGAAGAGAGTGTTCTCAGGCCCGGTTTCTGGCTTACCCGCCTAGATATCTCCAGGAGCCTGGCTGGGTCTAGGGCGGTTTTGTCTTCCTTCACATACATGTCAAACCCACGTGAGGGGACGCCCAGTATTTCACCAAACGTAGCAGCATCGAAGGAAAAATGCCACTCATTGACAGCACTTGTCACCACCCCATTGGTGACAGAGCAGTTGGCATAGAATTCAACCAACTCAGCCATAGAACACCCTTGGTGGGTGTTTGCAAACAGTTCAAGCCAGCTTTGGACTCGCAACTTATTCAAGAACACCCCCAGACCCTGTTCCTCAAAAAACGGTATGTTCACGACCTTCCCCCTTACAACATTACGCTTAAGGAATTGCGCATGTTTCTCAGACAAGGGAGAGGGAGTGGTCAATTTTGTCTTTTTGATTTGAGGAGCAGGGGATGCAGTTTTGGACAGAGGCGGCGTTTTCAGTTTCCTCTTGAGGGGTGTTTTTGAGGCTGAGGATTTCGAGGAAGTGGTTGGTATTGACGGGTTTTGTTCCTCAGAAGGTTCTGAGAACACGGGGGTCCCTTGTTTGAACGAGGGATCCTCAGAGTCAGACCCAGACAAACTTGAGGAGGAGGAAATTTCCTCAATGACCGGAGCAGATGATTTTGAGGTTCTAGGGACTGACTTGAGAGCAATTCTCGCAGACTTGCGAGAAGGCTTGGAAGAAGGAAGAGAAGAGGGAGTTTCAGAGGGCTAAAACCTTGGCTGTGGCCTTGTTCTGGGCGTTCTGCTACGTCTGGCCACAATTTTTATCCTTTTTCTTTTCTCTCCGGTTTGAACAACCGAAGTGGGGAGTTCGGACTCAGGGAGAGAATTTTTCTCCTGACCTTCCTCGGATGTCTCATCCGGATGCAGATCCTCTACCCACACAGCATTCAAGGATTCGTCCCTAGTTTCTGGTGCTGTTTCTGGAAACAGCCCAAAAGAACAGGGTTCGAATTCACCATAAAGCTCTGTAGAAGGTTCCAAGATTTTGTCTTGAGCCCCTGATGGTACATCCTCCGACTCGACTTAGAGAGGGCAAGCAACTGACCCTACTAAAAATACCAATTCCCTTCCACAATTGAAGGGAATGTCATCCATCCCTATCCCCACTGTTGCGAGGGACAAGCTTTTCAGAAATGTGAAAGGCTTGTAAGGAATTGGGCGAGGGGGAGCAGGGATTGAGGACGCAAGAAGCAGAGAGTTTGAGTTAGAGGGTTGGTTGGAAGCCATTGTTTGCAGAGGAGAGAGATTAGGGTTTGAGAGCTGTTTGCGTGAGAGGACAGACAAGACTGCAAGCAGAGCACTTAAGAAGAGAGGGAGAGAGAGAGAGAGTAGCCGAGATCTTTTAAAAGATTGCAACGGGTGAAAATATTAAAAGCAAAACACATTCCCTATGTATCGAACAATCAAGGGACATACCTGTTCGAGCTGCCTGTTTCTGAACATGCTTCCCTTATTACTCTGCTCCATTTCTCAAGGTAGCAGTCTTCACGCATGAACTTAGTAGCATATAGACTGCACAAATTCGTTAAGGGAACAATTTCCAAGCAAGGAGAGAGAGCAGGTATTATAGGGTGTTTTTGCCAGCTTGGTCCAACTCTGAGAACAGGTGTTCTCAGGATGTTTTCACCAACCCCAGTTCCAGTCTGTTTCTCTCGAATTGGTCTCTACTCAGTGCCTTAGTGAATATATCAGCTATTTGATTTTCAGTGGAGCAAAAATTCATTGAAATAAAGCCTTTTTCCACATTATCTCTTAAAAAATGATGTCGAATGTCAATATGTTTTGTCCTTTTGTATTGACATGGGTTTTTGGCAATGTTAATAGCACTAGTATTGTCACAAAAAATAGGAATGCATCTAGTGTCAACACAAAAATCCTTAAGCTGTTGTCTTATCCACAACAGTTGAGCACAACATGAAGCTGCTGCAACATATTCAGCTTCTGCTGTGGACATGGCAACAGAATGTTGCTTCTTGGTAGCCCAAGATGCCAAACAAGGTCCAAGAAAATGAGCCATACTTGAGGTACTCTTTCTATCAACTAAAAAACCTGCATAGTCAGCATCAGCATATCCAATAAGATCAAGATTGCACCCTCTAGGATACTAGAGAGCTAAATTAGGTGTATGCTTTAAATATCTTAATATCCGTTTAACAGCCTTAAGATGAGTCTCTTTAGGACTAGACTGAAAACGGGCACATAAACCAACACTAAAAACGATATCCGGTCTACTAGCGGTTAGGTATAGGAGTGACCCAATCATGCCCCTATAGAGTTTCTCCTCAACTGAGGGACTCCCATCATCCACAACCAACTTGGTTGAAGGAGAAATAGGAGTGTCTATGGGTTTGGCTGACTCCATCCTAAAACGCTTAAGTAGCTCCTTGATATACTTTTGTTGATGGATCATGGTGCCGTTTGGAGTTTGCTTGATTTGTAAGCCTAAGAAAAAATTAAGCTCACCCATCATGCTCATCTCAAACTCACTCCTCATCATATTTGAAAATTCATTGCATAAATCATGATGAGTCCCACCAAATATAATGTCATCTACATATATTTGGATAATTAATAGATGTTCCCCCTTAGATTTCAGAAACAAGGTATTGTCTACCTTGCCTCTTCTAAAATCATTTTCAAGTAAAAAGCTTGACAACCGTTCATACCAAGCTCTTGGAGCTTGTTTTAAACCATAAAGTGCTTTGTCAAGTTTAAAAACATGATTTGGGAAATCACCATTTTCAAAAGCAGGGGGTTGTTTGACATACACCTCTTCTTTAAGGTATCCATTAAGGAATGCACTTTTAACATCCATTTGATATAGCTTGATTTCTATATGAGCTGCAAAGGCTATTAAGATTCGAATAGCCTCAATTCTAGCAACTGGTGCAAAGGTTTCTTCATAATCAATCCCTTCTTCTTGATTGTACCCTTGAACCACCAGCCTTGCCTTGTTCCTAGTGACTGTTCCTGACTCATCCAGCTTATTTCGGAACACCCACTTGGTTCCAATGATTGTTCTGTCTGCAGGTTTAGGTACAAGGTGCCACACTTTGTTTCTTTCAAATTGATGAAGCTCTTCTTGCATAGCTGTGATCCAATCTGAATCTGCAAGAGCTTCATTCACACTTTTTGGCTCAATGTTAGAAAGAAAAGCATAGAAAGCACAAAAATTCTTAAGTTTAGATCTAGTTTGCACTCCAGTATTAATATCTGACAAGATTTGATCAAGAGGGTGCGAACTATGGTGCTTCCATGATCTTGGATTAATTGGATCCACAGCCACATGTTTTGTTCTAACTGAAGTGTGTGTAGGATCAGGCTCAAGAACACCTCCTGATCCTGTTTCTGCATCTGTTTGCAAGTTGGTTCCTGAAGAACATGGTTCCGAATAGGGTTCGACGGTGTTTCCCCCTGTTTGGAGCTCCCCTTGCCTGTCGCTTTGAGGAACAGCTTCTGTACCTGTTTCCTTCAGGGTGTTCTCACCTTGTTTTTCTTGATTCAACAGCTCCTTTTGGGCAAGACCTAATTCAAACTCTTCATCCTGTGCATTACTCTCATTCAAGAAGTTAGATTCATCAAAAAACACATGCACACTTTCCTCAACACACAAGGTTCTTTTGTTAAAAACTTTGTATGCCTTACTGTGAGAGGAATAACTAAGAAATATTGCCTCATCACTCCTAGGATCAAACTTTCCTAAGGCATTCTTCCCGTTGTTATGCACGAAACATCTACAACCAAATGTTCTTAGATGCATAATGTTGGGTTTTCTACCTTTAAGAAGTTCATAAGGAGTTTTGTTCAAAATCGGTCTAATCATGCATCTGTTTATAATGTAACATGATGTGTTCAAAGCTTCTGCCTAAAAGTTCTTAGGAAGACTACTAGCAATAAGCATTGTTCTAGTCATGTCTTCTAAGGTACGATTTTTTTGTTCAACCACCCCATTCTGCTGAGGTGTTCTTGGGGCTGAGAAGTTTTGATCAACACCATGTTCATTACAAAATTTTGTAAAGCTTGCATTTTCAAATTCAGTACCATGATCAGACCTCAAGCTAACCAATGAGTGTCCTACTCTCTTTTCAATCTTTTTGAGAAGGGCAATAAAATTCTCAAAAGTTTCATCCTTGGAGGCCAAGAATAGAGTCCAAGTAAATCGAGAGTAATCATCCACTATTACAAGCACATACCTTTTCCCACCTCTACTAGCTATCCTCATGGGACCACATCGATCAATATGCAATAACTGAAGAGGTCGGGTAGTGCTTACACACTTTTTAGATTTTAAAGAAGATCTGACTTGTTTTCCTTTTGCACAAGCTTCACATACCTTGTCATCATTATACTTGATAGAAGGTAGTCCAACAACCAAATCCTTGGAAACAAGTTTATTTAACAAGGACAAGCTTGCATGACCTAGTCTTTTGTGCCATAGCATTATATCATCATTTAATGCATTTAAACAAGTCAGATTATTTTGGGGAAGAGTGGAAATACTAACTTTATAAACATTTTGACATCGCTTCCCCCTCAACACAACATCTCTTGTGTCGTCATTCACAACCAAGCAACGTGTTTTTGAAAACAGTACTAGGTTGTTCTTGTCACACAGTTGGGACACACTTAGCAAATTGTGCTTTAACCCATCAACTAAGTGCACATTATCAATTGAGTGGGAGAGAGTTTTACCAATATTACCTATACCGACAATTGTCCCAGATTTGCCGTTTCCAAATGCTACACTCCCACCATTCAAAGCTGTAAGTGAGAGAAAATTTAATTTTCCACCAGTCATGTGCGGTGAACACCCACTATCAACAAACCACAACTGCCTGTTTTTAAGGGTGTTGGTGGGGTTATTCGTAAGGTTGTTCTCTCTCACTTCAGCCTGCAAAACAAATCACGGGTTAGTTTTGGGAACCCAGATCCACTTGGGTCCCATTCTTTTAGACATGTAAAGCTCATCTTTTCTAATCCAGATTTGTTTCACATACCTTTCATTCTTTTCATTGGCATGTTTTCTTAAAGGACAAGTATATCTATAATGACCCGTTTTACCACAATGAAAGCAAACGATGTTTTAAGGTAATCCCACATACTTTCTATGTATTGGGTGAACGGTCCGGTTATGCTTGTAACCAAGTCCCTTTTTGTTTCGACTGTGGTGAGTGTTTAACCAATCAAGGGCTTGTGAAGACTTGTTCCAACGCTTGGTCGTGGCAAGTTCGGTTTTCAGTTTTTCTATATTAGCATGCAAGCTCTTGTTCTCTTTGAGCAAGTCTTCAACCATTCCTTCCACCTCAAAGAGTTTTTCTTCCACTCGAGTATAATCTCCTTCTTTTATAAAGAGATTTTCTTTGAGCATGTTAATATTTTCATGTAAACCAAGTTTTTCATTTTTAAGAATTTCATTTTCAAGCTCTAGGTCACGAACTTCTCTTTTTAGATTAGCACAGGTGTCTATCACATTATATAGAAGTTCTTCTAAAGTAGCTTTGTTAACACCATGTACCTTGTTCTTGAGATCTGAGAGGCTGATTGTTGATTCATCACTTGAATCTAAATCACTTTGTGCCATCAGTGCTACACCTTCTTCTTCAGCTTCAGATTCTCCTTCATCCTCAGAGGAATCTCCCCAAGCAGCCAGCATAGCTCTCGAGAAACGCTTGCCCAGATTATTTACAGGGTGTTTTCAACCCTGTTTTCGAGGTTGTTCGGGCATCTGATCTTCTCGAAGCAGAGGACAATTTTTGATTAAGTGATCTGGTTTGCCGCACTTGAAACACCCTGTGAGCTGTTCTTTGGGGGTGTTTCTGGACTTACTGAAGTCCTTTCTTTTGTTGCTTTCCTTGACCTTTTTGAAGAATTTCTTGAATTTTCTGGTCATTAGGGCCATGTCTTCATTTTCAAGGTCAGAGTTAGTGTCCTCATGTGCTTTCAAGGCAAGCCCACGATCCTTCTTCTGCTCCTCTTTTTGTTGTGAGTTCTTTCTGAGTTCATAGGTTTGAAGATTGCCAATCAACTCGTCGAGGGTGATCTTGTTCATGTCTTTAGCCTCTTGGATGGCTGTCACTTTGGCCTCCCACATACGATGTAAAATTCTGAGGATTTTCCTCACCAACTCTTCAGTGGTGAAAGACTTTCCCAGAGATTTTAATTCGTTTGTGATGTGGGTAAACCGTGTGTACATATCCATCACAGTTTCACGATCACCCATATCAAACAACTCATATTGTCGCATAAGTAGCTCAATTCTAGATTGTTTAACTTGACTCGTACCTTCATGAGCAACTTGCAGGGCATTCCAGATAGCTTGGGCTGATTCACACTCAGAGATGCGAGTGTATTCATCTGGACCTAGGCCGAAATATAATAGCTTCTTGGCCTTAGCATTCTTTTCCATTTTCTTATAATCTTCAGCATCAAACTCTTTGGGTTCCTTGGGAATCATCTTGCCATCTTCAAGCACCTTGGTGGGAACAAGGGGCCCGTTCTTGATGAGCATCCATAACTCATAATCTTCTGCCTGAATATAGTTCTCCATCCTATTCTTCCACCAACTATAATGTTGGCCGTTGAAATAGGGTGGACGAGTAATGGATTGCCCTTCAAGAATTCCTTGTGGTGTACTCATCTTCAGAATCTCTCAAGGTGTTAGCCTTTTGAAAGAGAACCTGCTCTGATACCACTTGTTGAATTTATGAGTATACTTCCACAAGAGGGGGGTTGAATTGTGGTGTCTGATTTTCGCGTTATAAGTAACAAACACCCTGACAGAGGTTGTTCTCAGATGACGAACACCCTGTTGACTTGTTTGCAGGGGGTGTTTTCAGATATTGCAAGTGCGAAAATCACCAAGATAAATACGGAAATAAAGCACACACAATTTTTACGTGGAAAACACCTCTAGCCCAACTGAGGTGTGAAAAACCACGACCTACCTCGTGTAGGCTTTTAACCACTTCACTATAACCGGGCTTAACTCCTTACAAATGTAACACACCGTGTTACAACTTGCAACCACGTAACCTTCTTCCCTAAGAACGGTTACACCACGTCCAAATCTCACCAAATTGGACACGTCCAAAGTCCACACGACTAAGGACCACTCACTCACTTTTCTGATCCAAGATCAGGGTTGAAAACACCTTACTGGGGGTGCTTCTCACTAAGCAGATGTAAGGTACACTGAGGATCCTATTATGCCAATGGTTTGAAAACTCAAATTAACACAGCTTGTCACGGTTTTTCTTAGCGAATTGAAGCTCAAGAAATCTTTTCTTACTTTTGAGTAAAAATCGGGTTTTTAGAATTTTCCCTTTTTTACCACACTGTGTTTTCTCAATATCTGTTGTGTCTGCGAAAAGGGAGAGAAGAGCTAAGCTTTTAACCAAGAAAATCAACGGTAAAAAAATCAAGGAAGTTGCTGAGAATCTGCCAAGTATGGTATCAAAGGAGATTTCCAAGCAAAGGATTTTCCAAACGGCTAGTGGATGAGAAATTTCCAAGATAAAAGGGATTTGTTTCTAAAGATAAAAACTTATCCTCTTCGTTTGAAATAGCCGTGGAGAATTTCAAATAAGGAACCAGAAATCTCAACTTTGAAATAAATCACTTCCTAAAATATAGGTGATAAAGATCTTTTGGTTTTGGAAAATATTTAGCAACACAATTTTGGCAAATCTCCCACAATAACTCGTATCTCAAAAATATCCTATCCTGGGATTTTAAGAAAGTATTTTAGAGCTTTTTGGCCAGCCGAAATAAATTTTTCCAAAATAATCCGGCATAGCCGTTTCAGTTCAGAAACACCCTAGGCACCCTGTTTGCACGGTTGTTCGCAACTGGTGTTCTGAAACGCTTAGCGCAACTGCCGATTCAAGAGGTGTTTAAAATGATGTTTTCAATATTGGCATATTAACAAGAGTCTAAATAAATAAAACCTATATACCCAAGACTTCTTGTTTTGAACTAGTCATCTTGTCCAAGATTTGTAGAGCAGCTGTGAACACCAAGGCCACCTTGTTTGCTGGGGTTGTTCTTTGCATTGCTAGAGTTTCGGAACCACATGCTTTACATCGACCTGATCTTGCTAGAGTCCAGGAACAACATGCTTTTACAATCGAGTTGATCTTAATATAGAACCACCAAGTAGAACCTGTTTTAAAGACTTGTTCTCACATGTAGCAAATCAGTTAATACAATAAAGATTATAACCAACAGCTAGGCCTGTTTGGAGATCGTGTTTGGAGCAACATTACTTGGACAAATTTTTACACTTGGATTTGTTATCATCAAAACTTAATCAAAATAACTCAACAACCACTATCTAGTCTAAAAGACAATAATTTCCTAAACTCACTAGCCATTGCTATATTTTGTGCATATGCAGTGACGATAAAAGTCTACTCCCACAGTGTAGATTAACGACGGGACCACCGGGATCACCTCACTCGGCTAACCAATGACTTTACATCTAATCAACAGAAGACCAACACCTTTCACATATCATGCATAGATAGAGAAGTAAATGGTTGTTATACTAGAGCAGACCAGGATCAGAAGAAACACACTGAAATTAAAACTTTATTAAATAGAAGTTTAGAATACAAAAGAAAACTTAAAGAAATTTAAGACTTAAAAGAAACTTAAGAAAACATACAAATAATTTTGTAATAATAATAAACCTATAATTTGTAGATTTTATAACTTGTACAGAACCTGTACAGAGATTGGTAAGTTTAAAGAGAGCGAAAATTCTAAGAGGTGAGAGAGAAGATTTCTTTGTTTCCTTATCCTAAAATTCACAGCTATTTTTGCGATGCTTTCTTTAAATGAAATGTCCGCCTCAAATAGATCTGAGAGGCGCTCAATAATAGTGGCAAAATGACGCTGATATGTCTTCATTTCTCACATGCGGAAAGCAAGGTTGCATTTGTTAAAAGGAAACTGCTTTACACTGTGTAACTTTTGGAAAATTTGTTCGTGCATACTGTTCATGAACAGCGCTTTGTCAGGACTATAGATGAGTAGTGAAATTTCGCAGGACGATAGTGAATAGTGCATGCAGATAGTTTTGTCTTCACCTACAAAATACATATTTTGTTAAGCTAATGTGCCTTATTTTTGCCAAAGGTCAAGAACATTGCATGCTCCTTTCTTTGGTCTTTATTTTGGCATTGTCATAGATCATAAGGACCTTGAGGGTCCTGTAGATCGCAGATTCCTAATTTTGTAGCTAACTCGGCTGAACTTGAATCGTTGCCTGAGTCCTCATTGTCAAGGAGCGTTTGCAAAAAGATTTGTCTCGTAGCAGGGTCATCCTTGAGAGCTTTTAGGACATGAGTTCGCAAGCTAGCTCTATGTATTCTTTTCTGCAGAGTTTGGTTTTGTACTCGTTCCACTATCTGACTTTGTAGATTCGAACAACGGATAAGAGAAATGGGTTAGCAAGCTGTTGTATGTCAGCTATCCATTCGTTTTTGACCTTTTCTCTAAGATTTCTATCAATTTGTTCGAACCATTTGCCATTGGAAGCATTACTGGTAGAATAATAATCATCCTTAAGGATAGGCCAATGAATATTAAAGCTTGGGTTTGTGAGCGCATTACATTCATATCCTATTCCTAATGAAGAATAAGATGGAGCATCATTGATAACTAGTTCTGCTATGGGTGACCTGAACCGATAATTTTGGGGCTTTTTTGTAAGGATGCCTATGTCTGAGTGG
The DNA here is from genome assembly GCA_017589665.1 of Selenicereus undatus. Classification (NCBI taxonomy): domain Eukaryota; kingdom Viridiplantae; phylum Streptophyta; class Magnoliopsida; order Caryophyllales; family Cactaceae; genus Selenicereus; species Selenicereus undatus. The sequence continues at coordinate 22,675,812 of JACYFF010002017.1, forward strand.
AAATCAGAAAATAATTTCCTACCAGCAGAAGTACCGGGGAGATTAGTAGGTTCACGAAATGAGCATAATCTTAAAAGGATTCTGCCATCGGGTTCCTCTATGATTTGCTTAATATCGTTCATTTGTTTGGATTGGTCATGAGAAGCAGATTGGGTGTGTTCTAGCTCAATAGGTTCTGGAAATGTAATTTCATCCCGTTTGAGAAGTTTTGTAGTAAAAACTTGAGGCTTATCATCCTCAATTTGTAATAGAATTGTTTCTTTAGAATTTCAAGGTAAGGTACTCAAAACTTCTGTATTGAGGTTTGCAGACATTAATCGAAAATAGACTCTGTCCTTAATTACAAAGCTTTTGAAATCATAAAACTTGTCGTCTTGAATATGCAGATCAAGCTTCATTGCTTCAGGTCTCATGGGACATGAAAGTTCAACACATAAGTCTTGATAGCAAATGAAGAAAATTGGTCGGTCATGTGTATTGGAATTAATCATGGCTAATAGCGGTGATTTGCATTTCTTCACCCTTTTGTCTCCTGAAGCCATGTATGCTGGTGCGTTAATCGCTTTTCTTATAAAAGGTTTAAGAACACATTTTACTAATCCAATACGCATAAAATGGAATTTGACCTTTAAATGTACCTGAATGGCTTCTAGTTTGATCAAAGAAACAGTTTGTGATAAATTTTGTAAACTGACGATTTCTTCATGAGTTTTTATTGAAAAAGCAGTTTGACACTAAATGTACCAATTTTGTAAACAGTTTCAATATTAACCGTGGGAATATCCCATTTGGGGAAATTGTCAAGAGACGGGGCCTTAATAAGGTCATTTGCCCTAATTTCATTACTATTCACCACATCACTATTACGACTTTCTTGTCTAAAAGACAATAATTTCCTAAACTCACTAGCCATTGCTATATTTTGTGCATATGCAATGACGATAAAATTCTACTCCCACAGTGTGGATTAATGACGGGACCACCGGGATCACCCCACTCGGATGACCAACGACTTTAAATATGATGAATGCCTGACCAACGCCTTTCAAATATCATGCATAGATAGACAAGTAAATGGCTCTTATACCAGAGGGAACCAGGATCAGAAGAAACACACTGAAATTAAAACTTTATTAAACAGAAGTTTAGAATACAAAAGAAAACTTAAAGAAATTTAAGACTTAAAAGAAACTTAAGAAAACATACAGATAATTTTGTAACAATAATAAACTTACAAATTGTCGATTTTGTAACTTGTACAAAAGTTGTACAGAGATTGGTAAGTTTGAAGGGAGCGAAAATTCTAAGAGGAGAGAGAGAAGATTTCTCTGATTCATTATCCTAAACTTCACAGCTATTTTTGCGATGCTTTCTTTAAATGAAATGTTCGCCTCAAATAGAGCTGAGAGACGCTCAATAATAGAGGCAAAATGATGCTGATATGTCTTCATTTGTCACATGCGAAAAGCAAGGTTGCATTTGTCAAAAGGAAACTGCTCTACACTGTGCAACTTTTGGAAAATAAGTTCGTGCATACTGTTCATGAAGAACGCTTTGTCGGGACTGTCGATGAGTAGTGAAATGTTGCGGGACAGTAGTGAATAGTGCTTGCTGATGGTTTTGTCTTCACCTCCAAAATACATATTTTCTCAAGATAATGTGCCTTATTTTTGCCAAAGGCCAAGACCATTACGGGTTGTCTTCTTTGGTCTTTATTTTGGCTTTGTCACAGATCATACGGATCTTGAGGGTCCTATAGATCATAGATACCCGATTTTGTGGCTAACTCCGCTGAACTTGAATTGTCGCCTGAGTCCTCATAGTCAAGGAGTTTTGGCAAAAATATTTGTCTCATAGCTAGGTCGTCCTTGAGAACTTTGAGGAGATGAGTTTGCAAGCTAGCTCTATGTATTCGTTTCTGCAGAGTTTGGTTTTGTACTCATTCCACTATCTAACTTTGTAGATTCGAACAATGGACAGGAGAAATGAGTTAGCAAGCTCTTGTATGTCAGCTATCCATTCCTTTTTGACCTTTTCTCTAAGGTTTCTATCAATTTGTTCGAACCATTAGCACTTGGAAGCATTACTGGTGGAGTAATAATCTTCCTTAAGGATAGGCCAATGAATTGTGAAATTTGGGTTTGTGAGAGCATTACATCCATATCCTATTCTTATCAAAGAAGGAGATGCAGGATCATTGATAAATGGTTCTGCTATGGGTGACCTGAACTGATAATTTTAGGGGTTTTTTTATAAGGATGCCTCTGTCTGGGAGAAAATCAAAAAATGATTTCCTACTAGTAGAAGAACCTGGGAGATTATTAGGTTAACGAAAGGAGCAGAATCTTAAGAGGATTCTACCATCGGGTTCCTCTATGATTTGCTCAATATCGTTCATTTGTTTGGATTGGTCATGAAAAGCAGATTGGGGGTGTTCTAGGCCAATGGCTTCTGGAATTGTAAATTCATCCCGTTTGAGAAGTTTTGTAGTAAAAACTTGAGGCTTACATCCTCAATTTGTAATAAAATTATTTCTTTAGAATTTCAACGTAAGGTACTCAAAACTTTTTTATTAAGGTTTGTAGACATTAATCGAAAATAGCCTCTGTCCTGAATTGCAAAGCTTTTGAAATCATGAAACTTATCGCCTTGAATATGCACATCAAGCTTCATTGCTTCAGGTGTCATGTGTAACGCCCCCAAAATACAAATGACATGATTACTGATAATTGCAGCGAATGACTCAGTAAACGAAGGCGCTACCGCCGTCCTGATAAGGATAAGGCTCACTGAAACCATCTAATCTTGTAACTCGTGCTTACCATCACAAAATCTAGTAAACTGAAACACTTCAAGACCGAAGTTCATAATAGTTTAACCATACCATGTACTAACTCACATTCCATACCACACAAGTACTTGACCCTAAGGTCGGTTCCAATATTCATGCAATGCTGAATCCACTGTGAGCATCTGATGACCTTCAAAAAGGCTTGCTAAAAGGAGGAATATGTGATACTTCATCACCTAAAATGGAAAACATGAAAACAATTCAAAAACATGAGCAAAAACTCAGTACATACATCCCTGTATTTGTAAAATGACCATAGAAACACTGGTGATGGATACCTGTCTTTGCAATTCATTTAGTTGGCAATAAAAATGAAAATGAAAGTAATATGAAATTGAATTGGTCATTATTATCTGGATGTGAACCCCTTGCACTGATATGATCTATACATAGGTGTACACCTGCCAATCCGATCAAGAGTTGGCTTGAAGCCCGACGGGTAAATGATGGGATGACGCCCTATAGATGATAACTGATGGGGTCTAAAGTTAAATGGAAAATCATTGTATAAACCGATTCATTGATAAACTCATTAAGAGTTGTAACTTGATAAACATGATCTGCTTTCTGAAGATACAGGCAATGGACGTACCTTGAGTCTTTAAAACAAAATGTTATCTAATTTGATACAAGTCAGCTGTTTCATAAATGTCATCTGACTTGAGACATATGTTCTGACTTGATAACACTTATGCATAACGGGGAACGATAACTAGGCGTCAACTCTGTTTCATAAATGTCATCTGACTTGAGACATATGTTCTGACTTGATAACACTTATGCATAACGGGGAACGATAACTAGGCCTCAACTCTGTTTCATAAATGTCATTGAAAGTATGTGTAGTTAGTAAATGATCCTTACTCGCACAATTGAGTAAGTAAAAGTATGCGTAACAGAAATTAAGTAATTAAATGGTATACATAACTCGTGTATTTCAATATAACTTCAAAACTGAATTGATGAAAGTAAAATAATCCACAATGAGATAAATGGTATTACAGAGGAAAAAGGCCTTGATGGCCATAATTGAGAGAATGGTTACGGCCTTTTCTGAAATAAGTTGCTGATACAAGTTTAAGGCTCGCTGATGTATAGCTTGGTTCAAGATAACAGCGAGTACACTAGACTGGCTTGATAAATACATTTGATACAATCTGAATTGAGTAAGTAATAGAGGTCTGAGGCCAAGAGAGGTATATCTTGGTTCAATGGCACAAGCTGTAATAACTTGGTCTGATAAGTCACAACATCCCACCTCTCATATTTCATTCATAAATCCATTAGATAAAGAATTCCACCTCAAATGGGTCATTGAACTCATTAGAAGCTATTAAGCTCACCAAGCATGGTATTTTCTTTGTAAAATCCATAACTGAATCAAAGCTCAAAACAAGCTAAAAGCTCCATAAAAGTCCATGAATATTTATTTTCCCCTATAAATGACTTGGCCCAAAATACGCAAAATGAGTGCATGATCAATCTCACTTGATCTTTTTTATTGCTCTTTATACAGTTACTCAAAATACTTCCAAAAATAACCAAACTCAAAATACTCAGCCAAATTTCATGAGATCTTACAGGAAATTCAAAAATAATATGAACAGTCTACCATAAAAGTTTTAGAAGTTTCCTCCAAGTATACACTGCATAGAAATTATAATAAAAACCTGATTTACATCCAAGCAAGTCAGTTCACTTCAAAAATTCAAAACTTTCATTCTAGACCTCAAATGGATACATAAAACCTCAATATGAAAATATTAAGAAGTCCCCAAAAACTTTCATTTACAACTCAAAACATGATTCCCACAATAGGATTCCCAAAATGGGACTAAAACACAAGTGTATCAGTTCTACCCACCAAAAATCATAATTTTTGGCTGCACCGTTCATTACCAGTTTAATCCCAAATTCAACCCTAATTTTCTGAAATTTCAGCCCTTCATTGATTTAACTTCCTCTTTCTTTTTCACATAAAACTCACTTGAGATCATTGTAAATCACCACAATCAGATACAAAAGATCATTTAAGGCCTCATATATGTATCCAAACTCTAAACAACTTCATTAATACATAATTACTAAATTCGTATCCAAAACAGGGCAGATTTCTTCAAAATTCCATAACTCACTGATTACACGTTCAAATTCATGAAATTTTTCCAGAAACTCCCAAATAATATAGAAACTTCACAGTAAAAATTTCAGAATTTTTGGACAATCCTGTGATTTCCAGAATTTTCGACAGTAGCATTTAAACAAATGCAAAATCATGAAAACCATGCTCTTGATCAAATATCCATAACTCCAAACATCTCCAAACTCAATAAAAATTGCACAATAACTATCAATTTGATCATCCAAACATAACCCATAAAGAAAACAACCATAAAACTCAAGATAAAACAAGTTAGGGTTTGGGATATACCTCACTTTAAGCTTGAATTAGTGAGATGAGGAGGTTGTTTTGAGTGATTTGAGGGGTTGGACTTGATAGCTAGTAGCAAGGGCAACTCGGGACAGTTGGGAGGTGGTCGGAAAAGTGGCCGGAACCACCAAAATGGGTGGCACAACTGCTGCCCCTGTTCTCCTGTGAGAAGATAGAAAAAAATGGGGGGATGGGTTTGTGTATTTGGGCTGATTATTTGTGTTTATAAATTAGCTACATGTGGCTAAAAATTATCCACAAAAAAATTAGCTTTTTACTAATTAACCCCCCAAAAATTAGCTTTTTACTAATTAAAATTAGGTGCTAAAATGAGCAATTAGTGGAATAACAAAAGTTAGTAAGGTTTTGGGCTTTTGTTTTGGGCCCAAAAAGCTAAATTGGGGCTTGAAAAATTATTTGGAGTCTTGAACAAAAATAAAAAATTTGTATTGCTCGGAATTAAATTTTAGTAAAGATAAGAAAATAATTAATCACTAATTTATACTCACCGAGGCCTAATATCGATTCACCCGGTATTTAATCAATCAATGAAGCTTGAATTGCAAAGTGGTACCCAAAATGAAATATCTCCCAACCGGGACGATTAAATATGATAAATGAAGGTGGAAATTTTAAATAACATGATGGAACTCATTAAATAAATAAATGGAGCATAATTGAATTTAGTGAATATGATTTGGTTAAACAAATAACCATGAGTGATTAAGTCAATAAACATGATAAAGTCAATTAATAAACATGATTAATGAAATAAATAAATATGATTTAAATAAATAAAGATGAATTAAATAAATAAATATGAGTTAGGGTTGGGTTATTACATCATGGGACATGAAAGGTCAACACAGAAGTCTTGATAGCAAATGAAGAAAATTGGTTGGTTATGTGTATTGGATATAATCATGGCTAATAGAGATGTTTTGCATTTCTTCACCCTTTCATCTCCTAAAGCCATGTATATTGGTGCGTTAATCCCTTTGCTTATAAAAGGTTTAAGAACAGCTTGTACTAATCCAATACGCGTAAAATGGAATTTGACCTTTAATTATACCTGAATGGCTTCGAGTTTGATCAAAGAAATAGTTTGCGATCCATTTTTTAAAATCACGATTTCTTCATGAGTTTTGATTGAAAAAGGAGTTTGAAAGCTAAATGGACCAATTTTGTAAATAGTTTCATTATTAACCTTGGGAATATCCCATTTGTGGAAATTGTCAGGAGACGGGGCCTTAATAAGGTCATTTGCCCTAATTTCATTACTATTCACCATATCACTATTACGACTATCTAGTCTAAAAGACAATAATTTCCTAAACTCACTAGCCATTGCTATATTTTGTGCATATGCAGTGACGATAAAAGTCTACTCCCATAGTGTAGATTAACGACGGGGCCACCGGGATCAACTCACTCAGCTGACCAACGCCTTTACATCTGATCAACGGCTGACCAACGCCATTCAAATATCATGAACAGATAGACAAGTAAATGGCTTTTATACCAGAGGGACCAGGATTGGAGGAAAAACACTGAAATTAAAACTTTATTAAACAGAAGCTTATAATCCAAAAGAAAATTTAAAGAAATTCAAGACTTAAAAGAAACTTAAGAAAACATACATATAATTTTGTAATAATAATAAACTTATAAAGTGTTGATATTGTAACATGTACAAAACTTGTACAGACATTGGTAAGTTTGAAGAGAGCGAAAGTTCAAAGAGGAGGAAGAGAAGATTTCTCTGATTCCAGATCCTAAAATTCACTACTATTTTTGCGATGCTTTCTTTAAATGAAA
>JACYFF010002017.1:22682921-22704798 GCA_017589665.1 Selenicereus undatus
GTGTCCTAAAGCCATCGATATTGGTGCGTTAATCCCTTTTTCTTATAAAGGGTTTATGAACAACTTGTGCTATTTCAATACACATAAATTGGAATTTGACCTTTAATTGTACCTGAATGGCTTCCAGTTTGATCAAAGAAATAGTTTGTGATCCATTTTGTAATAATAATAACCTTACAAATTATCGATTTTATGACTTGTACAAAACTTTGTACAGAGATTGTTAAGTTTAAAGAGAGCGAAAATTCTAAGAGAAGAGAGAGAAAAGATTTATCTTATTCCTGATCCTAAAATTCACAGCTATTTTTGCGATGCTTTCTTTAATTGAAATGTCCGCCTCACATAGAGCTTGGAGGCGCTCAATAATAGAGCCAAAATGATGCTGATATGACTTCATTTGTCACATACGGAAAGCAAGGTTGCATTTGTCAAAAGGACACTGCTTTACACTGTGCAACTTTTGGAAAATTTGTTCATGCATACCGTTCATGAACAGCGCTTTGTCGGGACTGTAGACGAGTAGTGAAATGTCGTGGGATGGTAGTGACTAGTACTTGCAGATAGTTTTGTCTTCACCTGTCAAATACATAATTTGTTAAGATAATGTGCCTTATTTTTACCAAAGGTCAAGACCTTCGCAGGCTCTTTTCTTTTGCCTTTATTTTGGCTTTTTTACAGATCATAAGGATCTTAAGGGCCCTATAGATCACAGATACCCGATTTTGTAGGGATCTCGCCTGAGTCCTCATTGTCAAGGGCTTTTTGCAAAAAGATTTGTCTCATAGCGGGGCCATCCTTGAGAACTTTGAGGACATGAGTTCGTCAGCTAGCTCAATGTATTCTTTTATGGAGAGTTTGGTTTTGTAATCGTTCCACTATCTAACGACGTAGATTCGAACAATCGACAGGAGAAATGAGTTAGCATGCTCTTGTATGTCAACTATGCATTCCTTTTTGACCTTTTGTCTAAGGTTTCTGTCAATTTATTCGAACCATTAGCACTTGGAAGCATTACTGGTAGAGTAATAATCTTCCTTCAGGATAGGCTAATGAATTGTAAAATTAAAGCCATGTATATTGGTGCATTAATCCATTTTCTTAAAAAAGGTTTAAGAATGACTTGTACTAATCCAATACGCATAAAATGGAATTTGACCTTTAAATGTACCTGAGTGGCTTCTATTTTGATCAAAGAAATAGTTTGTTATCCATTTTCTAAACTCACGATTTCTTCATGAGTTTTTATTAAAAAAGCAATTTGAAGCTAAATGTACCAATTTTGTAAATAGTTTCAATATTGACCTTGGGAATATCCCATTTGTGAAAATTGTCAGGAGATAGGGCCTTAATAAGGTCATTTGCCCTAATTTCATTACTATTCACTATATCACTATTACGACTATCTAGTCTAAAAGACAATAATTTCCTAAACTCACTAGCCATTGCTATATTTTGTGCATATGCAGTGACGATAAAAGTCTACCCCCATAGTGCAGATTAACGACGGGACCACTGGGATCACCTCACTCTGCTGACCAACGGCTTTACATCTAATCAACAGCTGACCAATACCTTTCGAATATCATGCACAGATAGACAAGTAAATGGCTTATACCGAAGGGGACCGGGATCGAAAGAAACACACTGAAATTAAAACTTTATTAAACAAAATTTTAGAATACAAAAGAAAAATTAAAGAAATTTAAGACTTAAAAGAAACTTAAGAAAACGTACAGATAATTTTGTAATAATAATAAACTTGCAAATTGTCGAGTTTGAGACTTGTACAAAATTTGCACAGAGATTGGTAAGTTTGAAGAGAGCGAAAATTCTAAGAGGAGAGAGAGAAGATTTCTCTGATTCTTGATCCAAAACTTCATTGCTATTTTTGCGATGCTTTCTTTAAATGAAGTGTCTGCCTCACATAGAGTTGTGAGGCGCTCATTGATAGAAGCAACATGATGCTGATATGTCTTCATTTGTCACATCCATATCCTATTCTTAGCGAAGAAGGAGATGGAGGATCATTAATAACTGGTTCTGCTATGGGCAACCTAAACTGTTAATTTTTGGGGTTTTTTTAACGATGCCTTTGTCTGAGTGGAATTCAAAAAATGATTTTCTACTAGTAGAAGTACCTGGGAGATTAATAGGTTCTCGAAAGCAGCGAAATCTTAAGAGGATTATGCCATCGGATTCCTCTATGATTTGCTCAATATCGTTCATTTGTTTGCGTTGGTCATGAGAAGCAGATTGGGCGTGTTCTAGCTCAATAGCTTCTGGAATTGTAATGTCATCCCATTTGAGAAGTTTTGTAGTAAAAACATGAGGCTTATCATCCTTAATTTGTAATAAAATTGTTTCTTTTGAATTTGAACGTAAGGTACTCAAAACTTTTGCATTGAGGTTTCTAGATATTAATCGAAAATAGACTCTGTACATAATTGCAAAGTTTTTGAAATCAATAAACTTGTCCCCTTGAATATGCACATCAGGCTTCATTGCTTCAGGTGTCATGGGACATGAAAGGTCAACGTAGAAGTCTGGATAGCAATTGAAGAAAATTGGTCGGTTATGTGTATTAGATATAATCATGGCTAATTGAGATGATTTGCATTTCTTCACCCTTTTGTCTCCTAAAGCCATAGTGGGGTCATCCTTGAGAACTTCGAGGATATGAGTTAGCAAGCTAACTCTACAATTTGTTTTACGTGGAATTTTGTTTTGTAGTCGTTCTACCATCTGACTTTGGAAATTCGAACACCGGACATGGGAAATGAGTTAGCAAGCTTTTGCATGTCAGCTATCCAATCCTATTTGACCTTTTCTCTAAGGTTTCCATCAATTTGTTTGAACCATTGGCGCTTGGAAGCATTATTGGTAGAGTGATAATATTCTTTAAGAAAAGGCCAATCAATTGTAAAGTTTGGATTTGTGAGAACATTACATCCTTATCCTATTCCCGGTGAAGAAGGAGATGGAGGATCATTGATAACTTGTTTTGTCTGAGGAGAAATTTGAAAATGATTTCCTACTGGTAGAAGTACCTAGGAGATTAGTGGGTTCAGGAAAAGAGTGGAATATTAACAGGACTCTGCCCTTGGGTTCCTTCCTGATTTGCTTGATATCGTTCATCTGTTTGGATTTGTCATGAGAAGCAGATGGGGCATCATCTAGCTCAACAGCTTCTGGAATTGTAATTTCATCCCATTTGAGAAGTTTTAGAGTAAAAATTTGAGGCTTATCATCCTCAATTTGTAATAAAATTATTTATTTTGAATTTTAACGTAAAGTACTCAAAAAATTTTTGTTGAGGTTTTTAGACAGTAATTGAAAATAGACTCTGTACATAATTGCAAACTTTTTGAAATCATGAAACTCGTCGCCTTGAATATGCACATCGAGCTTCAAGCTTCAGGTGTCATGGCACATGAAAGGTCAACACAGAAGTTCGGATAACAATTGAAGAAAATGATTTTCTACTATTAGAAGTACCAAGGAGATTAGTGGGTTTAGGAAAAGTGCGGAATATTAAGAGGACTCTGCCATCCGGTCTTTCTATGATTTGCTCAATATCATTCATCTGTTTGGATTTGTCATAAGAAGCAGATTGGGTGTCATCTAGCTCCATAGCTTCTAGAATTGTAATTTCATCCCATTTGGGAAGTTTTGGAGTAAGAGCTTTAGGCTTATCATCCTCAATTTGTAATAAAATTGTTTCTGCTGAATTTGAACATAAAGTACCCAAAAATTTTGTATTGAGGTTTTTAGACATCAATGGAACATAGATTGTACATAATTGCAAAGTTTTTGAAATCATGAAACTCATCGCCTTGAATACTCACATCAAGCTTCAAGGCTTCAGGTGTCATGGCACATGAAAGGTTAACACAGAGGTCTCGATAGCAATTGAAGAAAATTGGTCTGTTATGTATATTGGTATTAATAATGGCTAGTAGAGATGATTTGTATTTATTTAATTTTTGTCTCTTATAGCCAGGTAACTTGGTGCGTTGATCCCTTTTCTTATAAAATGTTTAACAGTAACTTGTACTAATCCAATACATAGAAAATGGAATTTGAATGGCTTCTAGTTTGATAAAAGATATAGTTTGTATCCATTTTATAAAGTCATGATTTCTTCATGAGTTTTGATTGAAAAAGCAGTTTGAAAGCTAAATGTGTCAGTGTTCTAAAGAGTTTCAATATTGACTTCGGGAATATCCCATTTATGGAAATTTTTAGGAGATGGGGCATTGATAAGGTCATTTATCCTAATCACATTTCTATTCACTATATCACTATTATGACTATCTAGTGTAAAAGACAATAATTTCCTGAACTTACTAGCCATTGCTATATTTTGTGCATATGTAGTGATGATAAAAGTCTACTCCTGCAGTGTAGATTAAAGACGAGACCACCGGAAGCACCTCACTTGGCCGACCAACGACTTTACAGTTGATCAACGATTGACCAATGCCTATCAAACATCATGGATAGATAGACACGTGAATGGCTCTGATACCATAGGGGAACAGGATCGGAAGAAACACACTAAATTAAAACTTTATTAAACAGAAGTTTAGAAGACAAAAGAAAACTTACAAAAATTTAAGACTTGAAAGAAACTTAAGAAAACTCACATATAATTTTGTAGTGACTGTAAACTTACAAATTGCCGATTTTGTAACTTGTACAAAACTTGTATAGAGATGGGTAAGTTTTAAGAGAGTGAAAATCCTGAGAGGAGAGAGAAAAGATTTCTCTAATTCCTAATCCTAAAATTTTCTGCTACTTTCACGATCAAATAATTTGCGATGCTTTGTTCAAATGAAATGTCTGCCTTATATAAAGCTGAGAGGTGCTCAATAATAGAGGTGGAATGATGTTGATTTGTGTTCATTTGTCACTCGCTGAAAGCAAAGTTCCATTTGTCAAAAGGTAACTGCTTTACACTATGCAACTTTTGAAAAGTTTGTTCGTGCATACAGTTCATGAACAGGACTGTAGATGAATAGTGTGATTTTGGGGGACTGTAGTGAATGATACCAGCAATAGTTTTGTCTTTACCTGCAAAATAAATATTTTGTTAGGATAATGACCCTTATTTTTGCTGACGTTCAAGACCTTTGTGGGCTCTTTTCTTTTGTCTTTATTTTTGATTTGTCACTGATCATAAGGATCTTGAGAGTCCTATAGATCACAGATCCCCAGTTTTGTAGCTAACTCTACTGAACTTGAATCATTACCTGAGCCCTCATTATCGAGGAGGTTTTGTAAAAAGATTCGTCTCATAGTGGGGTCATCCTTGAGAACTTTGAGGATATGAGTTAGCCAGCTAAGTCTACATTTTGTTTTCCGCAGAGTTTGGTTTTGTACTCGTTCCACCATCTGACTTTGTAGATTTGAGCGACGGACATGGGAAATGAGTTAGCAAGCTTTTGCATGTCAACAATCCATTCCTTTTAGACCATTTCTCTAAGGTTTCTATCAATTTGTTCAAACCATTAGCACTTGGAAGCATTACTGGTAGAGTAATAATGTTCCATAAGGAAAGGCCATTCAATTGTAAAATTTGGGTTTGTGAGAACATGATATCCGTATCCTACTCCTGGTGAAGAAGGAGATGGAGGATCATTGATACTTGGTTCTGCTATGGGTGACCTGAATCGACAATTTTGTGCTTTTTTCCTAGGGATGCCTCTGTGTGAGTGGAAATCGGAAAATGATTTCCTACTAGGAGAAGTACCTAGGAGATTAGTAGGTTCACGAAAAGAGCGGAATCTTAAGAGGACTATGCCATCAGATTCCTCTATGATTTGCTCAATATCGTTCATTTGTTTGGATTTGTCATGAGAAGCGGATTGGGCGCCTTCTAGCCCAATAGCTTCTGGAATTGTAATTTCATCCCATTCGAGAATTTTCGGAGTAAAAACTTGAGGCTCCTCATCCTCAATTTGTGATAAAATTATTTCTCTTGAATTTGAAGGTAAGGTACTCAAAAATTTTGTATTGAGGTTTGTAGACATTAATCGAAAATAGACTCTGTACATAATTACAAAGTTTTTGAAATCGTAAAACTCGCCGCCTTAAATATGCACATGAAGCGTCAAGGCTTCAGGTGTCATCGGACATGAAAGGTCAACATAGAAGTCTGGATAGCAATTGAAGAAAATTGGTCAATTATGTATATTGGTATTAATCATGGCTCATAGAGATGATTTTTATTTCTTCAACCTGTTGTCTCCTAAAGCCATTTAGTTGGTGCGTTAATCCCTTTTCTTATAAAAGGTTTATCAGTAACTTGTACTAATCCACTATGCAGAAAAATGGAATTTGTCGTTTCAATGTATCTAAATGGCTTCTAGTTTGATCAAAGAAATAGTTTGTAATCCATTTTGTAAACTCACGATTTTTTCATGAGTTTTGATTGAAAAAGCAGTTTGAAGGTTAAAAGTAGCAATTTTGTAAATAGTTTCAATATTAACTTTAGTAATATCCCATATGTGGAAATTGTTAAGAGACGGGGCCTTAATAGGGTCATTTATCCTAATCTCATAACTGTTCACTATATCACTGTTACGACTATCTATTCCAAGTCACAATAATTTCCTGAACATACTGGCCATTGCTATATTTTGTGCATATGCAGTGATGACAAAAGTCTACTCCTGCATTGTAGATTAAAGACGGGACCACCTTACTCGACTGACCAACGACATTACAACTGATCAACGGCTGGCCAACACCTATCAAATATCATGCATAGATAGACACATAAATGGCTCTGATACCATAGGGGAACGGGACCGGAAGAAACACACTGAAGTTGAAACTTTTGAAAACAAAAGATTAGAATACTGAAGAAAACTTGTAGAAAGTGAAGACTTAAAAGAAACTTAAGAAAACTAACAGATAATTTTGTCGTAATAATGAACTTGCAAATTGTCGATTTTGTTACTTGTATAAAACTTGTGCAGAGATTGGTAACTTTGAAGAAAGCGAAAATTCAGAGAGAGAGAGAAGATTTTGCTAATTCCTAATCCTAAAATTTTATGTGATTTTTGCGATTAAATAATTTTCGATGCTTTTTTCAAATGAAATGTCTACCCTATATGCAGCTGAAAGGAGCTCAATAATAGAGGCGAAATGATGCTGATTTGTCTTCATTTGTCACACGTTGAAAGCAAGGTCGCATTTGTCAAAAGGTAACTGCTTTACACTGTGCAATTTTTGAAAAATTGGTTCGTGCATATTGTCCATGAATAGTGCTTTGTCAGGACTGCAGATGGATAATGAGATTTTACGGGACTGCAGTGAATAGTGCCTGTCGATAGTTTTGTCTTTACCTGCAAAATAAATATTTTGTTAAGATAATGGCCCTTATTTTTGCCAAATGTCATGACCTGTGCCGACACTTTTCTTTTGTCTTTATTTTTGTTTTGTCACAGATCATCAGGATATTGAGAGTCATGTAGATCACAGATCCTTGGTTTTGTAGCTAACACTACTGAACTTGAATCGTCGCCTGAGTCCTCTTTGCCAAGGACTTTTTGTAAAAAGATTGGTCTCATAGCGGAGTCGTCCTTGAGAACTTCGAGGATATGAGGTAGCAAGCTAACTCTACATTTTGTTTTCCACTGAGTTTGGTTTTGTACTTGTTCGACCATTTGACTTTGTAGATTTGAGTGACGGACATGGGAAATGAGTTAGCAAGCTTTAGCATGTCAGCTATCCGTTCATTTTTTACCTTTTCTCTAAGGTTTCTATCAATTGTTCGAACCATTGGTGCTTGGAAGCATTATTGGTAGAGTAATAATCTTCCTTAAGGAAATGCCAATCAATTGTGAAATTTGGGTTTGTGAGAACAATACATCCATTTCCCATTCTTGGTGAAGAAGGAGATGGAAGATCATTGACAATTGGTTCTGGTATGGGTAACTTGAACTAATAATTTTGTGGTTTTTTTTTTGTTGGGATTCCTCTGTCTGAGTGAAAATTAGAAAATGATTTCGTGCTAGTAGAAGTACCTAGGAGATTAGTGGGTTCAGGAAAAGAGTGGAATATTAAGAGGACTCTGCCATCAGGTTCCTCTATGATTTACTCAATGTCGTTCATCTGTTTGGATTTGTCATGAGAAGCAGATTAGGCATCTTCTAGCTCAATAGCTTCTTGAATTGTAATTTCATCCCATTTGAGAAGTTTCAGAGTAAAAATTTGAGGCTTATCATCCTCAATTTGTAATAAAATTGTTTCTTTTTAATTTAAAGGTAAAGTACTCAGAAATTTTGTATTGAGGTTTGTAGACATTAATCGAAAATAGACTCACCACCTCGAATATGCACATTGAGCTTCGAGGCTTCAGGTGTTATTAGACATGAAAGGTCAACATAGAAGTCTGGATAGTAATTGTAGAAAATTGGTCTGTTATGTATATTGGTATTAATTGTAATAGCCTGACCCTAAATCATGTTGATTTATTTAATTAAGTCATGTAATTCATTTCTCACATTTATTTATCTCATTTAATTATCCCGGTTGGGAGAATTCATTTTGGCCGCACTTTGCAATTCGAGTTTCATTTACCGGATAATTTCAGAAAAATTGATAGCAGACCTCGATAATTATAGTTTAAGAGAGAAAATCATTTTTCATAACATTTCAAAACTTTAAGTTCGAGCAACGGAAAATTTATCGCACTCGGTTTAATTTTCTTTTCGAACCCGAACTCATTTAGGGCCAATTTTGGCCCAACAAGCTCCTAATCCATTTGTTTAGCTAATTACCATTATTAACCCCTGATTATAATTAGCAAAGATATTATTTTGAGAGGGTTAAATTTTAGCCAAGTGTTTTAGTTCATTTTGAACCAAGTAAAGTTTTAAGGCTTCTTCTTCTCTAACTCTTCTTTCTCTCTCTAGCCATGCCCGTCTCCTTGCCTGGTCTTCCCCCATCCTGCCGCCACTGTTCTGGTGGTTTCTGGCCATCAGCCGCCACTAGGACAACCACCATATACCACCACCAAATCAGCCCCAACCATCATCCACACCCCCTCAAGCATTCAAGCACCACTTGGACTCTTTTCTTTCAAGCATCAAGTGAGTAAGTTTGTGTTGGTTTTGATTATTGATTATGTTGGATTTGGGTTATGAATCATGTTGTTTTGATGCAATCAAGAGTTATTTTGATGTTGTATTGGTTGGATCATCTTGAAAGAAAGAAAAGATGGAGGGTGTTCATGTTCATGCAAGTTTAGGGGGTGATGATGGATTTTGATTGTTTTAAATGACATTTTGTGATCTTTGACATTGGCAATAAATATCAAGATATTTATGCTGATTTATATAAGTTAAAGAGTGATTTTAGTGGGTGGTTATGTGAAGAAAAGATTGAAAAATGTGATTACTGAGTAGTAAACAGACCTGAAAGAGGGGTCGTTTCGGGAGAAAACTGGTATTAATTGGCACATCAAAAATTCATTGTGTATTGATAGCTTGATGAGTTAGCTTTCAATAGACTCTGGAATTACTCAATTTCGAGTTATGTGGACAAAGTTATGACCAATTTACTGAAGATTGCGAAGAATACATCGAAACTAGGAGCATTTGTGAATAGGGGACTTTACGGAAAAACTGGTATTGATTGGGTCATTGAAAAATTGTAATTTTTGGTATGTGAATAGATAAATGCGTTATCTTTCAAATTCCTTTTGAATCACCTTAATCCAAGCTCTGTCGAAAAAGGTATGGTCGTTTTACTACAACTGCGCATATTGGACTGAATCACCTTACTATGTGAATCATCTTTTGTGTCCACAATGAAAGTTTTAGAGGACTTTGTGAGCTTTTCATATTGGAGTTTTATATCACAATTGGAGGTCGAGAGTGAAAGATATGGATTTTCTTAAGTAGACCATCTAATAGTAATATAGCGGAAGAAAGAAATCGTGACATTTGGAAATATCATCAGAAGTTTCTATCTAATTATGAGTATTGTAGGGAAATTACAAGGTTTAGTGAGTTCAACAAGTTTGATTAGTGTATGGAAGCTTATTTGGGTTGAAAAACCGAGTTAAATGAGCATGAAAATGAAATTTGAGAAATGGACAGAGTAATGACTCAAATCAGTGTATATTGTACTCAGTTGGGGTTATTTGAGCTTTTATGAACCTCACAACACCTCTCCTGACATTAAGCCTTCTATTATCCATTTCAGAAGCATTAAAATTTCCATTATCCATTTCAGAAATATCATAAACCCATATTTCATTTATATCAATTAAAAACTTTTCATTATCACCTCAATCATTCCAATTTGGTCTATTTTGTTTCAGTTTGTTGTATTTCAAGTTCAATAACCCTAATTGTGGAATTGTTGGTTAATCAATTTTGTTGTAACTTATCTTATATTGAATGATTGAATTGTGGAAGCTTTTTAGTTAATCAATTTCCATTAAAGTTATAAATTCCGGGAGTAAATATTGTTTACTAACTGCATTTACCTATAATTACATTTCTTTTGCAGAATCAAGGCCTAGTCTATCGTTTCCAATGTGCATAAGTATTATCAAGTGAAATATCATTTTAAAGACTTCAGGTACATCCATTGCCTGTATCTTTAGAAACCAGAGTGTATTTATCAACGTTATCATATTCCGATAAGTACATCAATGAATCAGTTTACATAATGATTTATCAGTTAATTAGTAGCCCCGTCAATTATCATCTATGGGGCATTCATCCTTTAGTTACCCGCGTGGCTTTAGGCCAGTTCCCCAATTGGCTTGGCAGGTGTACACATATCCATAGATTATAACAGAAAGGGGTTCATTATCAGATAATAACTAGTAATGCAGCTTTACATCATCTCATTCACTGTTTTAACTTAAAATAAATTGCAAATTGGGCCCAATCAGTGTTTCAATGATCATTTAACAATTCAGGAATGCATGTACTGAGTTTCGGCTCATAGTTCGAAATGTTTTCATGTTTTTTTTTAGACAAATGCTTAGAGAATCGTCTTCATGATAGTAAACCAGCGGAAGAGAAAAAGTTGAGCAAGGGAATCTGGATGGATCAACACTGACACAGTGTATGCATATTTTTAGAGCTGTATATTGAAATCTTCAGTGGATGGAGATGCAGATTACATGGTGAATTGTTTTTACTATGGTGTAAAAACCTTATATTGGTTAACAGTTGATTATATATGGATTGATCAGGTGTGTATGTGTATGATTGAAGCTATGCTTAACTGTGTTATTTATAACACTCATGTTTCAAGACTTGTCCTTTTGGACGACGGTAATGCCCCTATCATTGGGTTGTCTAGATTATAATTAAGGGACTTATTAAGGAAAATACAAGCAGTGAAACATGTTTAATTTGGGGGCGTTACAATAATCATGGCTCATATAGATGATTTGTATTTCTTCAGCCTTTTGTCTCCTAAAGCCACGTAAATTGGCTAGTTAATCTCTTATCTTATAAAAGGTTTAACAGCAACCTGTAATTATCCAATATGCATGAAACGGAATTTGTCCTTTTAAATTTATCTGAATGGCTTCTAGTTTGATCAAAGAAATAGTTTGTATTCCTTTCTGTAAACTCATAATTTCTTTATGAGTTTTGATTGAAAAAGTAGTTTGAAAGCTAAAGGTACTAGTTTTGTAAATAATTTTAATACTGACTTCGGGAAAATCCCATTTGTTAAAATTGTCAGTAGATAGGGCATTAATAAGGTCATTTGTCCTAATCACATTACTATTCACTCTATCACTATTACGACTATCTAGCCTTAAAGAGAATAATTTCTTGAACTTACTAGCCATTGCTATATTTTATGCATATGCAGCGACGATAATAGTCTACCCCTGCAGTGTAGATTAAAGATAGGATCACCGGGGCCACCTCACTCGACTGGCCAACGACATTACAGCTGATCAACGGCTGACCAACGCCTATCAAATATCTTACACAGATAGACACATAAACGACTCTGATTCCAGGGGGAACAGGATCGGAAGAAACACGCTTAAATTAAAACTTTATTGAACAGAAGTTTAGAAGACAAAAGAAAACTTACAGAAATTTAAGACTTAAAAGAAACCTAAGAAAACTTATAAATAATTTTGTAGTAGTAGAAAACTTACAAATTGTTGATTTTGTAACTTGTGTAAAACTCGTACAGAGATGGGTAAGTTTGAAGAGAGCAAAAATTCTAAGAGGAGAGGGAGAAGATTTGCCTGATCCCTGATCCTAAACTTTTCTACTATTTTTATGATCGGATAATTTGTGATGCTTTTTTTCAAATAAAATGCCCGCCTGATATAGAGATGAGAGGCACTCAATAATGGAGGTGAAATGATGCTGATTTGTCGTCATTTGTCATGCGCCGAAAGCATGGTTGCATTTGTCAAAAGGTAACTGCTTTAGACTATGCAACTTTTGAAAAATTTGTTCATGTGTACTGTTCATAAAGAGTGCTTTGTCAGAACTGTAGATGAATAGTGAGATATCAGGGGACTGTAGTGAATAGTGCCTGTCGATAGTTTTGTCTTTACCTACAAAATAAATATTTTGTTAAGATAATGGCCCTTATTTTTGCCAAAGGTCAAGACCTTTGTGGGCTCTTTTCTTTTGTCTTTATTTTTGTTTTGTCATAGATCACAAGGATTTTGAGAGTCCTATGGATCCCAGATCCTTGGTTTTGTAGCTAACTCTACTGAACTTGAACTGTCGCACGAGTCCTCATTGTCAAGGAGTTTTGTAAAAAGATTTGTCTCATAGCGGGGTCATCCTTTAGAACTTCGAGGATATGAGTTACCAAGCTAACTCTACATTTTGTTTTCCACAGAGTTTAGTTTTGTGCTCGTTCCACCATCTGACTTTGTACATTCTAACAACGGACATGGGAAATGAGTTAGCAAGTTTTTGCATTTCAGGAATCCAATCCTTTTAGACTTTTCTATAAGGTTTCTATCAATTTGTTCAAACCGTTAGCGCTTGGAAACATTACCTGTAAAATTTGGCCAATCAATTGTAAAATTTGGCTTGTGAGAACATTATATCGATATCCTATTCCTGGTGAAGAAGGAGATGGAGGATCATTGATAACTGGCTCTGCTATGGATGACGTGAACTAATAATTTTATTGTTTTTTTTATAGGGATGCCTCTGTCTGAGTGGAAATCAGAAAATGATTTCTTACTAGTAGAAGTACCTGGGGGATTAGTAGGTTTATGAAAAGAGCATAATCTTAAGAGGACTCTGCCATCAGGTTCCTTTATGATTTGCTCAATATTGTTCATTTGTTTGGATTTGTCATGAGAAGCAGATTGGGTGTCTTCTAGCTCAAGAGCTTCTGGAATTGTAATTTCATCCTATTTGAGAAGTTTTGAAGTAAAAAACTTGAGGCTTATATGATCCTTAATTTTTAATAAAATTGTTTCTTTTGAATTTAAAGGTAAAGTACTCGTGAATCTTGTATTGAGGTTTGTAGACATTAATCGAAAATAGACTCTATACATAATTGCAAAGTTTTTGAAATCAGGAAACCTGCCGCCTTGAATATGCACATCAAGCTTGAAGACTTCAGGTGTCATGGGGCATGAAAGGTCAACACAGAAGTCTGGATAACAATTGAAGAAAATTGGTCTGTTATGTATATTAGTATTAATCGTGGCTCATAGAGATGATTTGTATTTCTTCAACCTTTTGTCCCATAAAGCCATGTAGATTAGTGCATTAATCCCTTTTTTATAGAAGGTTTAATAGCAACTTGTACTAATCCAATATGCATAAAATGGAATTTGTCCTTTAAATGTATCTGAATGGCTTCTAGTTTGATTAAAGAAATAGTTTGTTATTCATTTTGTGAACCCATGATTTCTTCATTAGTTTTGATTAAAAAAGTTGT
This sequence comes from Selenicereus undatus, assembly GCA_017589665.1. Classification (NCBI taxonomy): domain Eukaryota; kingdom Viridiplantae; phylum Streptophyta; class Magnoliopsida; order Caryophyllales; family Cactaceae; genus Selenicereus; species Selenicereus undatus. The sequence continues at coordinate 22,696,842 of JACYFF010002017.1, forward strand.
TTGAAAGTTAAATGTACCAATTTTGTAAATAGTTTTAGTATTGACATTAGGAATATCCCACTTGTGAAAATTGTCAGAAGACGGGGCCTTAATAAGGTCATTTACCCCAATCTCATTAGTATTTGCTATATAACTATTACCACCATTTAGTCTTAAAGATAATAATTTCTTGAACATACTAGTTGTTGCTATATTTTGTGCATATGCACCAATGATAAAAGTCTACTCCTGCAGTGTAGATTAAAGATGGGACCAAAGGGGCCACCTCACTCGGCTGACCAATGGCTTTACGCTTGATCAACGACTTACCAACGTCTATTAAATATCATGCACAGACAGACACATAAGTGGCTTTGATGCCAGAGGGGAACAAAATTGGAATAAACAAACTGAAATTAAAACTTTATGAAGCAGAAGTTTAGAAGACAAAATAAAACTTACAGAAATTTAAGACTTAAAAGAAACTTAAGAAAACCTACAGATAATTTTGTAGCAATAGTCAACTTACAAATTGCCGATTTTGTAACTTGTAGAGAAATTATACAGAGATGCATAAGTTTGAAGAGAGCAAAAATTGTAAGAGCAGAGAGAGAAGATTTCTCTAATTGCTTATCCTAAAATTTTCTGCTATTTTTACGATCGGATAATTTACAATGCTTTGTTCAAATGAATTGTCTGCCTTACATAGAGCTGAGAGGCGCTAAATAATAGAGGCAAAATGATGCTGATTTGTTTTCATTTTTCACGTGCCGAAAGCAACTTTTGAAATTTTGTTCGTGCGTGCTGTTCATAAACGGTGCTTTGTTTGGACTGTGGATGAATAGTAAAATGTCAAGGAACTATAGTGAATACTGTCCTCGATAATTTTGTCTTTACCTGTAAAATAAACATTTTGCCAAGGAAACGGACCTTATTTTTGCCAAGGGTCATGACCTTTGCAGGGTCTTTTCTTTTATCTTTATTTTTGTTTTGTCAGAGATCGTAGGGATCTTGAGAGTCCTGTAGATCACAGATCCTTGGTTTCATAGCTAACTCTACTGAACTTGAATCGGCTCTTGAGTCCTCATTGTCAAGGAGTTTTGTAAAGGATTTGTCTCATACCAGGGTCAACCTTGAGGACTTCAAGGATATGAGTTAGCAAGCTAACTCTACAATTTCTTTTTCGCGAAATTTGGTTTTGTACTTGTTCCACCATGTGACTTTATAGATTCGAATAACATACAGGGGAAATGAGTTAGCAAGATTTTGCATGTCAGCTATCAATTCCTTTTTGACCTTTTCTTCAAGGTTTTTATCAATTTGTTAGCACCATTGGTGCTTGGAAGCATTACTGGTAGAGTGATAATCTTCCTTAAGGAAAGGCCAATCAATTGTAAAATTTGGATTTGCGAGAATATTATATCTATATCCTATTCCTGGTGAAGAAAGAGATGGAGGATCATTGATAATTGGTTCTGCTGTGGGTGACCCGAACTGATAATTTTGTGGTTGTTTTGTAGGGATGCTTGTGTCTGATTGGAAATCAGAAAATGATTTCCTACTAGTAGAAGAACTTAGGGGATTAGTAGGTTCATGAAAAGAGTATAATCTTAAGAGGACTCTGCCATCAGGTTCCTCTATGATTTGCTCAATATTGTTCATTTGTTTGGATTTGTCATGAGAAGCAGATTGGGTGTCTTCTAGCTTAACAGCTTCTGGAATTGTAATTTCATCCTATTTGAGAAGTTTCGAAATAAAAACTTGACGCTTATATCATCCTTAATTTTTAATAAAATTGTTTCTTTTGAATTTAAAGGTAAAGTACTCGTAAATTTTGTATTGAGGTTTGTAGACATTAATCGAAAACAGACTCTATACATAATTGCAAAGTTTTTGAAATCATGAAACTCGCTGCATGGAATATGCACATTAACTTTCAAGGCTTCAGGTGTCATGGGACATGAAAGGTCAACACAAAAGTCTGGATAACAATTGAAGAAAATTGGTCAGTTATGTATACTGGTATTAATCATGGCTCATAGAGATGATTTGTATTTCTTCAACCTTTTGTCTCCTAAAGCCATGTAAATTGGTGCGTTAATCCCTTCAAATTAGTTTAAAAGTTAAATGAAACTTGCACTAATCCAATACGCGTAAAATGCAACTTGTCCTTTAAATGTATCTAAATGGGTTCTAGTTTGATCAAAGAAATAGTTTGTAATCCATTTTGTAAACTCATCATTCTTCATAAGTTTGGATTGAAAATTTAGTTTGAAAGTTAAATGTACTAATTTTGTAAATACTTTCAATATTGACTTTGGGAATATCACACTTGTAAACATTGTCAGGAGACGGGGCCTTAATAAGGTCATTTATCATAATCTCATTACTATTTACTATATCACTATTAGGACTATTTAGTCTAAAAGACAATAATTTCCTAAACTTGATAGCCATTGCTATAGTTTGTGCATATGCAGTGATGATAAAAGTATACTCTCACAGTCTAGGTTAAAGACGGGACCACCAGGACCACCTCACTCGGCTGTACAACGACTTTACAGTTCATCAACGGCTGACCAACGCCTATCAAATATCATACACAGATAGACGCCTAAATGTCTCTTATACAAGAGGGGAATCTGATCAGAAGAAACACACTGAAATTAAAGCTTTGTTAAACAGAAGTTTAGAAAACAAAAGAAAACTTACAGAAAATTAAGACTTAAAAAAAAACTTAAGAAAGCTTATACATAATTTTCTAGTAATAGTAAACTTACAAATTGTCGATTCTGTAACTTGTACAAAACTCGTGCAGAGATTGGTAAGTTTGAAGAGAGCAAAAATTCAAATGGGAGAGAGAGAAGATCTCTCTTATTCCTGATCTTAATATTTTTTGCTATTTTTGCAATCAGACAATTTGCGATGCTTTCTTCAAATGAAATGTATGCCTTATGTAGAGTTGAGAGGCGCTCAATAATAGAGGCAAACTGATGCTGATTTGTCTTCATTGTTCACGCGCCGAAAGCAAGATTACATTCGTTAAAAGGTAAATGCTTTACACTACGCAAATTTTGAGAAATTTGTTTGTGCGTACTGTTCATGAACAGTGCTTTGTCGAAACTTTAGATGACTAGTGAAATGTCGGAGGATTGTAGTCAATAGTGCCTACAACTAGTGTTGTCTTCACCTACAAAATAAACATTTTGTTAAGATAATGGCCCTTATTTTTGCCAAAGGCAAAGACCTTTGTGGGCTCTTTTCTTTTGTCATTATTTTTTTTGGTCACTGATCGTAAGGATCTTGAGAGTCTTGTAAATAGCAGATCCTCAGTTTTCTAGCTAACTTGGCTGAACTTGAATCGTCACCTGAGTCCTCATTGTCAAGGAGTTTTTGTAAAAAGATTTGTCTCACGACGGGGTTATCCTTAATTGCTTCGAGGATATGAGTTGACAAACTAACTCTACATTTTCTTTTCCGCAGAGTTTGGTTTTGTACTCGTTCCACCATCTGACTTAGTAGATTTGAACAATGCACAGGGAAAATGAGTTTGCATGCTTTTACATGTCAGCTATCCGTTCCTTTTTTATCTTTTCTCTAAGGTTTCTATCAATTTGTTCGAACCACTGGCGCTTGGAAGCAGTACTAGCAGAGTAATAATCTTCCCTAAGGAAAGGCCAATCAATTGTAAAATTTGGGTTCATGAGAACATGACATCTATATCCTATTCGTAGTGGAGAAGGAGATAGAGGATCATTAATAATTGGTTCTGCTATGGGTTACTTGAACCGATAATTTTGTGGTTCCTTTGTAGGGAGGCCTCTATCTGAGTGGAAATCACAAAATGATTTCCTACTAGTAGAAGTACCTTGGAGATTAGTAGGTTCATGAAAAGAGGGGAATCTTAAGAGGACTCTGCCTTCGGATTCCTCTACGATTTACTCAATTATCGTTCATTCGTTTGGATTTGTCATGAGAAGCAGATTGGGCATCTTTTATCTCAATAGCTTCTGGAATTGCAATTTCAATCCATTTGAGAAGTTTTTGAGTAAAAACTTAAGGCTTATCATCCTCAATTTGTAATAAATTGTTTCTTTTGACTTTGAAGATAAAGTACTCAAAAGTTTTGTATTGAGGTTTTTAGACATTAATCGAAAATGGACTCTGTACATAATTGCCAAGTTTTTGAAACCATAAAACTCGTCGCCTTGAATATGCACATCATGCTTCAAGGCTTCAGGCGTTATGGGACATGAAAGCTCAACATAGAAGTCTGGATAGCAACTGATGAAAATTGGTCTGTTATGTATATTGGTATTAATCATGGCTAATAGAGATGATTTGTATTTCTACAACCTTTTATCTCTTAAAACCATGTAAATAGGTGCATTAATCGCTTTTCTTATAAATGATTTAACAGCAACTTGTACTAATCCAATATGCATAAAATTGAATTTGTCCTTTAAATGTATCTGAATGGCTTCTAGTTTGATCAAAGAAATAGTTTGTAATCCATTTTGTAAACTCACGATTTCTTCATGAGTTTTGATTGAAAAAGCAGTTTGAAAGCTAAATGTACCAATTTTGTTAATAGTATCAATATTGACCTTGAGAATATCCAGTTTGTGGAAGTTGTCTAGAGACGGGGTCTTAATAAGGTCATTTGTCGTAATCTCATTGCTATTCACTATATCACCATTACGACTATCTAGTTTAAAAGACAATAATTTCCTGAACTTACTAGCCATTGTTATATTTTGTGCATATGTAGTGATGATAAAAGTCTACTCTTGCCATGTAGATTAAAGACGGGACCACCGGGACCACCTCAATTGGCTGACCAACGGCGTTACAGCTGATCAATAGCTGACCAGCGCTTATCAAATATCATGCACAGATAGACAAATAAATGGGGAACAGGATCGGAAGAAGCACACTAAAATTAAAACTTTATTAAACAGAAGTTTAGAATATAAAAGAAAACTTACAGAAATTTAAGACTTAAAAGAAACTTAAGAAAACTTAAACATAATTTTGTCGTAATAATAAAGTAACAAATTGTCAATTTTGTAAACTTTACAAAACTTGTATAGAGATTGGTAAGTATGAAAAGAGCAAAAATTCTTAGAGGAGAGAGAGAAGATTTAACCGATTCCTGATCCTAAAACTTTCTATAGTTTTTGCAATTAGATAATTTGTGATGCTTTCTGAAAATGAATTGTTTATCTAATATAGAGCAGAGAGACACTCAATAATAGAGGCATAATGATGCTAATTAGTCTTCATTTGTCACGCGCCGAAAGCAAAGTTGCATTTGTCAAAGGCTAACCGCTTTACACAATGCAACTTTTGAAAATTTTGTTCGTGTGCACTGTTCATGAACAGTGCTTTGTTGGGACTATAGACTAATAGTGAAATGTCGGGGGGACTGTAGTGAATAGTGCTTACCGATAGTTTTGTCATTACCTACAAAATAAATATTTTGTTAAGATAAAGGCCCTTGTTTTTGCCAAAGGTCAAGACCTTTGGGCGCACTTTCCTTTTGTCTTTATTTTTGTTTTCTCACAGATCATAAGAATCTTGATAGGCCTGTAGATCACAAATCCTAGGCTTTGTAGCAATCTCTACTAAACTTGAATCGTTGCTTGAGTCCTCATTATCAAGGAGTTTTCGTAAAAAGATTTGTATCACTATGGGGTCATCCTTGAGAACTTTGAGGATATGAGTTAGCAAGCTAACTCTACATTTTCTTTTCCACATAGTTTGGTTTCCTACTCGTTCCACCATCTGAATTTGTAGATTCGAATAATGAACAGGGGAAATCAGTTAGCAAGCTTTTGCATGTCAGCTATCCATTCCTTTTTGACCTTTTCAATAAGGTTTCTATTAATTTGTTCGAACCATTGGTGCTTGGAAGCATTACCGATAGAGTAACAATCTTCCTTAAGGAACAGCCAATCAATTGCAAAATATGGGCTTGTGAGAACATTACATTTGCATCCTATTCTTGGTGAAGAAGGAGATTGAGTATCATTGATAACTGGTTCTCCTATAGGTGACCTGAACCGATAATTTTGTGGTTCTTTTCTAGGGATGGCTCTATCTGAGTGGAAATCAGAAAATGATTTCCTACTAGCAAAAGTACCTAGGAGATTAGTAGGTTCACGAAAAGAGCGAAATCTTAAGAGGACTCTGCCATCGGGTTCCTCTATGATTTGCTTAATATCGTTCATTTGTTTGGATTTGTCATGAGAAGCAGATTGGGCATCTTCTAGCATAATAGCTTCTGGAATTGTAATTTCATCCCATTTGACAAGTTGTGGAGTTAAAACTTGACGCTTATCATCCTCATTTTGTAACAAAATATTTTCTTTTGAATTCGAAGGTAGAGTGCTCAAAAATTTTGTATTAAAGTTTGTAGACATTAATCAAAAATAGACTTTTTACATAATTGCAAAGTTTTCGAAATCATGAATTTCGTAGCCTTAAATATGCACATCAAGTTTCAACGCTTCTGGTGTCACGGGACATGAAAGGTCAACACAAAAGTCTGGATAGCAATTGAAGAAAATTGACAAGTTATGTATATTAGTATTAATCATGGCTCATAGAGGTGATTTGTATTTCTTCAACCTTTTGTCTCTTAAAGCCATGTAAATAGGTGTGTTAATTCCTTTTCTTATAGAAGGTTTAACAGCAGCTTGTACTTATCAAATATGCATCAAATGGAATTTGTCCTTTAAATGTATCCAAATGGCTTTAGTTTGATCGAGGAAATAGCATGTAATCCATTTTGTAAACTCACGATTTCTTCATAAGTTTTTATTTAAAAAACAGTTTGAAAGTTAAATATACCAATTTTGTAAATAGTTCCAATATTGACTTTGCGAACATCCCACCTGTGAAAATTTTCAGGAGATGGGCCCTTAATAAGGTCATTTATCCTAATCTCATTACTATTTATTATATCACTATTACGACTATTTAGTATAAAAGACAATAATTTGCTGAAGATACTAGCCATTGCTATATTTTGTGCATATGCAGCATTGATGAAACGTCTGCTCCTGCAGTGTAGATTAAAGACGGGACCAAAGCGACCACCTCACTCGACTAACCAATGGCTTTGCACCTGATCAACGGCTTACCAACGCCTATCAAATATCATGCACAGACAGACACATAAATGGCTCTAATACCAAAGGGGAACAGGATCGGATGAAATAAACTGAAATTAAAACTTTATTAAACAGAAGTTTAGAAGACAAAAGAAAACTTACAAAAATTTAAGAATCAAAAGAAATTAAGAAAACTTACAGATAATTTTGTAGTAATAGTCAACTTACAAATTGCCGATTTTGTAACTTGTACAAAACTTGTACAGGGACATGTAAGCTGGAAGAGAGCGAAAATTCTAAGAGGAGAGAGAGAAGATTTCTCCGCCCAAAATTTTCTGCTATTTTTACGTTGGGGTAATTTTCAAGGCTTTGTTCAAATGAATTGTCTACCTTATATAGAGCTGAGAGGCGCTTAATAAAAGAGGCAAAATGATGCTAATTTGTTTTCATTTATCACCCGCCGCAAAAGCAAGGTTGCATTTGTAAAAAGGTAACAGCTTTACATGGTGCAACATTTGACAAATTTAGAGGTGCATACTATTCATGAACAGTGCTTTGCCGTGACTGTAGACGAATAGTGAGATTTCAGGAGACTGTAGTGAATAGTGCCTGCCGATAGTTTTGTCTTTACGTGCAAAATAAATATTTTGTTCAGATAATGCCCTTATTTTTGCCAAAGGTTTCTATCAATTTTTATGGGAAATGTGTTAGCAAGCTTTTGCAAGTCACCAATGCATTCCTCTTAGACCTTTTCTCTAAGGTTTTTATCAATCTGTTTGAACCATTGGAGCATTACTGGTAAAGTCATAATCCTGCTTAAGGAAAGGCCAATCAATTGTAAAATTTGGGTTTGTGAGAAC
>JACYFF010002017.1:22714986-22731080 GCA_017589665.1 Selenicereus undatus
TTTGTCACCATCAAGGCCTTTTCCTTTGTAATCTCACTTATCTGATTATGGTCTATTTTACTTTCATCTTCTTCAGATCAAATTTAATTGTAATCCAAGTTATGTTGAAAAAGTTTTGGATGTGTTTGCTAGAACTGCACAAGTTCAACGAAAAACTGACACACTTGTATTCTTGGCCCATTTTGGGAACCTTATTATAGGAATCATGTTTTTTGTTGTAAATGAAAGTTTTTCAGCACTTCTTAGTCTTTCCATATTGGGATCTTAGGTCTCCATTTGAAGTCAACGGCGAAAGTTATGAATTTTTGAAGTGAACTGACCTGCTTTGGTGCAAATTGAACTGTTACTGCAATTTCTATGCAGCGTACACATGGAGGAGAATTCTGAAAGATTTACAATAGATTGCCCGTATTATTTTTGAATTTTCTGGAAGATTTTGGAGTTATGAGTTGGGTGAATTTTGGAAGCACTTCTAGTTTGTAAAGAGCAATAATAAAAATTGAGTGAGATTGATTAGCACTCATTTTGTGTATTTTATGTCGAGTAAGATCATTTAAGCGGGAAATGAACATTCATGGATTTTATTGGGGTTTTCAGCTCGATTTATAAGAGAAAAGAAGAAAAGCATGCATTTTGGGAGCATAATTAGGAGTTTTGAATCACTTATGGATATTGCAAAGAAAGTACCAAGTTTAGGGAGTTTAATAGCATTCATCGGGATCAATAATCTATTCAGGGAGAAGAACTGTATTTAATGGACTTGTGAATGAAATATGGGAAGTGAGGAGAATTTTCGACTCAGAAACTACATTTATTAGACCAAGTTGCAATTTATGATATTTTGAACCAAGACATATCTCTCTTGGGCTCAAACCTCTATTACTTACTCAATTTAGAATGTATAAAATGTATTAAACAAGCCAATCTAGTGTACTTGTTGTTATCGTGCACCAAGCTATATATCAATGGGCCTTAAACCCGCATCAGCCACCCAATTCAAAAATGGCCAAAACCACTCTCCCATTTTTCTCTATCAAGGCCTTTTCCTTTGTAATATAATTTATGTCATTGCGGTCTACTTTACTTTCGTTTACCTCAGATCAAATTTAATTATAATCCAAGTTATGTTGAAAAAGTGATGGATCTGTTTGCTAGAGCTACACAGGTTCAACGAAAAACTGACACACTTGTATTCTAGGCCCATTTTGGAAACTCTATTATAGGAATAATGTTTTGTGTTGCAAATGAAAGTTTTTCAGCACTTCTTAGTCTCTCCATATTGGGATTTTACGTCCCCATTTGATGTCAACGGCAAAAGTTATGAATTTTGGAAGTGAAGTGACCTGCTTTATTGCAAATTGAACTGTTATTGCAATTTCTATGCGGCGTACACATGGAGGGAAATTCTGAAAGATTTATAGTAGATTTCCCATATTATTTTCGAATTTTCTACAAGATTTTGGTGTTTTGAGTTTGGTGATTTTTGAAAGAATTTTCAGTATGTAAAGAGCAATGATAAAAATTGAGTGAGATTGATCGTGCACTTATTTTGTGTATTTTTGTTCGAGTGAGATCATTTAATCGGGAACTGAATATTCATGGATTTTATTGAGGTTTTCAGCTCGATTTATAAGAGAAAAGGAGAATAGCATGCATTTGGAGAGCTTAATTATGAGTTTTGAATAACTTATAGATATTACAAAGAAGGTACCAAGTTTGGGGAGTTTAGTAGCATTCATCGGGATCAATAATCTATTTGGGTTGAAGAACTGTATTTAATGGACTTGCGAATGAAATATGAAAAGTGGGGAGAATTTTTGACTCAGAAACCATATTTATCAGAGCAAGTTGCAGTTTTTGATATTTTGAACCAGGACAAATCTCTCTTGCCCTCAAACCTCTATTACTTATTCAATTTAGAATGTATAAAATGTATTAATCAAGCCAATCTAGTGTACTTGTTGCTATCTTGCACGAAGCTATACATCAGTGAGCCTTAAACCCGCATTAGCGACCTATTTCAGAAAAGGCCAAAACTACTCTCCCGTTTGTCACCATCAAGGCCTTTTCATTTGTAATCTCATTTATCTCGTTGTGGTCTACTTTACATTCATTTACTTCAGATCAAATTTAATTATAATCCATGTTATGTTGAAAAGTTATGGATGTGCTTGCTAAAACTGCACAGGTTCAACCAAAAACTGACACACTTGTGTTCTAGCCCCATTTTGGGAACCCTATTATCGGAATCATGTTTTGTGTTGTAAATGAAAGTTTTTCAGCAATTCTTAGTCTTTCCATATTGGGATCTTAGGTCTCCATTTGAAGTCAATGGCGAAAGTTATGAATTTTTGAAGTGAACTGACCTGCTTTAATGCAAATTGAACTGTTATTGCAATTTCTTTGCAGCGTACACATGGAGGAAAATTCTGAAAAATTCACAATAGATTGCCCTTATAATTTTCGAATTTTCTACAAGATTTCGGTGTTTTGAGTTTGGTGATTTTTGGAAGCATTTTGAGTATGTAAAGAGAAATAATAAAAATTAAGTGAGATTGATCGTGCACTCATTTTGTGTGTTTTGTGTCGAGTGAGGTCATTTAAGGGGGAAATAAATATTCACGGATTTCCTTATGGTTTTCAGCCCAATTTATAAGAGAAAAGAAGAAAAGCATTCATTTTTGGAACTTAATTATGAGTTTTGAATCGCTCATCGATATTACAAAGAAAGTACCAAGTTTTGGGAGTTTAATAGCATTCATCGGGATCAATAATCTATTTGGAGAGAAGAACTGTAATTAATGGACTTGTGAATGAAATATGGGAAGTGGGGAGAATTTTTGACTCAGAAACAATATTTATTAGACCCAGTTGCAATTTCTGATATTTTCAACCAGGACATATCTCTCTTGGCCTCAAACCTCTATTACTTACTCAATTTAAAACGTATAAAATGTATTAATCAAGCCAATCTAGTGTACTTGTCGCTATCTTGCACCAAGAGATACCTCAGTGAGCCTTAAACCCGCAACAGCAACCAATTTCAGAAAAGGCCAAAATCACTCTCCCATTTGTCACCATTAAGGCCTTTTCCTTTGCAATCTAATTTATCTCATTGCGGTCTACTTTACTTTCATTTACCTTAGATCAAATTTAATTATAATCCAAGTTATGTTGAAAAAGTTATGGATGTGTTTGCTAGAACTGCACAGGTTCAACGAAAAACTGGCACACTTGTGTTTTAGGCCCATTTTGGGAACTCTATTATAGGAATCATGTTTTGTGTCATAAATGAAAGTTTTTCAGCACTTCTTAGTCTTTACATATTGGGATCTTACGTCCACATTTGAAGTCAACGTTGAAAGTTATGAATTTTGGAACTGAAGTGACCTGCATTGGTGTAAATTGCATTGTTACTGCAATTTCTATGCAGCGTACACATGGAGGAAAATTCTGAAAGATTTACAGTAGATTACCCATATTATTTTCGAATCTTCTACAAGATTTTGGTGTTTTGAGTTTGGTGATTTTTGGAGGCATTTTGAGTGTGTAAAGAGAAATAATAAAAATTGAGTGAGATTGATCGTGCACTCATTTTGTGTATTTTGTGTCGACTAAGATAATTTAAGCGGGAAATGAATATTCATGGATTTTATTGGGCTTTTCAGCTCGATTTATAAGAGAAAAGGAGAAAAGCATGCATTTTGGGAGCTTAATTACGAATTTTGAATCTCTTATGGATATTACAAAGAAAGTACCAAGTTTGGGGAGTTTAATAGAATTCATTGGTATCAATAATCTATTTGGGGAGAAGAACTTTATTTAATGGACTTGTGAATGAAATATGGAAGGTGGGGAGAATTTTTGATACAGAAACCATATTTGTCAGACCAAGTTGCAGTTTCTGATATTTTGAACCATGACATATCTCTCTTGGCCTCAAACCTCTGTTACTTACTCAATTTAGAATGCATCAAATGTATTAATCAAGCCAATCTGGTGTATTTGTTGTTTTCTTGCACCAAGCTATACATCTGTGAGCCTTAAACCCGCATCAGTAACCCGTTTTAGAAAAGGCCAAAACCACCCCCCCGTTTGTCACCATCAAAGCCTTTTCCTTTGTAATCTCATTTATCTGATTGTGGTCTATTTTACTTTCATTTACTTCAGATCAAATTTAATTGTAATCCAAGTTATGTTGAAGAAAAAGTTATGGATGTGTTTGCTAGAACTGCACAGGTTCAACCAAAAACTGACACACTTGTGTTCTAGCACCATTTTGGGAACCCTATTATAGAAATCATGTTTTGTGTTGTAAATGAAAGTTTTTCACCACTTCTCAGTCTTTCCATATTGGGAATTTGGGTCTCCATTTGAAGTGAATGGCGATAGTCATGAATTTTTGAAGTGAACTGACCTACTTTGGTGCAAATTGAACTGTCATTGCAATTTCTACGCAATGTACACATGGAGGAAAAATTCTGAAAGATTTACAGTGGATTGCCCATATTATTTTCGAATTTTCTACAAGATTTTGGTGTTTTGAGTTTGGTGATTTTTTGAAGCATTTTGAGTATGTAAAGAGCAATAATAAAAATTGAGTAAGATTGATCGTGCACTAATTTTGTGAATTTTGGGTCGAGTGAGGTCATTTAATGGGGAAAAGATTATTCATGGATTTTATTGGGTTTTTCAGCCCAATTTGTAAGAGAAAAGAACAAAAGCATGCATTTTGGGAGCTTAATTACGAGTTTTGAATCACTTATAGATATTACAAAGAAAGTACGAAGTTTGGTGAGTTTAACAGCATTCATCGGGATCTATAACCTATCTGGGGTGAAGAACTATATTTAACAGACTTGTGAATGAAATATAGGAGGAGGGCAGAATTTTTGACTCAGAAACCATATTTATCAGACCAAGTTGTAGTTCATGATATTTTGAACCAAGACATATCTCTCTTGGCCTCAAACCTCTGTTACTTACTCAATTTAGAATGAATCAAATGTATTAATCAAGCCAATCTGGTGTACATGTTGTTATCTTACATCAAGCTATACATCAGCGAGTCTTAGACCCGCATTAGCAACCCGTTTCAGAAAAGGCCAAAACCACTCTCCCGTTTGTCACCATCAAGGCCTTTTCCTTTGTAATCTTATTTATCTGATTGTGGTCTATTTGACTGTCTTGTACTTCAGATCAAATTTAATTGTAATCCAAGTTATGTTGAAAAAGTTATGGATGTGTTTGCTAGAACTGCACAGGTTCAACGAAAAACTGACACACGTGTGTTCTAGGCCCATTTTGAGAACCCTATTATAGGAATCATGATTTGTGTATTAAATGAAAGTTTTTCGGCACTTCTTAGTATTTCCATATTGGGAATTTGGGTCTGCATTTGAACTCAACGGCGAAAGTTATGAATTTTCGAAGTGAAGTGACCTGCTTTGGAGCAAACTGAACTGTTACTGTAATTTTTATGCAGCGTACACAAAGAGAAAAATTCTAAAAAATTTACAGTAGATTGCCCTTATTATTTTTGAATTTTCTACAAGATTTCAGTGTTTTGATTTTGGTGATTTTTGGAAGTATTTTGATTATGTAAAGAGAAATAACAAAAAATGAGTGAGATTGATCGTGCACTCATTGTGCGTATTCTGCGTCGGGTGAGGTCATTTAAGGGGGAAATAAACATTCGTGGACTTTCTTAGGGTTTTCAACTCAATTTATTAGAGAAAAGAAGAAAATCATTCATTTTTGGAGCTTAATTATGAGTTTTGAATCGCTTATGGATATTACAAAGAAAGTACCAAGTTTGGGGAGTTTAATGGCATTCATCGGGATCAATAATCTATTTGTGGTGAAGAACTGTAATTAATGGACATGTGAATGAAATATGGGAAGTGGGGAGAATTTTTGACCCAGAAACCATATTTATCATACCAAGTTGCAGTTTATGATATTTTGAACTAGAACATATCTCTCTTGGCCTCAAACCTCTGTTACTTACACAATTTAGAAGGAATAAAATGTATTAATCAAGCCAATCTAGTGTACTTGTTGCTATCTTGTACCAAGATATATATCTGTGAGCCTTAAACTCGCATCAGCAACCCATTTCAGAAAAGGCCAAAACCACTCTCCCATTTGTCACCATCAAGGCCTTTTCCTTTGTAATCTAATTTATCTCATTGCGGTCTACTTTACTTTCATTTACCTCAGATCAAATTTAATTATAATCCAAGTTATGTTGAAAAAGTGACAGATCTGTTTGCTAGAGCTACACAGGTTCAACGAAAAACTGACACAATTGTGTTATAAGCCCATTTTTGGAACTCTATTATAGGAGTCATGTTTTGTGTTGTAAATAAACGTTTTTCAGCACTTCTTAGTCTTTCCATACAGGGATCTTAGGTCCCCATCTGAAGTCAACAGCGAAAGTTATGAATTTTGGAAGTGAAGTGACCTGCTTTGGAGTAAATTGCACTGTTACTGCAATTTCTATGCAGCATACACATGGAGGAAAATTCTGAAATATTTACAGTAGATTGCCCATATTATTTTCAAATTTTCTACAAGATTTTGGTGTTTTGAGTTTGGTGAGTTTTGGAAGCATTTTGAGTATGTAAAGAGAAATAATAAAAATTGAGTGAGATTGATCGTGCACTCATTTTGTGTATTTTGGTTCGAGTAAGATCATTTAAGTGGGAAATGAATATTCCTGGATTTTATTGGGGTTTTCAACTCGATTTATAAGAGAAAATGAGAAAAGCATGCATTTTGGGAGCTTAATTACGAGTTTTGAATCACTTATTGATATTACAAAGAAAATACCAAGTTTGGGGAGTTTTATAGCATTCATCGGTATCAATAATCTATTTGGAGCGAAGAACTATATTTAATGGACTTGTGAATGAAATATGGGAGGTGGGGAGAATTTTTGACTCAGAAACCATATTTATCAGACTAAGTTGCAGTTTATAATATTTTGAACTAGGACATATCTCTCTTGGCCTCAAACCTCTGTCACTTACTCAATTTAGAATGAATCAAATGTATTAATCAAGCCAATCTGGTGTACTTGTTGTTGTCTTGGCCCAAGCTATATATCAGTGAGCCTTAAACCCGCATCAGCAACCCATTTTAGAAAATGCCAAAACCACTCTCCCTTTTGTCACCAACAAGGTCTTTTCCATTTTAATCTCATTTATCTGATTGTTGTCTATTTTACTTTCATTTACTTCATATCAAATTTAACTGAAATCCAAGCTATGTTGAAAAAGTTATGGATGTGTTTGCTAGAACTGCACAGTTGCAACCAAAAACTGACACACTTGTGTTCTAACTCCATTTGGGGAAGCCTAATGTAGGAATCATATTTTGTGTAGTAAATGAAAGTTTTTCAGCACTTCTTAGTCTTTCCATATTGGGAATTTGGGTCTCCATTTGAAGTCAACGGCGAAAGTTATGAATTTTTGAAGTCAACTGACCTGCTTTGGAGCAAATTGAACTGTTACTAGAATTTCTATGCAGCGTACACAAAGAGGTAAATTCTGAAAAATTTACAGTACGTTGCCCTTATTATTTTTGAATTTTCTACAAGATTTCAATGTTTTGAGTTTGGTGATTTTTTGAAGCATTATGAGTATGTAAAGAACAATATTAAAAATTGAGTGAGATTGATCGTGCACTCATTTTGTGTATTTTTTGGAGAGGGAGGTCATTTATGGGGGAAATAAATATTCATGGAATTTCTTGGGGGTTTTAGCCCAATTTATAAGAGAAAAGAAGAAAAGCATTCATTTTTGGAGCTTAATTATGAGTTTTGAATCGCTTATGGATATTACAAAGAAGGTACCAAGTTTAGGGACTTTAATAGCATTCATAGGGATCAAAAATGTATTTGCGGTGAAGAACTGTAACTAATGGACTTGTGAGTGAAATATGGGAAGTGGGGAGAATTTTTGACTCAAAAACCATATTTATCAGACCAAGTTGTAGTTTCTGATATTTTGAACCAGGACATATCTCTCTTGGCCTCAAACCTCTATTACATACTAAATTTAGAATGTATAAAATGTATTAATCCAGCCAATCTAGTGTACTTGTTGCTATCTTGCACCAAGCCATACAGCAGTGTGCCTTAAACCCGCATCAGCAACCCTTTTCAGAAAAGGCCGAAACCACTCACCCATTTGTCACCATCAGGGCCTTTTCCTTTGTAATCTCATTTGTCTCATTGTGGTCTACTTTACTTTCATTTACTTCAGATCAAATTTAATTATAATCCAAGTTATGTTGAAAAAGTTATGGATGTGTTTGCTAGAATTGCATAGGTTCAACCAAAAACTGACACACTTGTGTTCTAGCCGCTTTTTGGGAACCCTATTATAGGAATCATGTTTTGTGTTGCAAATGAAAGTTTTCCAGCACTTCTTTGTCTTTCCATATTTGGATTTTAGGTCTTCATTTGAAGTCAACGGCGAAAGTTATGAATTTTTGAACTGAACTAACCTGCTTTGGTTCAAATTGAATTGTTATTGCAATTTCTATGCAACGTACACATGGAGGAGAAATTCTGAATGATTTATAGTAGATTGCCCATATTATTTTCGAATTTTCTACAAGATTTTGATGTTTTAAGTTTGGTGATTTTTGGAAGCATTTTGAGTATGTAAGAGCAATAATAAAAATTGAGTGAGATTGATTAGCACTCATTTTGTGTATTTTGAGTCGAGTAAGATCATTTAAGCGGGAAATTAATATTCATGGATTTTATCGGGGTTTTCAGCTCGATTTATAAGAGAAAAGAAGAAAAGCATGCATTTTGGGAGCTTAATTAGGAGTTTTGAATCACTTATGGATATTACAAAGAAAGTACCAAGTTTGGGGAGTTTAATAGCATTCATCAGGATCACTAATCTATTTGGAGTGAAGAACTGTATTTAATGGACTTGTGAATGAAATATGGAAAGTGGGGAGAATTTTTGACTCAGAAACCATATTTATCAGACCAAGTTGCAGTTTATGATATTTTGAACCAAGACATATCTCTCTTGGCCTCAAAACTCTGTTACTGACTCAATTTAGAATGTATAAAATGTATTAATCAAGCCAATGTAGTGTACTTGTTGTTATCTTGCACCAAGCTATACATCAGTGGACCTTAAACCCGCATCAGCCACCCATTTCAGAAAAGGCCAAAACCACTCTCCCATTTGTCTCTATCAAGGCCTTTTGCTTTGTAATCTAATTTATCTCATTGCGGTCTACTTTACTTTCATTTACCTCAGATCAAATTTAATTATAATCCAAGTTATGCTGAAAAAGTTATTGATGTGTTTTGCTAGAGCTACACAAGTTCAACGAAAAACTGACACACTTGTGTTCTAGGCCATTTTGGAAACTCCATTATAGGAATCATAATTTGTGTTGTAAATAAAAGTTTTTCAGCACTTCTTAGTCTTTCCATATTGGCATTTTAGGTCCCCATTTGAAGTCAACAGCGAAAGTTATGAATTTTGGAAGTGAAGTGACCTGCTTTGGAGTAAATTGCACTGTTACTCCAATTTCTATGCAGCGTACACATGGAGGAAAATTCTGAAAGCTTTACAGTAGATTGCCCATATTATTTTCAAATTTTCTACAAGATTTTGGTGTTTTGAGTTTGGTGATTTTTGGAAGCATTTTGAGTATGTAAAGAGCAAATAAAAATTGAGTGAGATTGATCGCTCACTCATTTTGTGTATTTTGGATCGAGTGAGATCATTTAAGCGGGAAATGAATATTCATGGATTTTATTGGGGTTTTCAGCTCGATTTATAAGAGAAAAGGAGAATAGCATGCATTTTGAGAGCTTAATTATGAGTTTTGAATCACTTATGGATATTACAAAGAAAGGACCAAGTTTGGGGAGTTTAATAGCATTCATCGGGATCAATAATCTATTTGGGTCGAAGAACTATATTTAATGAACTTGTGAATGAAATATGGGAAGTGGGGAGAATTTTCGACTCAGAAACCATATTTATCAGACCAAGTTGCAGTTTCTGATATTTTGAACCAGGACATATCTCTCCTGCCCTAAAACCTCTATTACTTACTCAATTTAGAATGTATAAAATGTATTAATCAAGCAAATCCAGTGTAGTTGTTGTTATTTTGCACCAAGCTATACATCAGTGAGCCCTAAACCCGCATTAGCAGTCCATTTCAGAAAAGGCCAAAACCACTCTCCCGTTTGTCACCTTCAAGGCCTTTTCCCTTGTAATCTCATTTATCTCATTGTGGTCTACTTTAATTTCATTTACCTCAGATCAAATTTAATTATAATCCATGTTATGTTGAAAAGTTAAGGATGTGTTTGCTGGAACTTCACAGGTTCAACCAAAACCTGACACACTTGTGTGCTAGTTCCATTTTGGGAATCCTATTATAGGAATCATGTTTTGTGTTCTAAATGAAAGCTTTTCAGCACTTCCTGGTCTTTCCATATTGGGATCTTAGGTCTCCATTTGAAGTCAACAGGGAAAGTTATGAATTTTTTAAGTTAACTGACCTACTTTGGTGCAAATTGAACTGTTATTGCAATTTCTATGCAGCGTCCACATGGAGTAAAATTTTGAAAACTTTACAGTAGATTGCCCATATTATTTTCGAATTTTCTGCAAGATTTCAGTGTTTTGAGTTTGGTGATTTTTGGAAGCATTTTGAGTATGTAAAGAGCAATAATAAAAATTGAGTGAGATTGATCGTGCACTCATTTTGTGTATTTTCAGTCAAGTGAGGTCATTTAATGGGGAAAAGTATATTCATGGATTTTATTGGGGTTTTCAGCCTGATTTATAAGAGAAAAGAACAAAAGCATGCATTTTGGGAGCTTAATTATGAGTTTTGAATCACTTATAGATATTACAAAGAAAATACCAAGTTTGGCGAGTTGAATAGCATTCATCGGGATCAATAATCTATCTAGGGTGAAGAACTGTATTTAACGGACTTGTGAATGAAATATGGAAGGTGGGCAGAATTTTTCACTCAGAAACCATATTTATCAAACCAAGTTGCAGTTCATGATATTTTGAACCAAGACATATCTCTCTTGGCCTCAAACTTCTGTTACTTACTCAATTTAGAATGTACAAAATGCATTAATAAAGCCATTGTGGTGTACTTGTTGTTATCTTGCACAAAGCTGTACATCAGTGAGCCTTAAACCCGCATCAGCAACCCATTTCAGAAAAGGCCAAAGCCACTCTCCCATTTGTCACCATCAAGGCCTTTTCCTTTGTAATCTCATTTATCTAATTGTGGTCTATTTTACTTTCATTGACTTCAGATCAAATTTAATTGTAATCCAAGTTATGTTGAAAAAGTTATGGATGTGTTTGCTAGAACTGCACAGTTGCAACCAAAAACTGACACACCTGTGTTCTAACCCCATTTGGGGAACCCTAATGTAGGAATCATATTTTGTGTAGTAAATGAAAGTTTTTCAGCACTTCTTAGTCTTTCCATATTGGGAATTTGGGTCTCCATTTGAAGTCAACGGCGAAAGTTATGATTTTTTGAAGTCAACTGACCTGCTTTGGAGCAAATTGAACTGCTATTGCAATTTCGATGCGGCATACACAAAGAGGAAAATTCTGAAAAATTTACAGTAGAGTGCCCTTATTATTTTCGAATTTTCTACAAGATTTTGTTGTTTTGAGTTTGGTCATTCTTGGAAGTATTTTGAGTATGGAAAGAGCGATAATAAAAATTGAGTGAGATTGATCGTGCAATTATTTTATGTATTTTGGATCGAGTGAGGTCATTTAAGGGGGAAATAAATATTCATGGATTTTCTTGGGGTTTTCAGCCCGATTTATAAGAGAAAAGAAGAAAAGCATGCATTTTCGGAGCTTAATTATGAGTTTTGAATCGCTTATGTATATTCAAAAGAAAGTACCAAGTTGGGGGAGTTTAATAGCATTCATCAGGATCAATAATCCATTTGGGGTGAAGAGCTGTAATTAATGGACTTGTGAATGAAATATGGGAAGTGGGGAGAATTTTTAACTCAGTAACCATATTTATCAGACCAAGTTGCAGTTTATGATATTTTGAACCAAGACATATCTCTCTTGGTCTCAAACGTCTGTTACTTACTCAATTTGGAATGCATAAAATTCATTAATCAAGCCAATCTAGTGTACTTGTTGCTATCATGCTCCAAGCTATACATCAGTGAGCCTTAAACACGCATCAGCAACCCATTTCAAAAAAGGCCAAAACAACTCTCCCATTTGTCACCATCAATTCCTTTTCCTTTGTAATCTCATTTATCTAATTGTGGTATATTTTACTTTCATTTACTTCAGATCAAATTTTATAATCCATGTTATGTTGAAAAAGTTATGGATGTGTTTGCTAGAACTGCACAAGTTCAACCAAAAACTAACACACTTGGGTTCTAGCCTTATTTTGGGAACCCTATTATGGGAATCATGTTTTGTGTTGTAAATGAAAGTTTTTCAGCACTTCTTAGTCTTTCCATATTAGGATTTTGGGTCTCCATTTGAGGTCAAGGACGAAAGTTATGAATTCTTGAAGTGAACAGACCTGCTTTGGTGCAAATTGAACTGTTATTGCAAATTCTATGCAGCGTACACATCGAGTAAAATTTAAAAAAATTTATAGTAGATTGCCAATATTTTTTCGAATTTTCCAAGAGATTTCAGTTTTTTGAGTTTTGTGATTTTTGGAAGCATTTTGAGTACGTAAAGAGCAATAATAAAAATTGAGGGAGATTGATCATGCACTCATTTTGTGTATTTTGGGTCGAGTAAGGTCATTTAAGGGGGAAATGAATCTTCGTGGATTTTATTGGAGTTTTCAACTCGATTTATAAGAGAAAACAAGAAAAGCATGTATTTTTGGAACTTAATTACGAGTTTTGAATCACTGATGGATATTACAAAGAAAGTACCAAGTTTGGAGAGTTTAATAGCATTCATCGGGATCAATAATCTATTTGGAGTGAAGAACTGTATTTAATGGACTTGCGAATGAAATATGGGAAGTGGGGAGATTTTTTGACTCAGAAACCATATTTATCAGACCACATTGCAGTTTATGATATTTTTAACCAAGACATATCTCTCCTGGCCTCAAAGCTCTATTACTTAATCAATTAATTTAGAATGTATAAAATGTACTAATCAAGCCAATCTAGTGTACTTGTTGTTATCTTACATCAAATTATACATCAATGAGCCTTAAACCCGCATCAGCAACCCATTTCAGAAAAGGCCAAAACCACTCTCCCATTTGTCGCCATCTAGGCCTTTTCTTTTGTAATCTCATTTATCTCATTGTGGTCTACTTTAATTTCATTTACTTTAGATCAAATTTAATTATAATCCAAGTTATGTTGAAAACGTTATGGATGTGTTTGCTAGCACCGCACAGGTTCAACGAAAAACTGACACACTTGTGTTCTAGACGTTTTGGGATCCCTATTATAGGAATCATGTTTTGTGTTATAAATGAAAGTTTTTCAGCACTTCTTAGTCTTTCCATATTGGGATTTTGGGTCTCTATTTGAAGTCAACAGCGACCTGCTTTGGTACAAATTGAACTGTTATTACAATTTCTATGCAGCGTACACATGAAGGAAAATTCAGAAAAATTTACAGTAGATTGCCCATATTATTTTCGAATTTTCTACCAGCATTCGGTGTTTTGAGTTTTGTAATAGTCCGACCCCAAATTCTGTTTATTAATTTCATGATATTAATCCATGTGATTGAGTTCATTTCATTCACATCATCTCTTTTCATATTCCCATCTTTTTACTATTCTCATTTGGACATTTCTCACGGGGCCCTTACTTTGCAATTCGGGGATTTATTCTCATCAATTTTGGATATTGAGTGAGGCCTTGATATTTAATAATTTAATGTTTAAAATTCTTTTCCATGGCATCACAACCATTTATTTCAAGCTTTCTTTTAAAAAAAAAAAATTTCAGAAATGCGCTCGGTTTCCATTTTTCGCTAAACCCGAGCCCGTTTAAAGCCGATTTCGATGCAACAAGACTTGACCCTTATTTGATTAATTAATCCTCTTAATTAAGCCCTAACCAAGCATGATTTTATTGACTTTTCAACCCTAATTTGCAGCCATGTATTTAGGCATGTGTTAAAATTAAAACCAAGGCTTTTATCTTCCATTTTTCACCAAGTGTTTTTCTCTCTCTTCTCACCTCTCTTTCTCTCTCTACACGGCACCTTCCACCACCATAACCACCATCTTCCCACCACCAAAGCTTCCCAAAACAACCCTCTCTCACCACCCCCAAACACCTCTTCCACTTCCATAAGCATCAAGGACTATACCTAGCTCTTTTACTAGTGCAAGTAAGTGTTCTTTCCCCTTTGCTGATTTTTTTTGTTTGATCTTTGGTTTTGTTGGGTTTTGTTCTTTGTTATGGTTGTATTAATGGTGGATTAAGCTACTTTTGTGGTATTAAGAATCATCTTGTTGAGGGTTTATGGCGGGGTTGATTTTGGGTGAAGTTAGGGTTAGGGTTTCATGTTGAGGTATGCAAGTTTCTTGTTCAAGTGATAATTATGGCTTGATTTCTCCATGTTTTTGCCTATCTCTTCATGTATTGAAGTTTAATATGGCTTTTATGATGTGTTGGAATGTTGTGATGGGATTCAAGTTGACCCAAAGTTAGGGTTTTGTCCATAAATGCATGGTTTGGGCCAAAGTTGTGTTAACCTAGAGATATGTGTTTATGTGCTTGGAAAGTAAGCTTTGTTGGATATATATATATGAATTGAAGTTGAGTGTGGTGACGTTTTATGTGGTTGGGACATACCAAAGTGTGTTATACACTCTTGAGAAAGAGTTTGAGTGGAGGTTTGGTGTTAAAAAGGGATGTAGCAACCAAAAGAAGTGCTGCTGGAATTTTCAGTGAAACAGGACAAGTTTGAAACAAAACTGGTAATGATCGGCCAGGCTAAAAATTCTGATTTTTGGTGGGTAGATAGGTCTGGATGTTAGCTTTAAAATGACTCTTGAATCGCCTTAATCTGAGGTCTGTGGAGGAAGTTATGGCTAGTTTACCGGAACCTGTGCAGGGTGGACAGAATGGTTGCTTTTCTGTCAAAACCTGATATGTTGTTGTTCTGACCCTATCTTATGAAACATGTCATACGAATCTGGTTAGGTGCCCTTCAGGAAAGTTTTAGAGGACTTCCTAAGCTATTTATATTGGGGTCTTACGTCTCGGTTGGAGGTCGGGAGTATAAGTTGTGGATTATTCTTTCCGTACCTTGTTATAAACCCTACCCTCTAAATTCGCCGCCGTGCCTTACCTTAGCATTTTCATACTTCATTTAACTTTACCAGTTTCATAAGCCTTTTCTTTTAACTGATTTACACAAATTCTTTATACGTCTTCTTCCATGCAAGAGTATTCATTGTACTAATTTTATGCCTATAATGATTTTTAACAGCATCAAGGCCTAAGCTCTCATCCTCTCCATTTTAGTCATCTATTTAATCTGTGTACTAACTTCTAAAGACCCCAGGTACGTTCATTGCCTATATCTTTAGAAATCAGCACGTATTTATCGAAATTATAATGTTTTGATAAGTGCATCAATGAATCATTTGAACCAGTGATTTATCACATAATTAGTGGCCCCATCAGTTATCAGTTACAGGGCTTTGCCCTTCAGTACCCGCGCGGCTTCAGGTCAGGTCTTCCGGTCGGCTTGGCAGGTGTACACCTATACATAGATCGTAACAGTTACTAAAGGGTGCACTAACAGATAATAATTGGCAATACAGCTTTATGTACATCTCATTCCCTGTTTTAAAATCAAAATGAATTGCAAAAGCGGGCCCTCATAATTTCTTTCCCATTGAATTGTTATCAGTACAGGGATGAACGTATTGAGCTTTGGCTCACAGTTCGAAATGCTTTTATGTTTTGTTTTAGGAAAATGCTCAGTGAACCGGTCTCAGGCGGGCAGGGAAGCGGAAGGTGATAATTAATTCAGGACCGCCCCTTTGATTGGTGGATAAAAGTGTTATGA
>JACYFF010002017.1:22767292-22781128 GCA_017589665.1 Selenicereus undatus
GCTAGAGCTACACAGGTTCAACCAAAGACTGACACACTTGTGTTCTATACCCATTTTGGGAACCCTATTACAGGAATCATCTTTTGTGTTGTAAATGAAAGTTGCTCAGCACTTCTTAGTCTTTGCATATTGGGATTTGGGGTCTCCATTTGAGGCCAACAATGAAATTATGGGTCGGGTGAAGTCATTTGAGGGGGAAATGAATATTCGTGGACTTTATTTGGGTTTTCAGCTCAATTTATAAGAGAAAAGGATAAAAGCATGCATTTTGGGAGCTTAATTATGAGTTTTGAATCACTTATGGATATTAAAAAGAAAGTACCAAGTTTGGGGAGTTTAATAGCATTCATCGGGATTAATAATCTATTTGGGGTGAAGAACTGTAGTTAATGAACTTGTGAATGAAATATAGGAAGTGGCGAGAATTTTTGACTCAGAAACTACATTTATCAGACCAAGTTGAAGTTTTTGATATTTTGAACCAAGACATATCTCTCTTGGCCTTAAACCAACATTACTTACTCAATTTAGAATGTATAAAATGTATTAATCAAGCCAATCTAGTGTACTCGTTATTATCTTTCACCGAGCTGTGCATCAGTGAGCCTTTAACCGGCATCAGTAACCCATTTCAGAAAAGGCCAAAACCACTCTCCCATTTGTCTCCATCAAGGCCTTTTTCTTTTTAATCTCATTTATCTCATTGCGGTCTATTTTACTTTCATTTATGTCATATGAAATTTAATTGTAATCCAAGTTATGTTGAAAAAGTTATGGATGTGTTTGCTAGAACTGCAAAGGTTCAACAAAAAATTGACACACTTGTGTTCTAGCCCCATTTTGGGAACCCTATTATAGGAATGATGTTTTGTGTTGTAAATGAAAGTTTTTCAACACTTCTTAGTATTTCCGTATTAGGTTTTTGGGTCTCCATTTGAAGTCAACGGCTAAAGTTATGAATTTTTGAAGTGAAGTGACTTGCTTTGGTGCAAATTGAAGTGTTATTGCAATTTCTATGAAGCGTACACATGGAGGAAAATTCTGAAAAATTTACAGTGCATTGCCCATATTATTTTCGAATTTTCTACATGATTTCGATGTTTTGAGTTTGGTGATTTTTTGAAGCATTTTTAGTATGTAAAGAGGAATAATAAAAATTGAGTGAGATTGATCGTGCACTCATTTTGTGTATTTTGGATCGAGTAAGTTCATTTAAGGGGAAAATGAATATTTATGGATTTTATTGGGTTTTTCAGCTCGATTTATAAGAGAAAAGAACAAAAGCATGCATTCTGGGAGCTTAATTATGAGTTTTGAATCACTTATGGATATTACAAAGAATGTACAAAGTTTGGGGAGTTTAATAGCATTCATCGAGATCAATAATCTATTTGGGGTGAAGAACTCTATTTAATGGACTTGTGATTGAAATATGGTAAGTGGGGAGAATTTTTGACTCAGAAACCGTATTTATCAGACCAAGTTGAAGTTTTTGATATTTTGAACGAAGACGTATCTCTCTTGGCCTCAACCCTCTATTACTTACTCAATTTAGAATGGATAAAACGTATTAATCAAGCCAATCTAGTGTACTTCTTTTTATCTTGCACGAAGCTAAAAATCAGTGAGCCTTAAACCCGCATCAACAACCCATTTTGGAAAAGACAAAAACCACTCCCCCATTTGTCACCATCAAGACCTTTTCCTTTGTGATCTCATTTTTCTCATTGCGGTCTATTTTACTTTCATTTATTTCATATCACATTTAATTATAATCCAAGTTATGTTGAAAAAGTTATGGATTTGTTTGCTAGAACTGCACAGGTTCAACAAAAAATTGACACACTTGTGTTCCAGCCCCTTCTTGGGAACCCTATTATGGGAATGACGTTTTGTGTTGTAAATAAAAGTTTTTCAGCACTTCTTAGTCTTTCCATATTAGGTTTTTGGATCTCCAATTGAAGTCAACGGCGAAAGTTATGAATTTTTGAAGCGAACTGACATGCTTTGGTGCAAATTGAACTGTTATTGCAATTTCTATGCAGCGTACACATCAAGGAAAATTTTTAAAAATTTATAGTAGACTGCCAACATTTTTTTCGAATTTTCTAAGAGATTTCGGTGTTTTGAGTGTGGTGATTTTTGGAAGCATTTTGAGTATGCAAAGAGCAATAATAGAAATTGAGTGAGATTGATCGTGCACTCATTTTGTGTATTTTGGGTTGAGTAAGTTCATTTGAGGGGAAACTGAATATTTATGGATTTTATTGGGGTTTTCAGCTCGATTTATAAGAGAAACGAAGAAAAACATGCATTTTGGGAGCTTAATTAAGAGTTTTAAATCACTTGTGGATATTACGATGAATGTACCAAGTTTCGGGAGTTTAATAGCATTCATTGGGATCAATAATTTATTCAGGGAGAAGAAATGTATTTAATGGACTTGTGAATGGAATATGGGAAGTGGGGAGAATTCTTGACTCAGAAACAACATTTATCAGACCAAGTTGCAGTTTATGATATTTTGAACAAAGATATATCTCTCTTGGCCTCAAACCTCTATTACTTACTCAATTTAGAATGTATAAAACGTATTAGTCAAGCCAATCTAGTGTACTTATTGTTATCTTGCACCACGCTATACATCAGTGAGCCTTATACCCGCATCAGCAACCCATTTCAGAAAAGACAAAAACCACTCTCCCATTTGTCACCATCAAGGCCTTTTCCTTTGAAATCTCATTTTTCTCATTGCGGTCTATTTTACTTTCGTTTATTTCTGATCAAATTTAATTATAATCCAAGTTATGTTGAAAAAGTTATGGATGTGTTTGCTATAATTGCACAGGTTCAACCAAAGACTGACACATTTGTGTTCTAGACCCATTTTGGGAACCCTATTATAGGAATCATGTTTTGTGTTGTAAATGAAAGTTTTTCAACACTTCTTAGTCTTTCCATATTGGGATTTTGGGCCTCCATTTGGAGTCAACGACGAAAGTTATGAATTTTTGAAGTGAAGTGACCTGCTTTGGTGCAAATTGAACTATTATTGGAATTTCTATGCAGCGTACACATGGAGGAAAATTCTGAAAAATTTACAGTACATTGCCCACATTATTTTCTAACTTTCTAAAAGATTTCGGCGTTTTGAGTTTGGTGATTTTTGGAAGCATTTTGAGTATGTAAAGAGCAATAATAAAAATTGAGTGAGATTGATCGTGCACTCATTTTCTTTTCTTTGGGTCGATTAAGGTCATTTAAGGGGGAAATAGATATTCACGGATTTTATTGGAGTCTTCAGCTCGATTTATGAGAGAAAAGGAGAAAAGCATGCATTTTGGGAGCTTAATTATGAGTTTTGAATCACTTATGGATATTGCAAAGAAAGTACCATGTTTGGGGAGTTTAATAGCATGCATCAGGGTCAATAATCTATTTAGGGTGAAGAACTGTATTTAATGAACTTGTGAATGAAATATGGGAAGTGGAGAGAATCTTTGACTCAAAAATCATATTTATCAGACCAACTTGCAGTTTATGATATTTTGAACCAAGACATACCTCGCTTGGTCTCAAAGCTCTATTACTGACTCAATTTTGAATGCATAAACTGTATTAATCAAGCCAATCTAGTGTAGTTGTTGTTATCTTGCACCAAGTTGTACATCAGTGAGCCTTAAACCCGCATCAGCAACCCATTTTAGAAAAGGCCAAAACCACTCTCCCATTTGTCACTATCAAGGCCTTTTCCTTTGTAATCTCATTTATCTCATTGCGATCTATTTTACTTTCACTTATTTCAGCTCACATTTAATTATAATCCAACTTATGTTGAAAAAGTTATGGATGTCTTTGCTAGAACTGCACAGGTTGATAAAAAAATTGACACACTTGTGTTCTAGCCCCTTCTTGGGAACCCTATTATAGGAATGATGTTTTGTGTTGTAAATAAAAGTTTTTCAGCACTTCTTAGTCTTTCCATATTAGGTTTTTGGGTCTCCATTTGAAGTCAACGGCGAAAGTTATGAAATTTTGAAGTGAACTGACTTGCTTTGGTGCAAATTGAAGCGTTATTGCAATTTCTATGCAACGTACACATCATGGAAAATTTTTAAAAATTTATAGTAGATTGCCAACATTTTTTTCGAATTTTCTAAGCGATTTCGGTGTTTTGAGTGTGGTGATTTTTGGAAGCATTTTGAGTATGCAAAGAGCAATAATAAAAATTGAGTGAGATTGATCGTGCACTCATTTTGTGTATTTTGGGTCGGGTAAGTTCATTTAAGGGGAAAATGAATATTTATGGATTTTATTGGGGTTTTCCGCTCGATTTATAAGGGAAACGAAGAAAAGCATGCATTTTGGGAGCTTAATCATGAGTTTTGAATCACTTGTGGATATTACAAAGAAAGTACAAAGTTTGGGGAGTTTAATAGAATTCATCGGGATCAATAATCTATTTGGGGTGAAGAACTGTATTTAATGGACTTGTGAATGAAATATGGGAAGTGGGGAGAATTTTTGACTCAGAAACCATATTTATCAGACCAAGTTGAGGTTTTTGATATTTTGAACGAAGACGTATCTCTCTTGGCCTCAAACCTCTATTACTTACTCAATTTAGAATGGATAAAACGTATTAATCAAGCCAATCTAGTGTACTTGTTTTTATCTTGCACCAAGCTAAACATCAGTGAGCCTTAAACCCGCATCAGCAACCCATTTCAGAAAAGACGAAAACCACACTCCCATTTTTCACCATCAAGACCTTTTCCTTTGTAATCTCATTTCTCTCATTGCGGTCTATTTTACTTTCATTTATTTCAGATCACATTTAATTATAATCGAAGTTATGTTGAAAAAGTTATGGATGTGTTTGCTAGAACTGCACAGGTTCAACAAAAAATTGACACACTTGTGTTCTAGCCCCTTCGTGGGAACCCTATTATAGGAATCAACGGCGAAAGTTATGAATTTTTGAAGTAAACTGACATGCTTTGGTGCAAATTGAACTGTTATTGCAATTTCTATGCAACGTACACATCAAAGAAAATTTTTAAAAATTAATAGTAGATTGCCAACATTTTTTTCGAAGTTTCTAAGAGATTTCGGTGTTTTGAGTGTGGTGATTTTTGGAAGCATTTTGAGTTTGCAAAGAGTAATAATAGAAATTGAGTGAGATTGATCGTGCACTCATTTTGTGTATTTTGGGTTGAGTAAGTTCATTTGAGGGGAAAATGAATATTTATGGATTTTATTGGGGTTTTCAGGTCGATTTATAAGAGAAACGAAGAAAAACATGCATTTTGGGAGCTTAATTAAGAGTTTTAAATCACTTGTGGATATTACGATGAAAGTACCAAGTTTGGGGAGTTTAATAGCATTCATTGGGATCAATAATTTATTCAGGGAGAAGAACTGTATTTAATGGACTTGTGAATGGAATATGGGAAGTGGGGGGAATTTTTTACTCAGAAACAACATTTATCAGACCAAGTTGCAGTTTATGATATTTTGAACAAAGATATATCTCTCTTGGCCTCAAACCTCTATTACTTACTCAATTCAGAATGTACAAAACGTATTAGTCAAGCCAATCTAGTGTACTAATTGTTATCTTGCACCAAGCGATACATCAGTGAGCCTTAAACCCGCATCAGCAACCCATTTCAGAAAAGACAAAAACCACTCTCCCATTTGTTACCATCAAGGCCTTTTCCTTTGAAATCTCATTTTTCTCATTGCGGTCTATTTTACTTTCATTTATTTCTGATCAAATTTAATTATAATCCAAGTTATGTTCAAAAAGTTGTGGATGTGTTTGCTATAATTGCACAGGTTCAACCAAAGACTGACACATTTGTGTTCTAGACCCATTTTGGGAACCCTATTATAGGAATCATGTTTTGTGTTGTAAATGAAAGTTTTTCAACACTTCTTAGTCTTTCCATATTGGGATTTTGGGCCTCCATTTGGAGTCAACGGCGAAAGTTATGAATTTTGTGAGTGAAGTGACCTGCTTTGGTGCAAATTGAACTATTATTGCAACTTCTATGCAGCGTACAGATGGAGGAAAATTTTAAACAATTTACAGTACATTGCCCATATTATTTTCTAATTTTCTACCAGATTTCGGTGTTTTGAGTTTGGTGGTTTTTGGATGCATTTTGAGTATGTAAAGAGCAATAATAAAAATTGAGTGAGATTGATCGAGCACTCATTTTCTGTTCTTTGGGTCGATTAAGGTTATTTAAGGGGGAAATAGATATTCACGGATTTTATTGGAGTCTTCAGCTCGATTTATAAGAGAAAAGGAGAAAAGCATGCATTTTGGGAGCTTAATTATGAGTTTTGAATCACTTATTGATATTGCAAAGAAAGTACCATGTTTGGGGAGTTTAATAGCATTCATCGTGGTCAATAATCTATTTAGGGTGAAGAACTGTATTTAATGAACTTGTGAATGAAATATGGGAAGTGGAGAGAATCTTTGACTCAGAAATCATATTTATCAGACCAAGTTACAGTTTATGATATTTTGAACCAAGACATAACTCGCTTGGCCTCAAACCTCGATTACTGAATCAATTTTGAATGTATAAAATGTATTAATCAAGCCAATCTAGTGTAGTTGTTGTTATCTTGCACCAAGCTATACATCGGTGAGCCTTAAACCCGCATCAGCAACCTATTTTAGAAAAGGCCAAAACCACTCTCCCATTTGTCACCATCAAGGCCTTTTCCTTTGTAATCTCATTTATCTCATTGCGATCTATTTTACTTTCATTTATTTCAGATCACATTTAATTACAATCCAAGTTATGATGAAAAAGTTATGGATGTGTTTGCTAGAACTGCACAGGTTCAACAAAAAATTGACACACTTGTAAATAAAAGTTTTGTGTTGACAAAAATTGACACTTGTAAACAAAAAATTGACACACTCTTGGGAACCCTATTATAAAATTGATGTTTTGGATTGTAAATAAATGTTTTTCAGCACTTCTTAGTCTTTCCATATTAGGTTTTTGGGTCTCCATTTGAAGTCAACGGCGAAAGTTACGAATTTTTGAAGTGAACTGACATGCTTTGGTGCAAATTGAACTGTTATTGCAATTTCTATGCAGCGTACACATCAAGGAAAATTTTTAAAAATTTATAGTAGATTGCCAACATTTTTTTCGAATTTTCTAAGAGATTTCGGTGTTTTGAGTGTTGTGATTTTTGGAAGCATTTTGAGTATGCAAATAGCAGTAATAAAAATTGAGTGAGATTGATCGTGCACTCATTTTGTGTATTTTGGGTCGAGTAAGTTCATTTAAGGGAAAAATGAATATTTATGGATTTGATTGGGGTTTTCAGCTCGATTTATAAGAGAAACGAAGAACAACATGCATTTTGGGAGCTTAATTAAGAGTTTTGAATCACTTGTGGATATTACGAAGAAAGTACCAAGTTTGGGGAGTTTAATAGCATTCATCGGGATCAATAATTTATTCAGGGAGAAGAACTGCATTTAATGGACTTGTGAATGAAATATGGGAAGTGGGGAGAATTTTTGACTCAGAAACCATATTTATCAGACCAAGTTGAAGTTTTTGATATTTTGAACGAAGACATATCTCTCTTGGCCTCAAACCTCTATTGCTTACTCAATTTAGCATGGATAAAACGTATTAATCAAGCCAATCTAGTGTACTTGTTTTTATCTTGCACCAAGCTAAACATCAGTGAGCCTTAAACCCGCATCAGCAACCCATTTCAGAAAAGACAAAAACCACTCTCCCATTTGTCACCATCAAGACCTTTTCCTTCGTAATCTCATTTTTCTCATTGCGGTATATTTTACTTTCGTTTATTTCAGATCAAATTTAATTATAATCCAAGTTATGTTGAAAAAGTTATGGATGTGCTTGCTATAACTGCACAGGTTCAACCAAACACTGACACATTTGTGTTCTAGATCCATTTTGGGAACCCTATTATAGGAATCATGTTTTGTGTTGTAAATGAAAGTTTTTCAACACTTCTTAGTCTTTCCATATTGGGATTTTGGCCTCCATTTGAAGTCAACGGCGAAAGTTATGAATTTTTGAAGTGAAGTGACCTGCTTTGGTGCAAATTGAACTATTATTGCAATTTCTATGCAGCGTACGCATGGAGGAAAATTCTGAAAAATTTACAGTACATTGCCCATATTATTTTCGAATTTTCTACATGATTTCGGTGTTTTGAGTTTGGTGATTTTTGGAAGCATTTTGAGTATGTAAAGAGGAATAATAAAAATTGAGTGAGATTGATCGTGCACTCTTTTTCTATTCTTTGGGTCGAGTAAGGTCATTTAAGGGGGAAATGAATATTCACGGCTTTTATTGGAGTCTTCAGCTCGATTTATAAGAGAAAAGGAGAAAAGCATGCATTTTGGGAGCTTAATTATGAGTTTTGAATCACTTATGGATATTAAAAAGGAAGTACCATGTTTGGGGAGTTTAATAGCATTCATCGTGGTCAATAATCATTTTGGGGTGAAGAACTGTTTTTAATGAACTTGTGAATGAAATATGGGAAGTGGAGAGAATCTTTGACTCAGAAATCATATTTATCAGACCAAGTTGAGGTTTTTGATATTTTGAACAAAGACATACCTCGCTTGGCCTCAAACCTCTATTACTGACTCAATTTAGAATGGATAAAATGTATTAATCAAGCCAATCTAGTGTACTTGTTGTGATCTTGCACCAAGCTAAACATCAGTGAGCCTTAAACCCGCATCAGCAACCCAATTCAGAAAAGGCCAAAACCACTCTCCCATTTTTCACCATCAAGGCCTTTTCCTATGTAATCTCATTTCCCTCATTGCGGTCTATTTTACTTTCATTTATTTCAGATCACATTTAATTATAATCCAAGTTATGTTGAAAAAGTTATGGATGTGTTTGCTAGAACTGCACAGGTTCAACAAAAAATTGACACACTTGTGTTCTAGCCCCTTCTTGGGAACCCTATTATAGGAGTGATGTTTTGTGTTGTAAATAAAAGTTTTTCAGCACTTCTTAGTCTTTCCATATTAGGTTTTTGGGTCTCCATTTGAAGTCAACGGCGAAAGTTATGAATTTTTGAAGTGAACTGACATGCTTTGGTGCAAATTGAACTGTTATTGCAATTTCTATACAGCGTACACATCAAGGAAAATTTTTAACAATTTATAGTAGATTGCCAACATTTTTTTCGAATTTTCTAGGAGATTTCGGTGTTTTGAGTGTGGTGACTTTTGGAAGCATTTTGAGTATGCAAAGAGCAATAATAAAAATTGAGTGAGATTGATCGTGCACTCATTGTGTGTATTTTGGGTCGAGTAAGTTCATTTAAGGGGAAAATGAATATTTATGAATTTTATTGGGGTTTTCAGCTCGATTTATAAGAGAAAAGAAGAAAAGCATACATTTTGGGAGCTTAATTAACAGTTTTGAATCACTTGTGGATATTACGAAGAAAATACCAAGTTTGGGGAGTTTAATAGCGTTCATCGGGATCAATAATTTATTCAGGGAGAAGAACTGTATTTAATGGACTTGTGAATGAAATATGGGAAGTGGGGAGAATTTTTGACTCAGAAACAACATTTATCAGACCAAGTTGCAGTTTATGATATTTTGAACAAAGATATATCTCTCTTGGCCTCAAACCTTTATTACTTACTCAATTTAGAATGTACAAAACATATTAGTCAAGCCAATCTAGTGTACTTACTGTTATCTTGCACCAAGCTATACATCAGTAAGCATTAAACCCGCATCAGCAACCCATTTCAGAAAAGACAAAAACCACTCTCCCATTTGTCACCATCAAGGCCTTTTCCTTTGAAATCTCATTTTTCTCATTGCGTTCTATTTTACTTTCGTTTATTTCAGATCAAATTTAATTATAATCCAAGTTATGTTGAAAAAGTTATGGATGTGTTTGCTGTAACTGCACAGGTTCAACCAAAGACTGACACATTTATGTTCTAGACCCATTTTGGGAACCCTATTATAGGAATCATGTTTTGTGTTGTAAATGAAAGTTTTTCAACACTTCTTACTTTTTTCATATTGGGATTTTGGCCTCCATTTGAAGTCAACGGAGAAAGTTATGAATTTTTGAAGTGAAGTGACCTGCTTTGGTGCAAATTGAACTATTATTGCAATTTCTATGCAGCGTACACATGGAGGAAAATTCTGAAAAATTTACAGTACATTGCCCATATTATTTTCTAATTTTCTACCAGATTTCGGTGTTTTGAGTTTGGTGATTTTTGGAAGCATTTTGAGTATGTAAAGAGCAATAATAAAAATTGAGTGAGATTGATCGTGCACTCATTTTCTGCTCTTTGGGTCGATTAAGGTCATTTATGGGGGAAATAGATATTCACGGATTTTATTGGAGTCTTCAGCTCGTTTTATAAGAGAAAAGAAGAAAAGCATGCATTTTGGGAGCTTAATTATGAGTTTTGAATCACTTATGGATATTGCAAAGAAAGTACCTTGTTTGGGGAGTTTAATAGCATTCATCGTGGTCAATAATCTATTTGGGGTGAAGAACTGTATTTAATGAACTTGTGAATGAAATATGGGAAGTGGAGAGAATCTTTGACTCAGAAATCATATTTATCAAACCAAGTTGAGGTTTTTGATATTTTGAACCAAGACATACCTCGCCTGGCCTCAAACCTCTATTACTGACTCAATTTAGAATGGATAAAATGTATTAATCAAGCCAATCTAGTGCACTTGTTGTGATCTTGCACAAAGCTAAACATAAGTGAGCCTTAAACCCGCATCAGCAGCCCATTTCAAAAAAGGCCAAAACCACTATCCCATTTTTCACCATCAAGGCCTTTTCCTTTGTAATCTCATTTCTCTCATTGCGGTCTATTTTACTTTCATTTATTTCAGATCACATTTAATTATAATCCAAGTTATGTTGAAAAAACTATGGATGTGTTCGCTAGAACTGCACAGGTTCATCAAAAAATTGACACACCTGTGTTCTAGCCCCTTTTTCGGAACCCTATTATAGGAATGATGTTTTGTGTTGTAAATAAAAGTTTTTCAGCACTTCTTAGTCTTTCCATTTTAGGTTTTTGGGTCTCCATTTGAAGTCAACGGCGAAAGTTATGAATTTTTGAAGTGAACTGACATGCTTTGGTGCAAATTGAACTGTTATTGCAATTTCTATGCAGCGTACACATCAAGGAAAATTTTTAAAAATTTATAGTAGATTGCCAACACTTTTTTCGAATTTTCTAGGAGATTTCGGTGTTTTGAGTGTGGTGATTTTTGGAAGCATTTTGAGTATGCAAAGAGCAATAATAAAAATTGAGTGAGATTGATCGTGCACTCATTGTGTGTATTTTGGGTCGAGTAAGTTCATTTAAGGGGAAAATGAATATTTACGGATTTTATTGGGGTTTTCAGTCAATTTATAAGAGAAACGAAGAAAAACATGCATTTTGGGAGCTTAATTAAGAGTTTTGAATCACTTGTGGATATTACGAAGAAAGTACCAAGTTTGGGGAGTTTAATAGCATTCATCGGGATCAATAATTTATTCAGGGAGAAGAACTGTATTTGATGGACTTGTGAATGAAATATGGAAAGTGGGGAGAATTTTTGACTCAGAAACCATATTTATCATACCAAGTTGAAGTTTTTGATATTTTGAACGAAGACATATCTCTCTTGGCATCAAACCTCTATTGCTTACTCAATTTAGAATGGATAAAACGTATTAATCAAGCCAATCTAGTGTACTTGTTTTTATCTTGCACCAAGCTAAACATCAGTGAGCCTTAAACCTGCATCAGCAACCCATTTCAGAAAAGACAAAAACCACTCTCCCATTTGTCGCCATCAAGGCCTTTTCCTTTGAAATCTCATTTTTCTCATTGCGTTCTATTTTACTTTCGTTTATTTCAGATCAAATTTAATTATAATCCAAGTTATGTTGAAAAAGTTATGGATGTGTTTGCTATAACTGAACAGGTTCAACCAAAGACTGACACATTTGGGTTCTAGACCCATTTTGGGAACCCTATTATAGGAATCATGTTTTGTGTTGTAAATGAAAGTTTTTCAACACTTCTTAGTCTTTCCATATTGGAATTTTGGCCTCCATTTGAAGTCAACGGCGAAAGTTATGAATTTTTGAAGTGAAGTGACCTGCTTTGGTGCAAATTGAACTATTATTGCAATTTCTATGCAGCGTACACATGGAGGAAAATTCTGAAAAATTTCCAGTACATTGCCCATATTATTTTCTAATTTTCTACCAGATTTCGGTGTTTTGTGTTTGGTGATTTTTGGAAGCATTTTGAGTATGTAAAGAGCAATAATAAAAATTAAGTGAGATTGATCGTGCACTCATTTTCTGCTCTTTGGGTCGATTAAGGTCATTTAAGGGGGAAATAGATATTCACGGATTTTATTGGAGTCTTCAGCTCGTTTTATAAGAGAAAAGAAGAAAAGCATGCATTTTGGGAGCTTAATTATGAGTTTTGAATCACTTATGGATATTGCAAAGAAAGTACCATGTTTGGGGAGTTTAATAGCATTCATCGGGGTCAATAATCTATTTAGGGTGAACAACTGTATTTAATGAACTTGTGAATGAAATGTGGGAAGTGGAGAGAATCTTTGACTCAGAAATCATATTTATCAGACCAAGTTACAGTTTATGATATTTTGAACCAAGACATACCTCGCTTGGTCTCAAAGCTCTATTACTGACTCAATTTTGAATGCATAAATGGATTAATCAAGCAAATCTAGTGTAGTTGTTGTTATCTTGCACCAAGCTATACATCAGTGAGCCTTAAACCCGCGTCAACAACCCATTTTAGAAAAGGCCAAAACCACTCTCCCATTTGTCACCATCAAGGCCTTTTCCTTTGTAATCTCATTTATCTCATTGCGATCTATTTTACTTTCATTTATCTCAGCTCACATTTAATTATAATCCAAGTTATGTTGAAAAAGTTATGGATGTGTTTGCTAGAACTGCACAGGTTCATCAAAAAATTGACAAACCTGTGTTCTAGCCCCTTCTTGGGAACCCTATTATAGGAATGATGTTTTGGGTTGCAAATAAAAGTTTTTCAGCACTTCTTAGTCTTTCCATATTAGGTTTTTGGGTCTCCATTTGAAGTTAACGGCGAAAGTTATGAATTTTTGAAGTGAACTGACATGCTTTGGTGCAAATTGAACTGTTATTGCAATTTCTATGCAGCGTACACATCAAGGAAAATTTTTAAAAATTTATAGTAGATTCCCAACATTTTTTTTGAATTTTCTAAGAGATTTCGGTGTTTTGAGTGTGGCGATTTTTGGAAGCATTTTGAGTATGCAAAGAGCAATAATAAAAATTGAGTGAGATTGATCGTGCACTCATTGTGTGTATTTTGGGTCGAGTAAGTTCATTTAAGGGGAAAATGAATATTTATGAATTTTATTGGGGTTTTCAGCTCGATTTATAAGAGAAAAGAAGAAAAGCATGCATTTTGGGAGATTAATTATGAGTTTTGAATCACTTATGGATATTACAAAGAATGTACAAAGTTTGGGGAGTTTAATAGCATTCATCGGGATCAATAATCTATTTGGGGTGAAAAACTGTATTTAATGGACTTGTGAATGAAATATGGAAAGTTGGGAGAATTTTTGACTCAGAAACCATATTTATCAGACCAAGTTGAAGTTTTTGATATTTTGAACGAAGACATATCTCTCTTGGCCTCAAACCTCTATTGCTTACTCAATTTAGAACGGATAAAACGTATTAATCAAGCCAATCTAG
>JACYFF010002017.1:22805618-22816382 GCA_017589665.1 Selenicereus undatus
AATACACAACCCCAGTTGCCCTTTTTCAGATCGTTTCAACCCTTTTAAACGCAAAAGAATGAATTTGATGCAAATCAAGTTGGCTAACTCATAAATCGATTTTGCGAATAGTTTAAAAGCCTTTCACATCCGAAATAAATTTACTAACGTGTAAGCTACTTTATGAAATACGTTTACGAATTCATTTCTAGCTTAAAAGTTGCATAAAACGTACGTAGTTGGTTAAATCGTAAAACAATTCCATTTCTACCTTAAAAGCATCGTGAGAACATCATTAGTTTGCTAAATCATATAACGATTTCATTTCTAACTTAGAAGCTTTGTAAAAACGTAATTCGTTTGCTTTCTCGTAAAACGATACCCGTTTTGAAACATAGCGTTTTTAGTTAACACCTAATTCAACTAAGTTTGGAGTTTCAAAACTTCATTTAAAACGACAAAGCTTCTTTAAAACGTAATAAGCGTTTGGAGTTTGTTGATCCATAAATCGACTTCATTTAAAACTTCAAAGCTTCTTTAAAACATAATAAGCGTTTGGAGTTTGTTGATCCATAAATCGATTTCATTTAAAACTTCAAAGCTTCTTTAAAACATAATAAACGTATTAAGTCGTAAAGCGACTCCATTTTCAATTTAAAGGTTCATATAAACGTAGTTCAGGTACTAACTCGCAAAGTAACTTCAGTGTTAGACTAAGAAACTTCTGTTAGATGTAAAACATTTGCTAGTTTATAAAACAACTTCATTTTTAACTTAAAAGCCCTTTTGAACACGCAATGCGTTTATTAACTTGTGAAGCGACCTTACTTTAGCTTTAAAAACTTCTTATAAAGGTAACGCATTTACTAATCGTAAAACAATTCAGTTTTCAACTAAAAGGCTCTTTATAAACATGCTAAGGTTGCCTAACCATAAACGACTTTGCTTCTAACTTGACAGTTTTGCTAAATCATATAGCCGACTTCATTTGTTTTCAAACGTAATAAGCTTGCTCATAAACATAATAAGCTTAACTCACTTGTTTGTCCACACATACATTCGAATCCATATAACGACTCCGATTTAACAACTCGGGGGTAAATCACCAAAATTGATTCAATCAGTACTAAACATATGTAACTCAGTTTCAATTAACACCTCAAGCCTACTTCATCCAACTTGATTGAAGCTAAGCATATATAACTCTCTTCGAATTAACCTCATTAGCATAAGTCACCCAAATTGATTCGAATCAAAGTTAAGCATATGTAACTCACTTCGAATTAGCATCTTAAGCATAATTCACCCAAATTGATTCGAATCGAAGCTAAACATGTATAATTCACTTCGAATTAACATCTTAAGCATAATTCACCCAAATTGAGTCGAATCGAAGCTAAACACATATAACTCACTTCGAATTCACCCAAATTGATTCGAATCGAAGCTAAACATATATAGTTCACTCCGAATTAACATCTTAAGCATAACTCACCCAAATTGATTCGAATCGAAGCTAAACACATATAACTCACTTCGAATTCACCCAAATTGATTCGAATCGAAGCTAAACATATATAATTCACTCTGAATTAACATCTTAAGCATAATTCACCCAAATTGATTCGAATTGAAGCTAAACATATATAATTCACTCCGAATTAACATCTTAAGCATAATTCACCCAAATTGATTCGAATCGAAGCTAAACACATATAACTCACTTCGAATTCACCCAAATTGATTCGAATCGAAACTAAACACATATAACTCACTTCGAATTAATACCTTAAGCATAATTTACCCAATTTGATTCGAATCGAAACTAAACGCTTATAACTCACTTCATATACATATCTCTAGCATAATTCATACTCTTTAGGCATAAACACTTATAACTAGCAAATCCATAAACTCAATCATACGATTATCATTCGAAATCCTTAAAATAAGTGGAATTAAAGGATTACCCACTTTGAATTCAAACAATTTGCGTGCAATTGGCTAGATTGAAGACGAATTCGAGCTCCACACACCCAAGAATCTCGTTTGCCTTCGTGTGGGGGTTCGGATTCCACCAAACCGAAACCCTAACTTGCAATTTCTGGAGAAATTAACCACAATTAGGAAGAATCTAGGTCAAGAATACACTTATAGATGAATGAGGGGTTCGAATTCACCTTGCATGCACTGAAATCGCCGGCGTTCGGTCGGTTCTTCGCCGGAATTCGCCTTGCCTGCGCCCGACCTTTGGCTCAACCACGCGTAGGAGGCTCGCCGGCACTTGGGCTGGTCAGGTTGGGGCTCGATTTGGCCGGTTGTAGGGCGTGGATGGAGGAGAAGCGAAGGAGGAGCTGAAGAACAGGGAGGGCAGCGCAGTTTCGGGAAGGAGAAGAAGAAGAGGAGAGAGAATGTGGGGGGGGGGTCACGCGTGGAGAGGAAGGAGCAAGGAGGAAATAAGTCGCGCGTAAAATTACTAAAATACCCCTCCCTATCTCTTTCTTTTTGTCCCAAGCTGATTCACATACGATATCGCTAGTCTAATTCATAACCGAATTCCAAACCCAAATCGATAATATAACCCTTCATCAACTATTTGTTCCCAAATCTCTCTAGGTTCGATTTAATAACATCGAACTACTTCTAATGTTGGCGGGTACTCAAGTAAACGTTTCTAACCCAACAGGCGTGATATTCATTAACCGAATACGACGAAACTTTGGGTCTCACAGGGGATACCTTAGGGAGGGTACAAACCCCGTTGCAAAGAAATCAGGGTTAAATCATATTCAAGTAGAACATTTCCTCTAAAATATTTTACCGTGCGGTTTTGTACCAAAACTAACAAGCTGAACAAATTGCTTGATCTCTTCACCTTGACTGAGCATAATTGGGTTTTAGTGCTTGGACCTAAAAGTTAACATCTTAAGGATTCCAAAAATTCAAAAATATCATACTGAAGCCATAATGTTGCTTAAGAAATCAAGTGAGCAAAACTTGGCATTTTCTGGCCATTTAACCCTGTTGTATCTCCTTGGCTCTTTCCCAGAATTTGAGCCATAGCTTGGACTTTGGAACTTGCATTGGACCTTATCGGACTCCTAGGACCTTCTTCTGTGTCTTGTCTTAAGGGGACTCCATCAGTCTCTAATGTGAAAGCAAAACCCTAACTCGCTAATCAGGAAGACTTTAACTTTCAAAGTCTTTAGGTTTTCAAAAGAAAATAGTTTAACTGCTTCTAGCTCTCTCTGTACTAACCTTTGAGTACGTCTGCTCACTCCATTACGGGGCCCAAGAAGCAAATGGTACTTTAGGGGCAAACATGAGCTTAGAGTTAAGACTTTTCCAATCATTTGAATTCAAATCATATGTTCTTTAAACTTTCAATTGAAATCACCAAGGTGCACACACGTAACAATATTGATTGAGGTAACACTTAGCTCATCTACGAGAATGCAAGTCATTCGACTTATACTTTTACTAATTCGTTCATTCACTCGATTAGTGAGCTCACTCAAGCCACACTTAACTAGCTAAACACACTAACTTTCACACAAAACCCACATTCGCACACAAAGCGCAGCATATATCACATCATTTTAAATGCATTCCTAGATAACTATATGCAATGCAAGACTAAGGTCGCGGACTGTGGTCATAGGACCTTGCTCTGATACCATCTTATAACACCCCCAACCCCTAGAGTTAGGAGTATTACGTTTCTTAGATCCTACTTAGCTTCTGGCACAGAGCGGACAGAGTTTCGCTTGAAAACTGACCATTTCCTAGGCTAAAACCCTTACAATAAACCCTTGCATTGAACAAAAACATATAGAACTCTAAAACAAGCTCAACAGCTACACGCCAGAGTTCACACCTCAACGGGTCACTCACCTAGAGTACACAAAAACCATAAAGTTCTATAATAGAGAAGGAAATCAAATATACAACTCAACGGTCACACATCCGGAGCACTAGGGTTTACATCCTAAAATGTAACTAACTTTAGCAAAATCGACACCTAGCTAATAAGATGGGTGGCTCACATGGCCATACAGAGCTACTCCTAAACAAAATGCACTACATGAAACTAGAGTACTTGTTTATATACATTTACAAACTAGGGATACATTACATGACATCATTAAACATGTGGATTCACTTCTATATGTGCACACATGACACCTTATCAAGCAAGGGTAAGCTTCATCTTGGCATAGGTGAATCGACTTCTACCTGTCATGTAGAAAACATGGGGAAAGAGGGGAAATAGTAATAGGATGAGCAACCACACGCTTAGTGAGTATTCCCCGACTCCTTAAAACCAAAACAGTTGTAGGCAATAATACCAATAATAGTCACACATCAGGCATTTATAGTTTACTATCATAATAGGCAATCATAGTCCCCAAAGAAAGATTACCACCCATAACCTTCATATTAGCCACTCAAACTCATTTCTAGGCCCTCAATGACCAAACTTTCCTACTAACAAGCATTCAGGTACATAAACAAGTGAGCAACAAGGATTGGGTAAGATGCTTTCAAGCACACTTTTGAAAAGGCAATGACTCATGATATGTTCCAAGAATAGTTTACAAATCGCGCTAACTTCTTCAAGGCTTATAATTCTTTTTAAAATTTTTTGAAATACTTATATTTGAAAGAAAGACTTGGAAAGAAACATTCTTTCGCAGGATATGCACATTTGAAAGCTTAAATTCTCGATGCATTATTAGGATATGACCATACTTCATTTTGTAATTTCATTTAGACTTTACTAGGAAACTCATTCATAAATACATGCAGAATATGCACATTTGAAAGCTTTCTTTCTTTTCTTGATAACACTTCACTTAGCCTCTTGAAGCTCATATTCTTTAAAAATAAATCATTTCGTACTTATCTTCTAATGACCTTTAGAAGCTTTTTAAATCTTATTCGATATGGCCTCGTAATGGCCCTTAAAATCTTTCTTTTTCAGAAATACATAAAATGACGAAATGCCAACTACCTCCTTATTTATTAGGAAAATACCCTTAACATGAGATCATCATAATGTGCTAGCTAGGGGAGATCTACACTTGCCCTAAGTGAGATCATCACTCACAATTCACGTTATCCCCGGGGTATATGTAACATAAGATTGGCCAAAACGCATCTCAATAGAGTAGCTCGAACTTCGATGTCGTCCTCTGTGGGGGCAACAGCTCACGCCTAATCTTGCGTCCAGTCCCCCCTCAAGGTTTTATTATGCGCCACTCATTATCAAACATTATCTTTAGGGGAACAGTTCGCGCCCTTTTTGCATCTAGTTCCCAACATTACCTTTGGGGGAAATAGCTCACTCTATCTTTGAATCCAATTCTCACCCTCAAGGTCTGGCCAATTGCCTAGCACTTTCTTGGCCTTTAAAATCATACTTCTTTTGTCTTTTCAGCTGCTTACTTTATTAAAGTCTTGCTTATCTAACAAATAAGCCGTAACCTTACTAATGGTTTATGGTTCTTTCATTTTCAGCTTAAAAACCTCTTATAAACGTAATAAATTTGCTAACTCATAGATCAAAACTCATTTGGAACTTAAAGTACTTAGTTAGCGTTTAATTCAAACTAGGTTCATAATAAAATCCTTAGTCGTCATTTTTCAGCTCGTTTCAATCCCTTTTTCAAACTCAAAGAAGGATGCATAAGCAAACTAAAGCCTTAAAACATTTTTGAACTTACTAATTACTTGCTTTTTAGCCTCCTAAACCTATCGACTATTCAGTTGAGTGACTTACTGAGTAGTTCGACGATTGAGGACCTTTTTACGCTTCAAACATCTTAACAAACTAATAGGTAACTGGTAAATGCTCAAGACATTCGCGATTATGAAAACAATCCTTTAACGACACTTTTTGAAGATGGCTAAGTTCAAAATCGATCACATATCATCATTTAACATATTCAAGGGGGAGATGGGTCACACATAGCACATTCATAACACTTCATAACTTAAGTTGGTAGAATCTGTCCAATAAGCCACACATGGCCTCCCAATCCACATGATTGCGGTAAATCACAGCCTAGGCTCCCTCCTCACACAACATCGGTAAGAAAAACCTCGAATTGCTCCTTAATTTCACCTCAGGCCTTCGACCTACCAAGCTCATATCAATATCACAATAGTTTCAATCAGTTAATACATGAAACCAATGTCTACAAACATAGCCTCATATAAACCACCAACAGAAATTAAACAAATTAAACTGATTAAGGGCCTATTCTTTTCGTAGGTAAATTGGGGTGGGTAAAAGGGTAAAGTAGGTTAAGGTAGGTTGAAGTAGGTGTAAGGTTTGCGTACCTTATTTTCTGTTAAGCTATTTGTGACGCCTTTTTACATTATAAAATCTTATTTTATTTAACGATACGAGTTAAGTTAATTATTGACGTGCCTATGTGAGCGACGATTTTATTAAAAAGAAT
Organism: Selenicereus undatus; assembly: GCA_017589665.1. Classification (NCBI taxonomy): domain Eukaryota; kingdom Viridiplantae; phylum Streptophyta; class Magnoliopsida; order Caryophyllales; family Cactaceae; genus Selenicereus; species Selenicereus undatus. Next base: position 22,812,065 of record JACYFF010002017.1, read on the forward strand.
ATTTTTGTCGCTGGTAATAATATTGTTATTATTAGTTTTCAAAATCCTTCAATGATTTCTAATAAGCGCTATTAACGGTTATTAACGAGTACTAGATGAATTGGGAACCCGAATGCGATTAGGTTGTCAACCTTAGAAGTAGTTCGATGCTTATTAAATCGAACTTCGATATTTTTGGGAACGAGTAACCGATGAAGGGCCATGTTATCGATTTTGGGTTTAGAATTCGGGTTATGAATTAGACTAGAGGTGTTGAGTATCGAATAGTTTGGGACCAGAAAAAAATATAGAAGAGGGGCATTTTTGTAATTTCTCTAACCCCTTTCTTCTTTCCACTCCTTCCCGTCACGACCCCCCTAGAACCCAACATCCCTCTCTCTCCTCTATTCTTCTTCTTCCTCCTCTCGTTCTCCACCATAAACGCACCAGACAAGCTCGAATTCGAGCTGATTTTTCTCACACACACCTGCAAAACTCATCCATTCGGCCTCCCACACAAGCTAGCTTCCGCTTGATGTGAAATCTGGGTGAAATTGAGTGAACCCACCATGGTTTTCGGTGGGTTTGGAGCACGAATTCGGCATCCCAACACTTGTAAAAGCCATCCCTGCAATTTAACGTTTAGTTGTTTCGAAATCTCTGTAATTGAAGGTAAAATTTACTGTTTTCAAACACCCAATTCAATCTCATTCAAAAAGTCATTTTTGGGTCGTTTCTAAGTTTCGAATTTTGGGTGTTTGGGCCCGATTTGGGTATGGTTCAAGCATGGGGGAAACATGAGCTAAAAGATTTAGAGTTGTTCGAGCCTAAAGTCAAGCCGGTCAGCGCTTCGAATGAACACTTAGCTCATATTCGAGGTGAGGGTTCATTCCCCCTAAATTACTACTATTTTCAATGATTTTAACTAAATTTAGTTAGTGCGGGTTGATTTTGAAGTTAGAAATCAGTTTGGGTAAATTTATAATTGAGGTTGAGGAATTACGAATATGGTACTGATTTGGGTCATTTGGATGTCGAATTGATGCTGAATGTGAATAACCAAACAGTAGAGAAATGTTTAACGAACAAAATGTTAGCATAGCGCTGTGATTCCAATAATTTATTAGTTTGAATTCCATTTTGAAGCTTGAGGAGGCTAATCGAAGTAATTGTGGAATGAATTGAATTATATCTAAAGGTTATGGTTACATCAGTTTAGGCATGTTAATAGTCTATTCGTAGTAATTTCAATGAAACATTATGCTTATGGATATCAGTTTGCGAACTAAAAAGCAAAATGTCGCTTTAAAGTCTCGATTGCATTAGTTGGTACACTTAAACACGATGTTGGTTATTAAGCATAAATGTTTCACCAATTTATGATCGTTCTACGTATTATTGGTTTGTGCGTGCCAATATTAAACCGAGTTGGTAGTTGAATGGTTTGAGGTGAAACTATTGAGTGGTTCGAGGATCTTGTGGTCAGTGTTGTGTGAGGAGGGAGCCTAAGTTATGAATTGCCGCAATCGTGTGGATTGCAAGGCCACGTGTGGCTTAATGGGCAGATTATGCCGAGTTGTGATATGAAGTGTATGAATATGCTATGTGTAAACCCTTTTCACCTTATTTGCTACGTGACATTATGTGACTATTCAAAAGAGAAGGTCGTTTAGAAAGCTTGTTTTACACGTTGAGAATGCTTTTAAGTTTATCAATTGCCTATTCGCGTGTTAGGACATCTAAAGTGTAAAAAGGTCCTAAACCGTCGAATTGTTCAGTTAGTGACTCGACTAAATAGTCGATAGGTGTAGGAATTTCAAAAGCAAACTAAAAGTGAGTTCGAAAAGGTTTTTAAGGCATTGGTTTGGCTATGACCCCTCCTCATGTTTGAAAGAATTTAAACGACCCGAAAAAGAGTACCTTAAGGTGCTAATTATGAAGCTTAGCTTATTTGCATGCTATTTACTTACTTAAGTCTCTATTGAGTTTCGATCTACGATTTAGAAAACGTATTACGTATAAAATAAGCTTTTAAGCTAAAAAGCGAAGTCATTTTTATGAGTTAGCAATCGTTTTACATTTATAAGAAGCTTTTTGTTTTGTGAACTATCAAACGTATTACGTCTATACGAAACTTTCAAGTTAAAAACCAAGACATTTTTATGATTTAGAAACCTTATTACGTTTATACGAATCTTTCAAGTTAGAAACGAAGTCGTTTTATGATTAGGCAGGCTTATTACATTTATAAAAAGCCTTTTACTTGAAAACAGAGTCATTTTACGATTTAGTAAACTTATTACGTTTATGCGAAGCATTGAAGTTAGAAAATAAGTCGTTTGACAATTTAGCAAACGTATTATGTTTATAAGAAGCTTTTAAGTTTAAAGTGAAGTCATTTTAAGTATTAACCAACTTATTGCCTTTATAAGAAGCTTTTAAGTCTAAAAGGAAGTCGTTTTACGTGTTGACAAACCTATTCCGTTTATTAGAAGTTTTTAAGCCAAAAATGATTGAGCTACAAACATTTTAAAAGGTTATGGTCGTTTTGTTTAAAAATAAGATTTCAGCAAAGTAATCAACTGAAAAAGAGAAAAGGAAAAGCGATTTTAAAGGCTAAGAAAGGGCTAGGCAAGTGGCCAGACCTTATGGGTAGGAACTGGACTCAAGATATGAATTATCTAGGTGTGAGCTGTTCCTAGAAACTGGACGCAAAGATGGCGTGAGCTGGACTCAAGATATGATTATCTTGGTGTGAGCTATTCCCTGATGTGTGACGTGTAAGAAAACCTTGAGGGGGACTGGACTCATGATATGATTATCCTGGTGTGAGCTGTTGCCCCATAGAGGACGGTATCGAGGTTAGAGTTGCTCTGCTAAGACGCGTTTTGGCCAAAAGTTAAGTACGTGTACCCCAGGGATAACGTAGATTAAGAGTGACGATCTCACTTAAGGGCGATGTTGACCTCTCCTAGCCAGCACAATAAGATGTTTTTATGTCATAAGTAAGTTCCTAATAAATAGGAGATTTGACATTTTGTCATTCTAAGCAGTTCAAAAAAAGAAAGGAAGTCCTTTTAAAGGAATACGAGCCTCGAGAGGCGAAGTGAAGTGTTTTAAGAAAAGAAGAAAGCTTTCAAATGTACATAACCTGCATATATTTTATGAATATGTTCTAAATATAGTTTAAATGAATTTCAAGTGTAGTTTGGTTACATACTAGCAATGCATAGAACGTTTAAGTTTTTAAAGGTGCATATTATAAGAAAGGATGTTTGTTGCAAAGCTTTTCTTACCATTTTAGGTGTCTCAGAAGTTTTTGGAAGAGTTGTAAGTTTTAAAGAAGTTTGCATGATTTATAAGTTGTTCTTGAAATATAACGTGAGTCACCATGTTTTCATAAGTGTGTTTGAAAGCATCGTTCTTGTGCTACATGAATACGTGTCTGAATGCCTATTAGAAAGAAATGATGGTCATTAAGGGCCTAGGAATGAGTTGAGGGGCTAGCGTAAAGTACACGAGTGGTAATCTCTCCTTGGAGACTTTGATTGCCTAATATGATTGTAGTATACCAATTCGTGATATGTGACTATTATTGGTATGAATGCATGTAAATGATTTTGGTTTTAAGGGGTAGGGGAGTTCTCACTGAGAGTGTTGTTGCTCACCCCTTTACTTTTTCCCTTTTCCAGGTTCGGTTCGAGTAGGTATTGGAGATATTCTGAAATTGTTTTGATGCTGACCCCTTAGGAGTCTCTGCTAGCTTTGCAAAGTGGTTGATGCCTACCATGTTGTAAATTTTTAAAGTCATTGTTGTATGTGAAAGCATGTAGCCGGCTCTGTACCTTTATAAGTATAATTCTGACCCTTGTTGTAGTTGTTCGATCGTTAGTGATCCGGGCGAGTGGCCCGACATTGTGAACTTGGGTTATTTTACCATATGTTATACCCATTTACCAATTACAGGTACCCTTAGTTAAGTTAAGACCCTAGAATGTTGCTAAAATAGGGGAAACTCTTGCAGTTTTGCTCGAGAAAAACTATCTAAATGATAATCCAAACTCTCGATCTTCAAGAGCCTTAAGGATTTCCTTCTATGAAGTCCTGAAGGTGTGACTCTCCCTAAGTTGGGGGCGTTACAGTAGGTGGTATCAGAGCCATAGGTTTGCATTATGCATTTAGATAGCATAATAGGCATGTGCTATGTGAAGATACGTGGCTTATGTGCTTATATGATCTTACTTGATATTACTTATATTAACAAGTGTATAATTTATAATATGTATGTATATGCTGGTTCTTCCCTTACCATCTCAGTGGTAGTGTAGGATAGTTTTCC
>JACYFF010002017.1:22850168-22864063 GCA_017589665.1 Selenicereus undatus
TGAATTATGCTAGAGATGTGAATTTGAAGTGAATTATATATGTTTAGCCTCGATTCGAATCAATTTGGGTGAATTATGCTAGAGATGTGAATTTGAAGTGAATTATATATGTTTGGCCTCGATTTGAATCAATTTGGGTGAATTATGCTAGAGATGTGAATTTGAAGTGAATTATATATGTTTAGCCTCGATTCGAATCAATTTGGGTGAATTATGCTAGAGATGTAAATTTGAAGTGAATTATATATGTTTAGCTTCGATTCGAACCCATTTGGGTGAATTATGCTAGAGATGTGAATTTGAAGTGAATTACATATGTTTAGCTTCGATTCGAATCAATTTTGGTGATTTATGCTCAAGACGCTAATTCGAAGTTATTGTATGTATTCGATTGTATGTGGGGACAAACAAATGAATTAAGCTTATTATGTTTATAAGCAACCTTATTATGTTTGTAAACAAACGAAGTCGGTTTCATGATTTAGCAAAGCTTCCAAGTTAGAAGAAGTCGTTTGTATGATTTAGCAAAACTTTCAAGTTAGAAGCAAGTCGTTTATGATTAGGCAACCTTATTATGTTTATAAAGAGCCTTTTAGTTGAAAACTGAGTCGTTTTACGATTTGGTAAACGTGTTACCTTTATAAGAAGATTTTAAGTCAAAAGTGAGGTGGTTTTACAAGTTAATAAACGTATTATGTGTTTAAAAAGCTTTTAAGTCAAAAATGAAGTCGTTTTACAAACTAGCAAACGTTTTACGTCTATAAGGAGTTTCTTAAACCTAAAACAAAGTCATTTTGCGAGTTAGTAGCTGTATTACGTTTATATGAAGCTTTTAAATTGAAAACGAAGTCGTTTTACGACTTAACAAGCTTATTACGTTTTTAAGAAACTTTGAAGTTTCAAAGGAAGTCGATTTATGGATCAATAAACTTATAACATTTATAAGAAGCTTTTAAACTTCGAGCTTAGTTTGAATTAAGCATTAACTAAACACGTTATGTTTCAAACGAGTATCGTTTTACGATTTAGCGAACGAATTACGTTTTTACGAAGCTTTTAAGTTAGAAACGTAATCATTTTACGATTTAACAAACTAATTACGTTTTTACGAAACTTTTAAGTTAGAAATGAATTCGTAAACGTATTTCACAAAGTAGTTTACACATTAGCAAATTTATTTCGAATATGAAAAGCCTTTAAACTATTCGCAAAATCGATTTATGAGTTAGTAAACTTGATTTGCATCAAATTCATTCTTTTGCGTTTAAAAGGGTTGAAACGATCTTAAATAGGGCAACTGGGTTGTGTATTGTGAATCCTAGCCTTGAAGTACATACTGGTAACTACCCAAGTTTGGAATCATGAGTTAGTATACTCACCATGTCTTCAAGAGGCGTTTTTCGTTGTTTGCCTAAAGCTAAAGTTGTAAGAAAATTATGTTTTCATGTTTTACGTTCATAAAACCTATATATGAATAAGTATAAGCATGTTTGTCTACTAAGTATGTATGTGTATGTAAGTATTTACGTGTATGAATGTTATAAGTTCCTAAGATATATATATGAATAAGTATAAGTATGTATGTTTACGAATGATTATGTTTATGTCTAAGTATAAGTATGTATGTTTACGAATGATTATGTTTATGTCTATGTATAAGTATGTATGTGTACGAATGATTATGTTTATGTCTATGTATATGTGGAGGAGCTACTCTAGAAACTTTAAGCTTAAGTCTGAGACCCAGGGACGGTGGCTTAGTTCCCGCCTGGTATCACGTATGTTATGCTATGATAGATTCAGGGATGGTGGTTTGATTCCCGCCTGAAGTCTATGTATGAAAATTATGTCTCAGCATGGTATGATGTCTGTCCGGATAGGCGTATGTTGACGCTCGAGTTTGGCCGACTCGGGATGGCAGTAACAAAGTACCTGTAAGAGTCTAGTCTCCTCATTTACGTGAATAAGATACTACGTATGTTTTCAGTAAGCTTATGTTTTGCTATGTTTATGGATTTACGCAACGGTTCATGCTTTACGATTTCACTAAAGCTAAGCTTTTTGGTATGTCTATTATTTCGCTTGGTTTATGGTTTGAGTATGATGTATTATGTGTAAGTTCTTCAACTAAAATGAATTACGAAAGACTTTTGTAAGTTAATATGTATTTTAAGTATGTTTTGGGAGAGAGGGTTTACTCACTGAGCGGTGGTTGCTCATTCCCATTACTTTTCCCCTTTTTCCAGATTCACAGGTAGGTGACTGCTGCGTGGAGCGTCCAGGGTGGATTTGCGTGGACTGTGTTGCCATGGTTGTGAATTTAATGTGTAATGTCGTATGTGGTTGTAAGATTATGTAATCAATCTGTTTCTTGGTAAAGTTTATGAAAAATAGAAAGCTCTGTATACTCCGGGCGTGTGGCCCGTAGAGTTGGGTACTCCGGCGTGTAGCCGTTGAGTTGTTGGTGTTGTTGACTACCTTATGTATTGCAGGGATATAATGTAAGGCTTTAAGCCTGGGAAACGGTCAGTTTTTAGGGGAAACTTTGTCCGTTTCGTCCCAAAATTTAGGTAGAAAGTTAAGAACACGTGACGTCTTCGGCCCTAGGGGCTGGGGGTGTTACATCCCCCTATTTCTTGAAATTAAAATCATGCTCACTTTTGATTGGTGGAAAGAAGGGTAGAAGACCGGGCCGAAAATTGTTTTTAAAACCTGGCAAGCAGCTACGTGTGTTTTCCTCCTTCTAAGGGTTTTCTGAGTTGATTTCTTGCTTACTTACTTAAATCATGCATCAAGGAGAACAGTAACATCATCATTGGCAGCTAAAATAGGTTTTGAGAAGAGCAACCAATGAGAAGGCAAAGAGAGAAATCAAGCCCTTCATCCGGATTGGCCAGTCGAAAAGCACATCTACTTTACGACTGCTTTTCTTTACATTTCCTCACAAAGCTGATTGTGTTAGGCTTCATTAGGAGTATTAACGTTAAGTAGTATCATTTGTCTTGCTTTCCTTGCATTCTAGTTGTAATTAGCATAGATTAATCAACCTTGTAAACTAGATTAGTCTTAAGAGCTTAGCTAAGCACACTTAGACATTTCCTTCCTACGAAAGAAACCTTCTTTGCTTGTATTTTGCCTAAGGGCCATGTGTATAAGGTCCTTTCTAGGACTATTTTGTAAACATAACCTTGATATTCAACACAAACTAGAATTGAAAGCATCTTACTTTCGTTTCCCCTAAATATTTCGCTTGTGTATCCTTAATTTTGGTTGATAAAGGTGGTGAATAAGTGAGTCTTAACTCTTAATTGGGTGGTGTTTTTGTATCCTAATTAAGGTTAAGGACCCTAAACGCAAGCTTAGTGATGTTTTTGTATCTAAGTAGGAGTTTAGATTATCATTTATCCTAGTATTCACTCACGGAATCACCTAGACTTTAGCTTGAATTCAGTTTGCTTCTTCTAAGCTTTGAATTCAGGTTTGAGTGTTCATGTTTCCCCTTCAAAGCTACATCATATTTGGTATCAGAGCTTAGGTTTCTCCTTGTCCTGGTACGTCCCTCCACTTCCAGAATCATTTGCAGCCATTTCCAAACAAATCCCTTATTCTAGCTTAAACACACATCCGAATACACCGTAAGTACTAGTACAAGTTTGGAAGAGAAATTTGATGCAGTTTTGAAGAATTGCCAAGCACTTTCAGCTTAAAATGAGTTATTAATAAGAAAACTCAATGAGGGTGTTCAACGTGACTAAGAACTCCAAGCTCAGAATGACTACCTACAGAAGCAACTTGGAGCCATTTTGAAGCAAAAGCAAAAAGTGATTAAAGAGCCTCTCCAATCTGATCCTAGGAGGCACGAACAAGTTTTTAGCCATAATGTGGATTCATCTAGTGAGGATGAACCCTTAAGAATGGCTAGACCAGAACTAAGGTTTCAAGTAAACACCAATGATTTCAAATTTGAAATCGCGGAGCTTGAAGGTAAGCTTGATCCTGAGGAATTCTTAGATTGGTTATATACTGTTCAGCGTGTTCTTAAATATAAAGATGTTCCTGAAGACAAGAAGGTCAAGTTAATGGCCTTGAGACTCAGAAATACGCCTCACTATGGTGGACTAACCTATGTGCTAAACAGGTTAGAGAAAGGAAGTTATATATCAGAACATGGGACAAGATGAAATCCAAGCTTAAGGCTCGTTTTCTTCCCCCCAACTTATGTCCAAGATTGCTATTCTCAACTCCATAACCTTACTCAAGGTAATATGAATTTGGAAGGATATACATATGAGTTTGAGAAACTAGTAATCAAATGTGATCTTCAAGAACCCGAAGATTAAACCATTGTTAGGTACTTAGGAAGACTTGATCCTAGGTATGCTAATGTGGTTGAGTTACAAGCTTACACTACCTTTGATGAAGTTTGTGTGCTTGCTCACAAGGTTTAGCAATAAAAGAAAGCAAGGCAGCCCCCTAAACCTCAAAATCCTAAACCCTTTAACAAGGGGAGTTCTAACCCCATATCCAAGCCCCCAAATCCGTCCCCTTCCTTTCCACAAAGAACCCCAGCTCCACAAAAGATCCAAACCCCTCAAAATAGACCCAATCCCCATCCCATGAGCAATAGAAGGTGTTTTAAGTACCAAGGACTTGGGCATATAGCTTCAGACTGCCTAAACCACAAGGTCATTACTTTGGCTAAATTGACAGCCGTTAAAGAGGTGTTTGAAGAAGAGGAAAAGGAGGATGATTTTCAGGATGAACTTGAGGAAACTCAAGAAGAGGTCGTAGAGGAGGCTGATGAAGGTGAAATGTTGGTTTTGAGGAGAGTTTTAAGCAACCAGAAGGGAGCTAAAGACGAGCAAAGAGAGAACATATTCCAGTCCCATTGTACAACCCAAGGGAAGGTATGTTCTTTGATCATTGATGGAGGAAGCTGTGCAAATGTGGTTTCTCTAAGCATGATTGAGAAACTAGGTTTACAAACCATGACTCATCCACACCCTTACAAGATTCAATGGTTGAATCAAAGCAAGAGTATCCAAGTGAACTCACTATGCCTTGTTTCTTTCTCCATCGGAAAGAACTATCAAAATGAGTTTTGGTGTGATGTAATTCCGATGGATGCTTGTCATATGCTTTTCGGAAGGCCATGGTTATATGATCGTAGGGTAATTCGTAATAGCTACTTGATCACTTACTCCTTTATTAGGGATGGTAAGAAGATCACCCTAGCTCCTTTATCCCCCATCTAAGCTCTACAAAATTAAACCTCAAAACAAGTCAAACCATTCTAATTTATTTCTTATAGTTAGTGAATAATTGTTAAAGGCCTCTCAGCATGAATTCAAGGCCTTTAGAGAGTGGATATTAAACTTATAAGAAGAACCAGAAACTCCCTTACCCACTCACCCTATAGTCAAAGCACTCATTCAAAACTTCTGTCATTTGTTTCCTGAGGAGATACCAGCGGGTTTACCTCGAAAAAGAGATATCCAACACCATAGAGACCTCATTCCTGGTTCTATCCTTCCTAATAAGCCAACTTATAGGATGTATCCCAAAGAAACCATAGAGATTCAACGGCAAGTCGAAGAGTTGATGTCCAAGGGCTTAGTTCGAGAGTCCTTGAGTCCGTGTGTCGTGCCTGCTCTCTTATTTCCTAAAAAGGATAGAGGGATGCGTATCTATGTGGATAGCAGGGCCATTAACAAGATTACAATTAAGTACAGGTATCCCATACATAGACTTGAAGACATGCTAGATGAATTACATGGCTTAAATGGGTTTCCAAAGATCGATCTTCAAAGTGGATGATACCAAATTAGAATCTATGAGGGAGATAAAGGGAAAACAGCTTTCAAGACCAATTAAGGGTTATATGAATGGGTTGTCATGCCCTTTGGTCTTTCCAATGCCCCTAGTACATTCATGAGGCTAATGAATCAAGTATTTATGCCTTACATGGGAAAGTTTGTGGTAGTTTACTTCGATGATGTTATGATCTATTCTAAGGATGAGCATGAACATGAAGATCATTTAACTTAAGTTATGCTTACTCTGGAACGTGAAAGACTATTTGGTAACCTTAAGAAGTGTGCTTTTCATGGCTTAGCTTCCTTTTATAGGAGGTTTATTTGAAGTTTTAGCACTATTATGGCTCCCATGACTAAGGTTATCAGGGGTACATCACTCATTTAGACACTAAAAGCCCAATCTGCCTTTGAAGAGATTAAGAAAAGACTAACTCAAGCACCGGTTCTCTCCTTGTTGTACTTTGATAAAGTCTTTGAAGTTGAATGTGATGCCTCTGGAGTTGGTATAGGTGGTTTTCTTATTCAAGAAGGTAAACCATTAGCCTTCTTTAGTGAAAAATTATATGATTCAAGAAGGTATCCCACATCGGTAGTTGAGGAGAAGGAACCATGCCTTATAAGGGGTGGGGATACCTCAACCCATTGAGGCGCCTTTTGAGGACAAAACCATGATGGCAGGGATGGTGGTAGCGCCTCGCCTACCCAAAGCCGACAATACCTCAATGGCTGGTGGTCGTGGGCTGTTACAGTGGTATGAGAGCCATGGACCTGGACTGGTGTGCCAGCGAGGACGCTGGGCCCCTGAGAGGGGGGTGGATGAAGGTATCCCACATCGGTAGTTGAGGAGAAGGAACCATGCCTTATAAGGGGTGGGGATACATCAATCCATTGAGGCGCGTTTTGAGGATAAAACCGTGATGGCAGGGATGGTGGTAGCATCCCGCTTGCCCAAAGCGGACAGTACCTCAATGGCGGGTGGTCGTGGGCTATTACAAAAATACTCCACCTATGATAAAGTGTTTTATGCAATAGTGAGGTATTCAGCGCATTTGAGTCATTGTTTGATTGCCAGTGAGTTTATTCTACATTCTGATCATGAAGCTTTGAAGTATATTCAAGGCCAACACAAGTTAAACTCACGTCATGCTAAGTGGGTTGAGTTTCTCTAGTCACTTCACTTTACAATCAAGCACAAATATGAAAAGCTCAATCAAGGTGCTGATGGTCCATTGTGGAGGTATCTACTTTTCTTTCAATTAGATGCTTGTGTACTTAAACTTTATATGCTAAAGATGAAGACTTCGGGGAGTTGTTTGCTGAGTGTTCACAAAACCCCAAAGGTGATTTCCTTGTTCAAGAGGGATTTCTTTTCAAGGGTACAAGGCTGTGTGTACTAAGGTGTAGCACGAGAGAGCTCTTAATTAGAGAAGTTCATGGAGGTTCTCTAGCTGGTCATTATAGAGAAAACAAGACACGCATTACGCTAAGAGAGCATTATTATTGATCAGGTATGGAGAATGACATACAGGACATTCTGAAAAGGTGTGGGACTTGTTAAGTGGCCAAAAGCCATTCTCTATCCCACGACCTTTACACACCTTTACCTATTCCACTACTCCTTGGGTTCATGTAAGTATGGATTTCATTCTTAGATTACCTAAAACCCAAAGCAACAAAGATTCAATCTTTGTTGTGGTGGATAGGTTTTCAAAGATGTGTCATTTCATTCCATGTAACAAAACTAATGATGCTACACACATTTCTGAGTTGTATTTTAGGGAAGTGGCTAGATTGCATGGTATACCTAGATCAATTATTTCTGATCGGGATACTAAGTTCCTTAGCCATTTCTAAATTACTTTGTGGAAGATGTTGGGTACTAAACTCAAGTATAGTACTACTGGTCATCTACAAACAGATGGGCAAACTGGGGTTACAGATCGAACCCTAGGAGCACTTCTGAGGCACTTGATTAAACCTCATGCTAAATCTTGGGATTTACTTTTACCCCATGCAAAGTTTGCATGTAACAGAGCTCCTAACAAGGCTACTGGTCTATCACCATTTAAGGTGGTCTATGGGATGAATCCTTTTAGTCCACTTGATCTTACTCCACGCCCTTTAGATCAAAAGCCAAGTGTAGATGCAGCAGCAAGGGTGGAATAAATCCAGAAGATACATGAATTGGTGAAGAGCAGAATAGAGAAAACCAATGCATCCTATCAAGCTCAAGCGAACAAACATAAGAAGAAGGTCGTATTTCAGCCTGGAGATCTCATATGGATACACTTAAGGAAGGAAAGATTTACTTCCAAGAGGAAGAACAAGCTCATGCCAAGGGCCGATGGTCAATTTGAGGTACTTGAAAGGATAAATGACAATGCTTATAAGCTTGATTTGCTAGGTAGCTATGGAGTTTTAGCTACATTCAATGTTGTTGACTTGAGTGCTTACCAAGCTGATGATTACCTTGCTGATTTGAGGATCAAATCTCTTCAACAAGGGAAGGATGATGGAGTCCCGTCAAGCCAATACATGGAAGAAGGTCCTACGAGTCCAGCAAGGTCCAATGCAAGTTCCAAAGTCCAAGCTATGCCTCAAATTCTAGAAAAAAGCTAAGAGGATACAACAGGGTTAAACGGCCAGAAAATGCTCAGTTTTGTTCACCTGATTTCTTAAGCTACATTGTGGATTAAGTTTGATATTTTTGCATTGTTGGAATCCTTAAGATGCTATCTTTCAGGTGCAAGCATTAAAACTCAATCATGCTTAGTCAAGGTAAAGAGATCAAGCCATTTTGTTCAGCCTGCCAGTTTTGGCCCAAAACTACATGGTAAAATATTTTAGTGGAAATCTCCTACTTAAACATGATTCAACCTTGATTTATTTGTAGGAGGGTTTGTACACACCCTAAGGTATCCCCCAATGTCTTGAAATTAAAATCATCCTTACTTTTGATTGGTGGAAAGAAGGGCTGAAAATCAGGCTGAAAATTATTTCTAGAACTTAGCAAGTAGCTGCATGTGTTTTCTTCCTTCTAAGGGTTTCCTCAGCTGATTTCTTGCTTGCTTACTTCAATCATGCATCAAGGAGACTGGGAACATCATCATTGGTAGCTAAAACAGGTTTTGGGAAGAGTAACCAATGGGAATGCAAATAGAGAAATCAAGCCCTTCATCTGGATTGGCCATCTGAAAAGCACATCTACTTTACAACTGCTTTTCTTTACATTTCCTTAGAAAGATGATTGTACCAAGCTTAATTAGGATTATTAGGGTTAAGTATTATCATTTGTCTTGCTTTCCTTGCATTCTGGTTGTAATTAGCTCAGATTAATCAAGCTTGTAAATTAGATTAGTCTTAAGGGCCTAGCTAAGCATACTTAGATGTTTCCTTCCCAGGGAGGAAACCTTCTTTGCTTGTATTCTAACTAAGGGTTGTGTGTATAAGGTCCTTTCAAGGCCTATTTTTTGTAAACATAACCTTGATATTAAATACAAACCAGAATTGACAGCATCTTGCTTTCATTTCCCCTAAATACTTCACTTGCTTATCCTTAATTTTGTCGATTAAGATGGTGATCAAGAACGTCTTAAATCTTAATGGGATGGTGTTTCTGTATCCTAATTAAGGTTAAGGATCCTAAACTCAAGCTTAATGGTGCTTCTGTATCTAAGCAGGAGTTTAGATTGTCATTTATCCTAGCATTCACTCACGGAATCTCCTAGACTTTAGATTGAACTCAGTTTGCTTCCTCTTAGCTTTGAATTCGGATTTGAGTGTTTGTGTTTCCCCTTTCAAGATACATCAGAGACCTTTCTAATTGTTTGGTTGGGTCTTATTGTTGTAACCGAAGACTCGCATTTGCTTTTCAATAATGCTTAGGTTTAGCCCTACAAGCATAACTTTCTGCATGTAATCAAATGATTTTAAGTGCCCTCGTGCCAATGTGTATGCATTGTCGGATGTGTTAATGATGATTTGTTTGCAAGTGATTAGAGGTGCGTTTCTATGACTGAGAATCTTACTAGGTGATACCCCCCATATGTGAATCTCAAGTTGTTTAAAGAAATTAAATGACACTCCGAGATGCATGGATAGAAATTAAGCAATAGTAGTGCATTTCTCTTGGCCATTGCATAAAAATTGTCCTCATTGTCCAGCACGATGCTTGTTGTCATCTTTACAATGTTCTTGATGTCCATGTGAAATTAATATCTATACGATGTACCTTCTGACTTACATCATGCATTTGTTTTACATTGATGTTTCAAATACATAGATACCAATATGCATTCGTTGCTTGATGTGTTCATAACAAGTTATTAGTAAGTGAAGAAAGATTGTTTTCTTCACTAAAAGTTCGTTTAAATGATACCCCTCTTTACATAGTTTTTAAATTACTAAAGGAATTATGTGAGGACTTCATGTGCACTTGTGTAAATATGGGTGATTGTGATAGAGTCTAATTGATTGTTGCTCGAGTGTTAATCCTAGCCATCGTATATGTGCCATCAATGCTTAGATGTGGCCTTAACTTGGATTGTCATCTACATAGGGAGTCTTCGTTGCTTCCCAACATGTAACCACAGTTACTCACAACTCAGCTAGACATTATGCTCGTCGCAACATGAAACGCAATTCTTGTTATAGGATTGATATCGACCTAGCTATATCAACCCTAACACACCTACAATAGAGATATAAGGGAGAACCTGACAGACTTTGGAATTGTTACACCACATGCATCACCTCATTACCTCGTGGGCGACAATGTATGCCTTTCCAATGCCTTCTGAAGCATTAACACCAAGTTTAGAAGTCAGAATGCCCATGGAAGAAGGGATAACCTTCCCATGTATACTAGGAGTTCCTCATACCTCCACAATTGCCTTTTGAGACAAATGTGTTACAAAACCTCAATGTATATCTGTAGGACCAACAATGTCGTTCTTACCCCGTGTTAGTTGATTGATGGCCAACTCCAAACAGTTGGACAAACCTTGAGGCATAACCTTGACCTTAGGTTTTAAATTAGGGTTGCATTCATGTATACTTGCCTAGATATCTTTTCGTGGGACACTACTAGGAGCCTGACCGCTTTAAAGCATAGTCATAGCATTGTATACAATCTAAAGCCCATAGAAGCTTACATAGTGATATAGGTTCGTTATTCCTGAACAATTATGTGTTTTATGAATGAATTGTGTAATAAATACACTTCTTGGTGTTCGCTTGACTTGAGTTTGGTTTTGGCATGTGACCTAATTATCCAAATGATATAACTCTTGTAATTCCTAGCATCGTATGACCTTTGAGTCATTATTTACATTCCATGAATTCCTTGATCTCGTGATATAGCTGAATAACTGCACACACGTATTTAAAGCATGATGAGCCGACCATAGAAACTTGCATTCACATATATTCTTGCCTTAACATTTTCTTCTCAAGTTGTTCCTATCGACATGTTATGCTAGTTCATGCTAGTCGTGGTTCTTAATCTTCTATTGTTTACGCTACGTGATATCAATGTGATTTGAGTACTACTTCAAGTTCCGTCATTGTTGATGTGACGTAATATGATATCTCTGCCACTTTAATGTGATGTGGTAGCCTCTTAGTTAATGGATTTAACCCTAGACGAATCTAATACCTTCATGTTTTCAAACGAACTTGATTAAGTTAACCCCTCAAGTTAAGTTATAAAGTGTTATGAATGTGCTAGGTGTGACCCCACTCCCCCTTGAATATGTTAAATGAGGCTATGTAATTAATTTTGAACTTAGACATCTTTAAAAAGGGTCATTAAAGGATTGATTTCATAATTGCGAATATTTTGAGCATTTACCAGTTGCCTATTAGTTTGTTAAGATGTTTGAAGCGTAGAAAGGTCCTAAATTGTCGAACTACTCAGTAAGTGGCCCAAATGAATAGTCAATAGGTCTAGGAAGCTAAAAAGCAAGTTAGTAGTAAGTTTGAAAATGTTTTAAGACTTTAGTTTGCTTATGCATCCTTCTTTGAGTTTTAAAATGGGATTGAAACGAGCTGAAGAATTACAACTGAGGATTTTATTATGAACCTAGTTTGAATTAAATGTTAACTAAATAGTTTAAGTTACAAATGAGTTTCGATCTACGAGTTAGCAAATTTATTACGTTTATATGAGGTTTTTAAGCTGAAAATGAAAGAACCATACACCATTAGTAAGGTTATGGGTTATTTTGTTAGACAAGCAAGACTTTAATAAAGTAAGCAACTGAAAAGAGAAATGAAATATGATTTTAAAGGCTAAGAAAGTGCTAGGCAATTGGCCAGACCTTGAGGGTGGGAACTGGACGTAAAGATGGCATGAGTTGTTTCCCCCAAAGGTAATGTTGATAACTGGACGCAAAAAGGACATGAGTAGTTCCCAAGAACTGGAAGCAAGATAAGGTGTGAGCTGTTCACCTGAAGATAATGTTCAATAATCACTGACGCATAATAAAACCTTAAGGGGGGATTGGACGCAAGATTAGGTGTGAGCTATTGGCCCCACATAGGACAATATCGAAGTTAGAGCTACTCTACTAAGACGCGTTTTGGCCAATGTTATGTTGCGTATACCCCGGGGATAACGTGAGTTATGAGCGATGATCTCACTTAGGGTGAGTGTAGATGTCCCCTAGCTAATAGATTGTGATGATCTTATGTTAAGATTATTTTCCAAATAAAAAAGAAGGCAGCTGGCGTTTCGTCATTTTAATTATTTCTAAAAAAGAAAGAATTTAATGGCTGTTACGAGGCCATATCGAATAAGATTTGAAAAGCTTATAAGGGTCACTAGAGGACCAATACGAAAGAGATTTCTTTTTAAAGAATATGAGCCTCAAGAGGCTAAATTTTTTCAAGAAAAGAAAGAAAGCTTTCAAATGTGCATATCCTGCATGTATTTTATGAATGAGTTTCCTAGTATAGTCAAAATGAAATTACAAATCAAGTATGGTTATATCCTAATAATGCATCGAACATTTAAGCTTTCCAACGTGCATATCCTTTAAAAGAACGTTTCTTGCCAAGTCTTTCTTGCCAATATAAGTATTTTAGAAACTTTTAGAAAGAATTATTAGCCTTGAGGAAGTTAGCGCAATTTTTAAACTATTCTTGGAAATATCATGAGTCACCACATTTTCAGAAGTGTGCTTGAAAGCATCTTACCGAATCCTTGTTGCTTACTAATGAATGTGCCTGAATGCTTGTTAGTAGGGAAGTTTGGTCATTAAGGGCCTAGAAATGAGTTTGAGTCGTTAGTATGAAGGTTATGAGTGGTAATCTTTTCCTGGGGACTATGATTGCCTATTATAATAGTAAAGTATAAATGCCTAATATCTGACTATTACTAGTATTATTGCATGCAACTGTTTTGATTTTAAAGAGTCTGGGAATATTCACTGAGCGTGTGGTTGCTCATCCCATTAATATTTCCCCTTTTTCCCCAGGTTTCCTGTGTGACAGGTAGCAGTCGATTCACCTATGCCAAGATGAAGCCTTCCCTTTCCTAATAAGGTGTCATGTGTGCATATATAGAAGTGGATCCACGTGTTTAATGATGTAATGTAATGTATCCCTAGTTTTCAAATGTATATAAACAAGTAATCTAGTTCATGTAATGTATTTTATTCAGGAGTCGCTCTGTATGACCTTGTGAGCAAACCATCTTATTAGTTAGGTGTTGATTTTGCTAAAGTTCGCTACTTTTTGGGATTTAAACACCAATACTCCGGATGTGTGATCCGTTGAGTGACTTTATGGTTTTTGTGTACTCCGGGTGAGTGACCCGTAGAGCTAAGAACACCGACATGTAGTCGTTGAGCTTATTTTAGAGTTCTGTATTTGTTATTCCATGCAGGGGCTTATTGTAAGGCTTTTAGCCTGGGAACTGGCAAGTTTTCAGGCAAAACTCAGTCCGTTTCACCCCATAAATTAAGTATGATCTAAGAAAACGCAATACTCCTAGCCCTAAGGGTTGGGGGTGTTAAAATATATATACGAGCACATATATATATATATATATATATATATATATATATATATATATAT
>JACYFF010002017.1:22878290-22891645 GCA_017589665.1 Selenicereus undatus
CCTTAAAATCAATAATAGCAATAATAATTCTTTTTAATAAAATTATCATTCACATAAGCACATCGATAAGAATTTAACTCATATAGTCAATAAAATATGATTTTACGACACGAAAAGGCAATGCGACCAGCTTAATGTAAAATAACGAACCTGGGTGTAAGATTCTCCCCCCTTAAAAGAATTTCATCCTCGAAATTCCCAAGCTATGTTCAGTCGTGCCTAAAACATGCACACATTTGACACAATCTACATAAATCGTATTAAAAGCCCAATCTCGATTACAATTAATTGTAAACAAAGAAGGGCATATGGTATCCAGTCTCCTCCTCACCAATTCTCTTCATATGTCTACTCACTCTATTTAAGCGTCAAGGTCGGGCAAATGAGTTGGCATGGAAAACCATTTCAAGCTTGCTTTGAAAACCGTTTCGAGCTTGCTTTGAAAACGAAGATGTACTTTCGATTATCTCGACTCAATTCGCATGACAAGCAACAACTCTATGCATATGCACCTATAAGTGGGCATCTAAGGTGTGACAATTGGGACAATGTCATCTTAAGGCCATATGCTAGTAGTCTCATTCTAAAATGTGAATTCGAGTTAATTTTAGGATCACAATGGTTAACATAAAGATTTCTATAACACATTAGAACAATAAGAACGCCACATAGGACCACATAGCGTCATTTAAGTACAATAGCATCACATAGTATTGTATAGTATCAGCAATTCAACGTTCTTCAGCCTCGGAGTTGGAAGCAACATGAAATCGGCTAATGTACATATGGCAGGTAGTTTACAATATGAAAGCATATGGGACCAACTTTTATATGTTTTTATATCGACTTCAGCTAACTTTTAAGCATTTCATTCATGGCAACTTAGACAGGGCGTGCTAAAGTTGTATGAAGGAGTTAACTTAATCAAGTTCATTCAAAAGCATGAGGGTATTAGGTCATTCTAAAGTTAAATTATTTACTAGAAAGTTGCCACGTCACACTAAGATAGCAGAGAAATCAAATTACACCATATCGGCAATGAAGGGACCTGAAGTGGCATTTGAAATCACATTGGCATCACGTAGAGTCAATCACAGAACATACCAAGGGTTAAGATTCACATGTAACACAAACTAGCGATATATGTTGATAGGAACAATTTGGAAAAAAAAGTACAAGGTAAGAATGTAAATCGATTGTTTTTTGATGGGGAGACTTTTCCTAAGGTCACTACTTGGAGTTGATTGTCGCTTAAGTCATAGATTCGTACAAATTAATGGTTATGCTCCTAGACAAGCCCTGGAGCTATAGCTTATGGGTCTTGTTAGATCTTAGAGTATACTTCCACAAGAGGGGGGGTGAATTGTGGTGTCTGATTTTCGCGTTATATATGACAAACACCCTGACTGAGGTTGTTCACAGATGACGAACACCCTGTTGACTTGTTTGCAGGGGGTGTTTTCAGATATTGCAAATACGAAAATCATCAAGATAAATGCGGAATTAAAGCACACACAATTTTTACGTGGAAAACACCTCTAGCCCAACTGAGGTGTGAAAAACCACGACCTACCTCGTGTAGGATTTAACCACTTCACTAAACCGGGCTTAACACGTTGCAATTGCAACACACCTTGTTACAACCTTGCAACCACGTAATCTCCTTCTCTAGGCAGATTACACCACGTCCAAATCTCACCAGATTGGACACGTCCAAAGTGCACACGACTTAGGACCACTCACTCACTTTTCTGATTCAAGATCAGGGTTACAAACACCTTACAGGGGGTGCTTCTGACTAAGCAGATGTAAGGTACAATGAAGTTCCTATTATGCCAATATATTGAAAGCTTGCTTTAAACACAACTTGAACTGGTTTTTCTTTTCTCAAGTGAAGCTCAGAAATTCTTTTCACTAGAAAAACCTCTTTTGAAATTTTGCCTTTTGGGAATGTTGTGTTTCAAGATTTCTTTTTGCTTTCTGCCCCCTATAGCTCAGTATATGTTTCTATATGTGTTTCAGTGAAAACGAAGCTGTTTTTAACCATAAATTCCAACGGTCAAAAACCAAGGAGAGGAAAGGAAATCACCCAAGTTTGGAAGGTGATTATTTCAAGAGAAAAAACTCCCAACGGCTAGTGATAAAACATTTCCCAAAATCTAAGGGATTTGTTATCTTAAGAGATAACCTTTATCTCCTTATAGCCGTGGGTAAGCTTTAAGTAAGGCAACCAGAAATCTTTAGCAATTTAAAAACTTTATCACATCCGAAGATTTGGGCAGAGAAAATCTTCCAATTTTGGCAAATCTCCCAAAATCTATTTTCCCAAATCTCCCATAATGTATTCAAGGAATATATTTTCCAGAAGAATAACATTTGAAAATATTCTGGAGATTTTGGCCAACCGAAATAATAATTTCAAAGACAATCGGGTATGGCCACTTCAGGTCAGAAACACCCTAGGCACCCTGTTTGCAGGGTTGTTCGCAGTCTGGTGTTCTGAAGCACTTAGCGTAAATACCGATTCAAGAGATGTTTAAAAAGCTTTTTCAATATTGGCATATTAACAAGAGTCTAAATAAATAAAGCCTATATACCCAAGACTTCTTGTTTTGAATCTTGTCCAAGATCCGTAGAGCTGCTGTGAACATCAAGGCTATCTTGTTTGCTGGGGTTGTTCTTTGCATCGCTAGAGAAGCTGCTGGGAACATCAAGGCTACCTTCTTTGTTGGAGTTGTTCTTTGCATTGCTAGAAGAGCTGCTGGGAACATGCCTTACAACCAACTGTGAGATGGCGTTCTTGACTTAATGTAGAATCACCCAAAAACCTGTTTTAGAGGCTTGTTCTCACATGTAGCAAACCGGTTAATACAGTAAAGATTACAAACACCAGTTAGGCCTGTTTGCATATCATGTTTGGAGCAACACTACTTGGACACATTTTTACACTTGGATTTGTTATCATCAAAACTTGAATATAATAACTCAAC
Organism: Selenicereus undatus; assembly: GCA_017589665.1. NCBI lineage: Eukaryota > Viridiplantae > Streptophyta > Magnoliopsida > Caryophyllales > Cactaceae > Selenicereus > Selenicereus undatus. The sequence continues at coordinate 22,881,281 of JACYFF010002017.1, forward strand.
AGGTCTACATGCTTCCGCTACGCTACTCTGATCAATCAAATAATGGTAAGAATATATGAATGCAGGTTTCTAAGGTCGTCTCATCATGCTTCAAATACGAGCGCATACAATTACTTAGCTATAACATGGAATCATAGAAGTCACGGAATGCAACAATGATTCAGTGGCCATGTCATGCTTATGAAGTACAAAACTTAAATTATTTGAATAACCAAGTCACATACTAAACCAACTTAAGTCAAGTAAACACCAAGTAGTGCAATAACTTATTCACAAAACACATAACTAGTCATGACCTAATTCCTATGGTGCATTAATGACCGCGCATAATAGATGTGAGTGTTCACATATATGATGTCATAACCCTGAATGCTCTACCATGCTACTTTCTTACACATGAGACACATATATCAATGGACGTGATTCATGTAAATGCAACTTTATTATCGTCTAGTCACGCATTACATACATCGGGTTCAACTAATCCAATTATAACATGAGAAAACAGTATTGAAGGGCTGTAAATGATGATTCACAAGCCATATTGTGAAACTAACTACATATATCAAATCGCTCTAACTAATATAGTGCCATGTTTACTCAAATTCAAATCTAGCAATTGCATTTTGTTGGCATTTGATCACAAACACATCGATGGCCACATACAATAATCCTATCTATAGGTACTCTTATGGTCTCACGAAAAGGCATCTAGGTAAGTATACATGAATGCAACCCTCATTTAAAATCTAAGGTCCAGGTTATACCTCGAGGTTTGTCCCAACTATTTGGAGTTGGCCAACAGTTAAGTAATAGGGGTGAGAACAACGACGTTATTGGTCTCACAGATCTACATTGAGGTTTTCTCACACATTTTCTCGAAAAGGTAACTGTGGAGGTCTGAGGAACTCCTAGTATAGATGGGAAGCTTCTACTTTCTACTATGGGCATCCTTGCTCCAGCACTTGGTGCTTGTGCTTAAGAAAGTGTTGGGAAGGCATAGTCTGTCGTCCCAGGATGTAACGAGGTGATGCATGCGGTGTAGCAATTCCAAAGTCTGTTAGGTTCTTTCTCCCTTGCGCTTTTTAGGTGTATTGGGGTTTGATATATCCAAGACACTACCAAGAAGCGCTAAAATGACCTAGTGTATCAGCACTAGAGTTGCCAAGTCAAGACACAACCACTAAGTGTTTGGAGAGCAAACTAGAAGCAAGCTCAATTTCTGATTCAATATGGCGTGGTGTGTGTACAAACACGATGAGAGGAGCTTATATACGACTCTCGCTCTTACAATTACAATAGCTTTCAAAGAAAACACAAGGTACATTTGGCAAATACATCAGCCTCGAACATTACAACCTGATTAGAGTTATAACCAATAGAAGGGTGAGACCTAATGGGGTCATTCTTGCTAATCAAGTGAGGTGTCAAGGACCTTAGTGTAAATGGTCGAGTTTAAGCTCATAGGGTTAACCCAAGCATTATTGTCAAGTGAACGCAAGTCTTTGATTGCAACAATAAGACCCAACTAAACAATTACAAAGGTTTCTAATGCGAAGGCACGACCCGAACTCACTAATCGGAAGACTTTAACTTTCAAGGTCCTTAGGTTTTCAAAAGGAAATAGTTTAGCTGCTTCTAGCTCTCTCTCTATCTACCAACCTTCAAGTACGTCTGCTAACTCCATTATGGGGCCCGAGGAGCAAATCGTACATTAGGGGCAAAGATGAGCTTAGAGTTAAGGCTTTCCAATCATTCGATTTCAAATCATACGTTACTTAAAATTTCGATTAAAAACACCAAGGCATATAAGCAAAACAACCTTCGATAGAGCTAACACTTAACTTATCCACGAGAATACGAGCCACTCAGCCTACACCTTAGCAAATGGTTCTTTCATCTAGCCAATCAGCTCACTCAAGTCGCGCCTAACTAGGTAAATGCCCTAACATTCACATAAAACTCACATTTGCACACAAGGCAAGCATGTATCACATCACCGTGAATGTGTTCCCAAGCAACTATATGAGATGCAAGACGCAGGTCGTGGCCTATAGTCGCAGAACCTTGCTCTGATACAACTACTGTAACACCCCCGACCCCTAGGGCCAGGAGTGTTACGTTTTCTTAGCTTTCGACTTAAATTTTGGGGCGAAATAGACGAAGTTTCCCCTAAAAACTGACTGTTTTCAGGCTAAAATCCTTATAATAGACCCCTGTAGATCAACGAATGCGTAAAACATTTTAAAAAAAGCTCAACGGTGACACGCCGGAGTTCATAACTCAACGAGCAACTCGCTCAGAGCACATCAAACAAAATAGTTCATTAATACAGGAAAAGTGAAAGATACAACTCAACAGTTTACACAACCGGAGTATTGGGGTTTACATCCCAAAACGTAGCTAATTTCAACTAAAAAGACAACTGGCTAATAAGATGGTTGGCACACATGGCCGTACAAAGCAACTCCTAAACCGAATACACTACATGAACTAGAATACTTGTTTACAAATATTTACAATTCTAGGAATACATTACATGACTTCGTTAAACACGTAAAGCCCTTTCAAATGGGCACACATCACACCTTGCAAGCAGGAATGGATTCCATCTTGACATAAGTGACTTGGCTCCTACTTGCCGTAATGCAGACCTGGGGAAAAGGGGGAAAGAGTAATGGGATGAGCAACCACACGCTCAGTGAGTATTCCCCGACCCCTTAAAACCAAAACCATTGCAGGCAATACTGCTCATAATAGTCACATATCACGTATTCATACTTTACTATCATATTAGGCATTCTTAAATCCTTAAGGAAGGATCATTATCGATAAACTTCATTTTAGCCGTTCAAACTCATTTTTCGGCCCCTGAATTCCTTAACTGACCAGCGCTTAAGCACATAAGCAAGCATCGAGGGGTAAGCACAGAAACCTTCTTTCACAGCTTAAGCATAGGGATCTTACTTTTTCATAAACATAACTACTTAGCATTCCATTCAGGTTATGCATGAAACCTCATTCATACGATGTGTACATAAGGTTATCTCTTTTCATAATCATACTTTTCTTGCCATTTCATTCGTATGCTATGCATATGACACGCACACATTTCAAGTCTCATTCAAATCTCATTCATAGGGTATGTATGAAATATGCTCATAAGGCTTTCTTTTTCATAATCGTATCCTACTTAGCATCTCATTCATAAGTTATACTTGAAATATGCACATAACGCTTTATTTTCATCAGCATACTTTACATAGATCTCATTCATATGATATGCACAAGTCATGCACAGGAAGCTTTTTTTCTTTTTACTGAAAACACTTCATTTAGCTTCTTGAGGCACATAAAAACTCTTTCCTTAGCCTCTTGAGGCTCATATTCTTTAAAAGAAATCTCTTTCGTATCGGCCGCATACTGACCCTTATAAGCTTTTCACATTTCATTCCTTTTGGCCTCTTATTGGCCCATAAAAATTTTCTTTCTGAAATACTTGAAATGGCATAATGCCGACTGCCTTTCTTTCCTTATTAGGAAAATATATCTGGCATAAGATCATTACAGGGTGCTAATAGGGTGAGATCTATTCTCAACCCGATAGTGAGACCTAACCCTCACGCTTAATCTCTTACTCCCGGGATGGCTACATACAACATATCGGACCATTACCCTTGTCAGGGTCTTCTAAGGTTTCCTAGTACCAAGAGTTATCCCCTAGACTAACATCATTCATATCGTATTGTTTGAAGCACATTATCTTTGCGAAATTAAAGCATATGGGCCGTAACGGCTAATAATTTTGCTGCCTCACACAGTGAAATCCTTTTTCATACATCGCACTCTCTTTTTAATTAAATTCTTTAGGGACTCCCCTGTTCAAGCAAGTTCACTCCCAAAACTGTATTTGTATATTTAAAATAGGCAATTGATTACTAATAGTCATGGCCACTATTAGTTACAACCATGAAAACTTTCTTTTTCAAACACACCCTTACTCGCAACAAGAAACTTGATGACATGAGGGGAAGGGGGTTTGCACGTAACACATTCAAATACGTCATAATCATTTAATCTTAGAAGAATAAGCCACACATGGCCTAGCAATCCACACGATTGCGGTTAATTCACAACCCAAGCTCCCTCCTCATAAGCACTGGCCACAAAGAACCTCGAACACACTATAGTTTTACCTCAAACCATCCAACTACCATCTCGGTCTTCAATTAAATAATCTTAACATATTATCATGAAAAATTATGAAGAGACATGTAATAGGGTTTATGCAGTTATCTGGGCAAGTAGGACCATCCAGCAGTGCGTTACCACAAGTGTATATATATATATATATGTATGTATGTATGTATGTATGTATATATGTATATATCCACATTTACGTATACGTCTATAATGCCTTAACTTGAAATAACACTTAACGAACCAACTAAACTAATCAAACATGAATCTTATCGCATTCAAGGTGTTCATTTGTTATTTTGAAGTCACAGTTTAGGTATAGACTAACTAATCACACAAGTATTGATTCTAAGGATACTCATTTCTTTTCGAAGGTATTAATCGAGTTTGAATTAACTAGGTGTACATGTATCGATTCTAGACATTTGTGTTTCACTTCGAAGTTACTAAACGAATATGAATTAACTAAGTGTACATATATCGATCCTAAACATTCATATTTCACTTCGAAGCTATTAAACGAACATGAATTGACTGAGCGTACATATATCGATTCTAAACATCCATACTTCACTTCGAAGTTATTAAACGAACATGAAATAGCTAAGTGTACATGTATCGATTCTAAACATTCACATTTCACTTCGAAGTTATTAAACAAACATGAATTAACTAAGCGTACATGTCTTGATTCTAAACATTCATATTTCACTTTTAAGTTATTAAACGAACATGAATTAACTAAGTGTACATGTGTCTAATCTAAACAAGCATATTTCATTTCGAAGCTATTCTTCCGGAATGTATTAACTAAATATACTTGAATCGATTCTAAACATGCATGTTTCATTTCGAAGCTATTTTCAAGCGTTAGTTAACTAAACTAACATATATTGATTCAATGCATCGTTAAGTTATTTCGAAGTCACATTCAGGCATAAACTAACTAAACTTAACATGCACCGATTTAAACTAAATTCAGCTGAAACAGAACATGCATAACCCCAATCGATCTGACTAATCCTAAACTCACATGCAACGTATCTTAAGGGTTAAAACAATTTCGAAATTACTAATGCTTAGGAGGGGAGAAACACCCACCTGGCCTCTAAGCTAAGGACTTGTTCCAAGGGCTTTCGAGCTCGTTTGGATGCTGAAAAACCTCAATCCTTGACCCTTGCTCGCTGACTGCTTAGCTAGGCCCCCAAACCGTGCATATCTTCGAATTCAGCCTAAGCCAACTCAGTTAGCACCAATTGAGTACCAATTGCACATCCAACTGCTGACCAAACCCTAGTTCGAATGTCTTGCCAAACCTAAAACCATAGCTTTCAAACCCTACACTGACACGGCTCTTGGTGGTTGTGAATAGACGAACCCACTGGCGTCGATTAGGCGTGGCCTCGGCCTCCATTTCCTCTCCCTCAAATTGCTCGATTCCTCTCTATTTTCGCAGTGGTTGGCGGGAAATTGCGCAGAGGGTCACACCAGTGGCCAGCCACCATCCGCCGGTGAGCCACTGCAGTCCGTCATATCCTCCTCTCTCTCTCTCCCTCTTTCGTTGGTGGTCGTCGGGGCTAAGGCAGAGAACCCCCCGTCGTCACGATGAGTCGCTAAAGAAAGGGGCTTTAGCCCCCTTTTGTTCCTTTTCTTTTTTGTTCTATATTTTGTTGGTTTAATCTCACCTAATTAAACCGGTCCTGATGCTAATTAGTCTAGTCTCGCTCAATCACAACTTCGTACTCTAAACCCAAATCAATCATACGACCTTCCTTCAATTACTCGTTTTCAAATACTTTTAGGTTCGATTTAATAAACCGCAAACTAATTCTAAGGTTGACAACCTAATTGTACTCGAAAAAAGACTAAATAAATCGAATAACGACTAAATTAAACTATCGATCTAATTTAAAGGCACAAATAGCTCGAATGAACCTTAAAATCAATAATAGCAATAATAATTCTTTTTAATAAAATTATCGTTCTCATAAGCACATCGATAAGAATTTAACTCATATAGTTAATAAAATATGATTTTACGACACAAAAGGCAATACGACCAACTTAACGTAAAATAACAAACGTGGATGTAACAATATACATATATATCTATATCTATATGTATGCATATATGCACATATACAAATATATATATATATATATATATATATATATATATTTATGCACACATATATATATATATATATATATGTATATATATACACGTGTATGTGTGTGTGTGTGTATATATATATATATATATATATATATATATATAGAGAGAGAGAGAGAGAGAGAGAGAGAGAGATTTATATATATATAAACACATACACACACATATAGATAAAATGCACTCACTGTAAGATGTTTGGCCATGAAGAAGTTAGCTGTAAAAAGAGACATGGATTAAGGAGAGAATGGAGGCCTATATACAAGGACACACTAGTGGAGAATAATAGAGAGCAGCCAGTGCAGGCAACAAAATAGAATGCATCTACTGCACTGGAGGATTTCACTCAAGTGTCAAAGAGCGCTGCAGCCAAGCAACCAATGCATGCTGCAAGCCTGGTCAAATCAAAACTAGGTAATCCTTTCCAAGTACTGGACATATCAGTGAATGGGACTTTCAACTAGGAGAATAGAAGAGGAGAGGGGTTATCTAAGGGATAATATAGTCTCTTGGAACATAAGAGGCGTTAACTGGCCAGATAAGCAAGAGGAGCTCAGATCTTTCTTGCACATCAATAAAGTGGGCCTGATTAGTTTAATGGAAACTAAAATAAAGATGGATAATGACAACCAAATAGCAGCAAGAGCATTCCAGGATGGAAATGGGAGAATAATTCAACACCTAATATCAAGGGGAGATTTTGGATAGCTTAGCAACCCAGTTTGTATGAAGTGCAGGTACTACAAAAGTCAAATCAAATCCTGTATTGTTATGCAACTCAAGTGAACACAAACAAGAAGATTTACATCACTTATGTGTATGGAATGAACCAGGACCACTAGAGACAATCAATATGGGAGGACCTACTGGCATTATCTCAGCAAATGACAGAAGCATGGTGCATACTAAGTGATTTTAATGTTGTTCTCTATAAAGAGGACAGAAGAGGAGGTAATGTGATACAAGACACTAAGATAAAAGAAATGACAGATTTTATGGAACAAGGAGACATGCAAGAAATAAAATGGAATGGGGCACATTAGTCATGGACAAACAAAACAGTTTGGAGTAGAATTGATAGGGCATTGATTAACATGCACTGGTATGAGGTCTTTGATTTCACACAAAATCAATACCTAGCTAACGGTTTATCAGACCACACCCCAATACTTGTGCAGTTCCCCACATCACCTAGGCCAAAAGGCATATTCCAATTCTGTGATATGTGGTGCAAGCACCTTGACTTTAACAAGATAGTGGACTTAGTTGTAACCCCTATATCAATTAACCCTCTAAGCCAATTGAGAGTTGTCATGACCAAATTATGATCACTCTTAAATAAGCTGAATAGAGACAAATTTGCAGACTTAAGAGCTCAACAAGAAATGGCCAGAGGGGAGCTCACCAAAATCCAGCAACAACTTCAAGATGAACTAGTAAATACAATACTCATTCAGGCAGAAGGGAGCTAGAGCAAGTATAATGACATTCTATCCTCAAGCATGATACTTATGCATCAACAATGCAAATTGGAATGGATCAGCTATGGTGATGACAATACAAGGACATTTTTCGCCAAAGAAAAACAAAGGAAGTTAGCCTCTTATATCTACAAAATCAAGGACACTAAAGAGGACCTCGTGGAAGGGTTTGACCAGGTTAGGCAGACAATGTTGACATTTTATAAGGCTCTACTAGGGGGACAAAGCACCACTAGGCATGAGATTGACATGGAGGTGGTGCATCAAGGGCCAATTTTAACCAAGGAGCAGCAGGTGCTCATGTGTAAGGATTTCACAGATTTGGAGATCAAAGAAGTTATCTCCTCAATCCCAAACATCAAATCCCAATTACCTGATGGGTTTACTAGTGGGTTCTACAAAACCACATGGCAGAAGCTAGGTCCTCTTATATGCTCAGCTGTAAGGGAATTTTTCACTAAAGGGACCATGCTTAGCTATATCAGTGAAACCAGACTTATAGTGCTACCCAAGGTGCCCCACCCACAAAATGCACCAGAGTTTAGACCCATCTCCTACTGTAATGTTATTTACAAGACCATTTCCAAGCTTATATACCAAAGAATCATGGAGGTGTTACCTTCCCTGATTGATCAAAGCTAAGGGGCATTTGTTAAAGGGAGAGAGTTATTATATAATGTGCTAATATGTCAAGACCTAGCAAGGGGATATCAAATGAGGCATATCTCACCAAGATGCATCCTAAACATAGACCTCCAAAAAGCTTTTGACTCTATTCATTGGGGTTTTCTCAAGCAGTTCCTCACTGCCCTGAAATTTCCATTAACATTCATCAAGTGGATACTAGCTTGTGTAACTTCTGTCACTTTTTCAATCCATCTTAATGGCCAAGATAGTGAGAGGTTTAAAGGTGAGAAGGGACTAAGGCAAGGGGAACCCTTATCACCCTTACTCTTTGTAGTATCAATGGAATATCTCTCCAGATTATTGAAGGTAGCCAGCATGCAGGAGGATTTCAAATATCACCCATACTACAAAACAACAGGACTTACACATTTAATGTTTGCAGATGATCTCTTCCTGTTCTGTAAAGCAGACTCAACCTCCCTCCAGTACCTAATGAATGCACTCAACTCCTTTAGTGAAATGGCAGGGCTGAGGGCCAACCTACAAAAATCTCAAATAGTGCTTGGAGGGTGCACATCTAACCTGCAGCAACAATGCTTGTAGATAACTGGGCTCGGGACAACATCTTTCTATTGAAATATTTGGGAGTTCCCATCACAGCTAATCGTCTCATAAAGATAGAATGTGCTAGTTTGGTGGAGAAAATCATGGCAAGAGTTTAATTATGGGCCACCAACAATATTTCATTTGCAGGGAGAGCAACGCTTATTATAGTGTAATATTTGGGATGTACACTTACTGGGCGTCAATCTTCCTACTGCCTAATGAGGTAATAGAGAAAACCACTAAGATCTGTAGGAACTATTTATGGAGTGGAACAGGAGATTACGAAAAAGTACCCTACATCTGGTGGTAACATACTTGCCTACCTAAGTTACAAGGTGAAATAGGCATCAAGGATCTTGCAGCATGGAACAAAGCCACAATTACAAAATTGACCTGGGCAGTAGCTAAAAAGAAGGAGGTGCTATGGGTTAAAAGGGTGCATAAGAGATACATCAAGAATAAAACATGGCATGATTATACACCACCCCATGAATCTAGTTAGTATTGGAAAAGAATCTGCAGAATAAAGTAAGTGTTCAAAAAAGGCTCTAGCAACCCCCAAATATGGGACTGGCAAGGATAACCAGATTAATAGAGTGGCCCAGGGACATAAATGGCATAGGGAAACCAAAGGGAAAGTCCCCGAGACAAAGCTTATTTGGGTAAGACCTAACATACCAAGACATGCATTCATCTCCTAGGTATTGATCCAACACAGACTGCCCACAAAACAAAGACTGTCAAAATATCTGCCACAATCAGAGAACCTATGTGTTTTGTGCTTTGCGGAAGAAGTAGAGGAAGATCATCTATTCTACAGTTGCAGCTATGCCAAAACAATATGGAGTGAGATAAGGAAGCGATGGTAGTATACTCTAGCAGTGCAGAACAGCAACCAAATGATGAGGGGTTAGAGAAAAGTAAAGGACTACGGACATAGAAGCAAATTACTAGTGCCATTATTACAACAACCTTAAACTACAATTGGAGAGCTATAAACCATACAATCTTTAAAAGAATTGTAGAACACAGCATATCAAATAGTATATCTCATCAAAGACCAAGTGACAAATAGAATATTATTCCAGAGTTCATGCGCTAAAAAGTTTCACAGATACATAGATAACATACTGACCTAGAATCAATGGGTGCTACATCACTGAGAGCCCCCCCCCCCACTCATTATGTAGTGACCAATAAGTTGTATATATGAGTTGTTGTGCCAATGAAGAACCTTTCTTACAAAACACACACACACACACACACACACACATATATATA
>JACYFF010002017.1:22901645-22916229 GCA_017589665.1 Selenicereus undatus
CTGATTGAGGCCCAACCTCGTTAAAATATCCTTGTGCATTGTCTCCAATTAAATTCTGCATTTTGATTTCAGCTTTAAATTTATTTTTACGATCACCCTATTCACCCCCCTTCTAGGGCGATCTGAGTCTTCAATTGGTATCAGAGCCAGTCCCACACTTGTTTTGACTTAACAGTCAAGTGGGTGACGATCATGGCCTTATCAGGAGATGTTAATATTGAAGGACGCTCTACTGTTAGACCTCCCCTATTTAAAGGAAGAAATTTTTCTTATTGGAAAAATGCGATGCAAATTTTTATTGAATCAACTAACATGGAATTGTGGGAAATTGTGAACAATGGCCCTTACACTGTTCCTAAGGTCAAAAACGACAAGGGTGAAATGATTGATAAACCTAAAGATCAGTATGCGAGTGCTGACTAGGAAAAACTTACAAAGAATTCTAGAGCTAAGCATATTCTTTATTGTGGTTTGGATGCTAATGAATATAACCGAATTTCTGCTTGTGATACAGCTAAGCAAATCTGGAACAAGCTGATTGTTACATATGAAGGGACAAGCCAAGTCCGTGAAACTAAAATGAATATGTTCATACATCAATATGAACTTATTCAAAATGCAGACAGGTGAATCGATAAAAGACATGTTTACACGATTCACGGACGTTACAAATAATCTAAAGTCACTTGGGAAAACTTATACAAACGAGGAAATGGTGAGAAAGATCCTTCGATGTCTTCCAAAGAGCAAGTGGGGACCGAAGGTCACCGTAATTGAGGAGGCTCAAGATCTCAAGAAGTTGGAACTAGACGATCTTCTAGGGAAACTCTTGACACATGAGATTCATCTCAAAAAAGATGATGGAGAAAGCTCAAAGAAAGGAATAGCCTTAAAAGCTATTCAAGAAGATTGCACATCAGAGGAGGAAGAACCCAACGGAAATGATGATGAGGCCTTCTCACTGATCGTTCGAGGCCTAAACAAAATGGGGTTAAAGAAAAAATTTAATCAACGAGGATTCAACTCAAAGGGGCCCTCATTAAAAAGAAATGAAAAATTCTCCAAAGGTAAGTTCTCTTATAAAGACAATACTAATGTTAGCTCTTGTTATGGATGTGGCATGCCAGGACACCTGCTGAAGGATTGTCAACTAATCCAAAAAAAAGGAGAATCACGAAGATTCAAGAAGAAAGACAGTAAGAGAGCAATGATCACAGCTTGGAGCGATAGCGACCCCAGTAAAAGTGAAAGCGATGAAGAACACACCGCCAACATATGTCTTATGGCAAAGGACGTAGAAAATGATGAAAGATTTGAGTACGAAAGTACCGACGAGGTAGACATATCAGCTCTCTATGACTATTCTAAAGAAGAATTAATCAACGCTTTAGTTAGTTTAGCCAAACTTGAATGGAAATATCTATCTAAATATAAAGGTGTCAAAAAGAATGTTCAAGATTTGAATCTAAAGAATATGGCTCTTGAAAAATTAAATAATGACCTTCAAGCTAAAGTTAGAAACCTAGAAACTAAAAATAAGGAGTTACAAGCCAAATGTGATGAAGATCACAAAATAATTCTAAAATTTACACAAGGTCAAGAAAACTTGGATAAGTTGCTTTGCACCCAAAGAGCATCATTTAATAAAGAAGGAATTGGCTATAACCATACAAATAAAAAGAAAACCTATAAAAACTTCTTTGTCAAATCTACTCCACATGAAAAGGATGCAAAAACATGCAGTTACTACCCCAAGATTAGACATACTACATATTCTCGCTCATTTGAGAAACCACCTACTAGAATTGTTCAAATATGGGTTCCTAAGGGAACAAGACCCCCTAACTAGGTAGCTAATAATTTTGAAGTTCAATTTAAAGCCAAAGGAAGTAGAAGGGTTTGATTTCCTGTTTTGTAGGTGTGCTTGAAATCCGGGAAAGATCTATGGTACCTTGATAGCGGATGTTCAAGGCACATGAGTGGCAATGCCTCATTATTTACTGAAGTCAAAAAGAAAGAATGTGGAAGTGTTACATTCGGAGACAAAGGTATAGGCAAAATAATCGGTATTGGAAAAATTGGTAAAGATCCTTCAAACTCTATTGATAATGTTTATCTTGTCGATGGCTTGAAGTTTAATCTTTTAAGCATATCTCAATTATGTGACAAGGGAAACCTTGTAACATTTGATTCAACAAGCTGCATTGTTAAAAATAACAAATCTGAAAAAATTACCCTCCGTGGACCTAGAATTGAAAACATGTATGCCATAGACATTGATAATATCCCCTCACATAATCTACCCTGTTTTAAAGTGACTCGCGTAGAGGATAATTGGCTATGGCATCGTAGATTAGGACATGCAAGCATGCATACTATTAAGAAATTAGCCAAACATGAATTAGTACGAGGACTTCCTACATGCAAATTCGAATATGACCATTTATGTGATGCATGTGCTAAAGGAAAACAAGTACGTAGTAGCTTCAAACCTAAAAATAATATCAGCACATCCAGACCATTAGAACTGCTTCACATGGACTTATGCGGGCCTATATCTATACAAAGTTTAGGACGTAATAAGTACATTCTTGTGATTGTTGATGACTATTCCCGCTTCACGTGGGTCTCTTTTTTAAAGGAAAAGAATGAAGCTTTTAAAGAATTTTCTAAACTCTGTAAACAATTACAAATTTACAGAAATTCACCAATCGTGTTCATAAGAAGCGACCATGGTAGAGAATTTGATCAAAAAGAGTTTACTGAATTCTGTAGTAATTATGGAATTGCTCACAATTTTTCGGCTCCACGCACACCTCAACAAAATCGTGTAGTTGAAAGAAAAAATCGTACTTTAGAAGATATGGCTCGAACTATGATGTGTGAGAGCAATGTCCCTCAAAGTTTTTGGGCCGAAGCTGTAAATACTGCTAATTATGTCCTAAATCGATGTTTAATTAGACCAATCTTGAAAAGAACTCCTTATGAATTATTTAAAGGAAAGAAACCTAATATTTCTTACTTTCAACCATTTGGATGTAAATGTTTTGTTCACAGCAATGGTAAGAATAATCTAGGAAAATTTGATGCCAGAAGTGACGAAGGAATTTTTGTTGGATATTCTATGCATAGCAAGGCATACAGAATTTATAACAAACGCACTAAAAGCATTGAAGAAAGCATTCATGTGATTTTTGATGAATCAAATGACGGTGTGTTAAGTGATTCCATAGGACAGATCCTTAGCTTGAACAAGCACAGCGATGATGAAGAAGAGACACCAAAGGAAGTAAATCCTGGTGATCAGCAATTACTAGAGGTACCTCTCAATACTGATCCACGAGATGACACTCTATCGCAAGAAGAAGAGGAACCTACAAACGAAGAAATTTCTACACCTGAAGCACCACGCCATGAGGTAACTCAAAGGAATTTTAAATATAAGTCATTTCACCCAATGGATAACCTCTTAACAGATATATCCACTGGCGTAAGAACTCGGTCATCCTTGCATAATTTCTGTGCTTTCTTTTCTTTTGTATCACACATAGAACCAAGAAATCATCTAGAAGCACTTAGTGAATCAAATTGGATTAATGCCATGCAAGAAGAGCTAAATCAATTTGAACAAAACCAAGTCTGGACACTCATGACTAGACCAAGTAACCATCCGGTCATAGGAACAAAATGGGTCTTTAGAAATAAACTAGATGAAGCCGGGAATGTTATAAGAAATAAAGCAAGATTAGTAGCTAAAGGATATAATCAAGAAGAAGGTATTGATTTTGATGAAACCTTTGCCCCTGTTGCCCGACTAGAGGCCATACGAATACTATTAGCTTTTGCCTCATACATGAACATAAAACTCTATCAAATGGATGTAAAATGTGCCTTCCTAAATGGCTACTTGCAAGAAGAAGTCTTCGTAGAACAACCTCCTGGTTTTGAAAACCCCGACTTTCCAAATCATGTCTATAAACTGCAAAAGGCTTTGTATGGTCTAAAACAAGCTCCCCGAGCATGGTATGAGCGATTAAGTAAATTTCTCTTAGACCATGGTTTTAAGAGAGGACTTATAGATAAAACATTATTCACCAAGACAAAAGGAGATAATTTCATAGTCATCCAAATTTATGTAGATGACATACTTTTTGGAGCTACAAACACCTCTCTATGTGAAGAATTTTCCAATCTTATGAGCAACGAATTTGAAATGAGTATGATGGGTGAATTAACCTTTTTCTTAGGTCTTCAAATTAAACATTGCCAAGATGGTATATTCATTAATCAAAGCAAATACATTAATGAAATCCTAAAGAAATACAAAATGGATCAAGCCAAACATGCTAAAACTCCTATGGCTACAAATGAAAAATTAGACCTTGACCAAGATGGCAAACCAGTTAGTGAGAAGGTCTATCGAGGCATGATTGGATCACTGTTGTATCTTACTGCTAGTAGTCCTGACATTATGTTTAGTGTCTGCTTATGTGCTCGATTTCAGGACTCACCTAAAGAATCTCATCTAACTTGTGTGAAAAGGATCTTTAGATACCTGGCAGGAACTAAAAATCTAGGACTATGGTACCCTCGAGGGGGAGATTTTTCTTTAGTGGGATATACTGATGCAGACTATGTAGGATATAAAGTCGATAGAAAAAGTACATCAGACACTTGTCAGTTTCTTGGGCCAAGCCTAGTCTCATGGCATTCCAAGAAACAAAATTCTATCGCACTTTCAACAGCAGAAGCAGAGTACATCGCTGCTGGCGCTTGTTGTGCACAATTACTTTCGATAATGCATCAATTACGAGATTTTGGCATCAATCTCAAAGAAGTTCCAATTAAATGCGATAATAAAAGTGCTATCCATATCACAAAAAATCCAGTTCAACATTCTCGAACCAAGCATATAGAGGTACGTCATCATTTTATTCGAGATCATGTTGAAAAAGGACATGTCACCTTAGCTTTTGTACCTACTGATTCTCAACTAGTTGATATTTTTACAAAACCATTATGCGAAGATCGATTCAATTTTATTCGACATGAACTTGGAATGCTAAATCTTGATGCATAGCTTGAGGGGGAGCCTTCATTTATTCCTAACCTTGTTCGCTAAGTGACAATTCAGGGATCACCTATTTGTATATCATTTTCAACTTTGGATTTATCGATTCCTGCAAGATTATTATCGGTAATATTGAATCAGTTATAAGGTACGTCACTATGACCCTTGGTTCAATTGCCTTGGCATGAAAATTTCATTTCAATGCCTTAAGGTGAATTTAATACACAACAAATTGAGCACACTTGATAACAGAAAATTCCTTCATAATTTTCCGTCTATCACAAGTCAACGGGGCTTATCTTATTTATTTCAAAACATTTCTTGCAAATTTTAGCAAAACCTCTCTTCCTAACTTGGATCCCAAACCCTACCCAAAAAAAAAAAAACCCAAACCCAGCCATTCCAGCCCCTACCAAAAAAACCAAAAAAAACAAAAAAAAAAACCCAAAAAAGGGATCACCGCGTAAAAGCACGACTTACCTTTACTGGGAGCACTTTGCCATCAGTTTAACACCTCACCCTACACATACCAGCTGACTAACACCTCAATGCAATTTTTCCCAATTTCTTCTTCTTCTTCGCGACGCCATTTCTGAACCAGCGCACTGTGCTTTCGTGAAACCCAAACTTCGAAACTCCCAGCTTCTACGCCTTCCACACCCTCCAAAGCTCTGTCCAATTCTTTCAAATTCCTTCCCCAACCCATGTTTTCTGCTCGCCATATATGGGCTTCGAATCTCTGCCCCTCTTCACCCAACTTGCCATATTTTCCACCTCCCAAACCTTCGAATATCTGCCTTACCATATCCCAACCTTCGAATCTTTGCCTTACCTTGCCATATTCTCGAAAATTCTCAAGTTTTCATTATTGACACCTCCTCGCTACCACCATACGCCCCTAACTTCGCCCTACCCCCTATAAATTCGCCACTTCTCTCTGCTATATCCATGTCTAGCCTTCACCCTCTTTACCCATACGCCCATCCCATCACCCTCAATCTCTCTCTGAGCCTCCTCTCCCTACCATGGTACCCAGACCCCGGACCCGCAAAAGTGCCCGCAAAACCACCCAAACTCCCACATCATTCAGACTGAAACGAATCGCTTCCCAGTCAGCCCCCATTCGTCGCAGTTCCCGCCTTATCGTTCGACGAAGCCTGCCCATGTTACCGGCCAACTCCCTTCAAACCATCTCTGACTCCACCACTACACCCCCAGGTTCGGCTCCCTCCCCTGCTGCCTCCCTTTCCTCTACCGCTACGCCACCGTCCATCCCTCTTTCTCCTCGACACACACCTTCCCCCACCGAGGTCATCCCCTTGGCTTGGTTCCATTCCGATTCTGCCAGAGATACATTTTTATCTCGCTTCCTGAATCGTTCTGTTCATGCCTGTGAAATCGTCAATGTTGAATCTCTTCGAGCTGAAAATCTAGGATTTATTGAATATTTATTGCAAAGTCACTGTGGCCAACTGCTAGATCTCACTATTGAGTACTACCCACAATTGGTTCGTATGTTTTATGCCAATGTCTGAACTTTGAAAACTGGTGATGTGATTACTTTAGAATGCCACGTCAAATACACAACGTTTACCCTTAGTGAGTTTGAATTAAATACTATTTTTGACTTACCCAGTGTCACCCAACCACATCTGTCTCCTCTGGAAGTCCGAAATAAATTTCTCTCTGAATTTGCCAAGCCTCACAGTCCAGTCGATACTGCTCATCTTTATTCTGCTGTCCTCAAACGCAACCCCAGGCTGCTATACTACATCCTCGTTCACACCATTCTTCCCTAGCCTACTTCTCCTGCTCTCATCCCCTGTAAAACCCTCGAGCTTCTTTATCTCCTCCTCACTGGCAAACCTATAAATTTTTCTCGATACATTTTGAGTTGCATGTCTAAAGTTAGCTCAGTTCTGCGTCCTGCCCCTCTACCTTACGCAAACCTGCTCACTCGTATTTTTCACCACTTTGGAGTGACCCTCACCAATGAAGTTTTTGAAACCAAACCTGTTCCTATCATTACTCCTGTAGCCTTCACAAGCATCCACTTCTTCAAAACTGCTCACAATGGGTGGAAATTTCTCGAGGACATGACTCCTGACGAACTCCTTAGTGTCTCCAACAGCTCAGGTCCACATGTCCCACCTCGCGTCTCTTCGGACCCATCACCTCCTCCTTCCTCTCTCCTTGACCAAATCCAGCACCTCGATGAGCGTCTTTATGAACTACAAGAAACTGCCGACAAGCTTGAGTACATCATGGTCCAGCACACTGACGCATTGGACGGCATCGCTCACAACCAAGCCATCATGGATAACCGCCTCAACCACATTCAGACCTTGCTCACTACTCACATCACTGAGGTACATCAGAAATTGGGCGACCTCATCCAAATTGGCAGCTTGACTCGGCAATGTGCCCTCAAAGTTATCCCTCTCTCCGCCGCCGAACGCGCTCAAAGTGCTGCATATGCCTCTCAGCTGCTCTCCGCCACCAACCGAGCCTCCCAGACCAAGCTTTGATTCCCTATTATTTCCTATTTTTCGCTTTTTTACAAATAATTTTTCTTCCCTGTTGATTTGGTCACACATTTTCTAGTTCATTGCTTACTTCTTTTTGATGAAAGAGGCGGAGAAAGTTTGACTATGATATGCTATTTTCAAGTATAAGTATGCTTAATAATATCTATGATTGTTTATCTTTTGATTACTACGTTGCACAATATTCTTGTTATATCTATGCTTGATATTCTCATGTTTAATATAACATTGACATAAGCTAAATTTTGTCTTTCATCAAAAAGGGGGAGATTGTTGACTTACTTAATAATTATAAAGATTTTGCTGAAACACAAAATTAGAAATTAAGGTGTTGCATTCAAAAGATATAACACATGAAAAGAGAAGCAATATATAGTTGTAGAATCATAATCAAAATATGAAAGATTATATGCATATCATAATTATTTTCTTGAATATTATCGAAGATTGTGTGCATATTTAATTTATGTGATTGAAAAGATTGTATGCAAATATGATTAAAGGCAAGATATTATTATGCTAGGCAAATGTGGAAAATATTAATTAAAAGAATTTTATTTGATTAAATTTCCTTAAGTCTAGCCATGACAAAATGATATTGCCCTTATTTGAATATTCTAGCAATATAATTAATATTTTTGCAATATCAAATTTATATTTTAAATTTGATCTCATAAACATTATATTGCATGATTTTTTATTGCCCTTATTTGAATATTCTAGCAATATAATTAATATTCTTGCAATATCAAATTTGTATTTTAAATTTGATCTCATAAAGATTATATTGCATGATTTTATTTTGTTCCCAAGCTTCAAAAAGATTTACATGTTCAAAAGGCAAGAGAAGAGATTGTGAGCAAATAATTTCGTATTGGAGAATATCACAATATCAAATCCAATTATATGGAGATAAGTTCCTTCTTGGACAAATCGGCATATGGCTAGTCAATGCTATAAATAGAGGCTGAAGGAAAAAGAGAAGTATCCAAGAAATCAGACAAGCAAGTTGCAATCCTACTACACTGAGCTATACATTTGCGAATCTCTTTGAATCTCAAATTGTAATCAAAAGTCTTGAGAGACCTTGAGGAATTCTTATTAAGGAGTGAACGACGGAGTTGGTGTGAGGTCACAACTCCTCCCAAGCTTAAATCAGTGGTTGGTTTAGGTAGTTGGGATCTTTAGAGTGTGGTGCTCTGAAAGAAAGTGTGAAGGTTCATCTTAATAAGAAAAGTAGAGTGTTGAATCCTAGAGTTGGATAACTCTAGGCGGGGATTAAGCCTGATTGAGGCCCAACCTCGTTAAAATATCCTTGTGCATTGTCTCCAATTAAATTCTGCATTTTGATTTCAGCTTTAAATTTATTTTTACGATCACCCTATTCACCCCCCCTCTAGGGCGATCTGAGTCTTCAATTTTAGTTATGCATATGCAGAGTAGATGATTCATTTCCAAGCTATAAAATTATCTTCCTGTCGAAAATGTTTCATTGCCTTTGTGTATGGTTTCAATCATTAAAATGAGAAAATGTAACTATAGGTGGATATGAAGTTAATTGCTCAAATTTCTAGAGTGCCTGGTGCACTATAGGTGATTCTAACTCCATTTTGTATAATGCAGATAGAAGTAAGGGCACATAGGTAATAGCCATAGAAATCAAGCATTTTGCTAAATGCATGGAAGCTTGTGAACTGCAAGAAATGAGGAGTAGTGACCTTTTTTTTTTCGTCGACAAATAAAAGAATATGGGTGAAAATTGATTGGGCCACGATAAATGTCTATAGGCATAAAATCTTTGACTTTGTATAGGTGGAGTATATGTCTCAAGGCTAGTTTGATCATACTACACTATTACTTAATTTCCCATCTTGTCCAAGAACCAAGCCAACATTCATGTTTTGTGACACGTGGATGAAGGATTCTGCTTTCAATGATACTATGTTAGCTCATATTAAGGCTTTGTCTTATCCTAGACAAGTGAGACAACTTAAAATGTTGCTTTGTAGGCTTAGAAATCCTCTCAAAAAGCTTAATAAAGAAAGATTTGCAAACATATATGCTCAACAGGAAATTTCTAGGAGACAAACTATCCAGATTTAACAATCTCTTCACAAGGACCCCAAAACTCAGCATATTTAATCAAAAAAGGCTCTAACAAAGGAGTGTATTGACATCACTCAATCATCTCTATCATAGATCAATAGCAGAGCAAAGCTGATTGGATTAGAGTGGGAGCTAATTGCACAAGGATGTTCTTTGCTAGAGCAAAACAAAGGGAAATAGGCAGTGTTTACACGTTGCATGACCACAGCGATCAGACGACTGAAGGCTTTGAAGATGTTGCCAAAGCTATGTCAAAGTTTTATAGTGAGCTACTAAGAAAGTAATGGGCTCACATCGATTTTTCAATTACTCTTACTAGACCTATACTAAGTCAACAGGTTTGAGTGGCTGCTTATGTGGGGTTTTTCAAAGCATGTTAGCCTACAATAGGTCCTCTAGTATGTACTATTGTGCATGAATTCTTTGAAAATCGATTCATGCCTAGGTTTATAGTGCAACCAACCTGATTATATTGCCTAAAGTCCTCAACCCTCAGCACGCTACCGAATTTAGGCTCATTTCATTCGAGAATCTTGTTTATTAATGCATTATCAAGCTACTATCCAATAGGTTAAAGGAAGTTCTGCCTCATCTGATTCATGAAAACCATGGTGCCTTTGTTATGAGCAGGGAGCTACTTTTGAATGTCCTCCTATGCCAGGACATTATTAGAGGTTATGGTACACAACATACCTCTTCCTAGCTGCATCATGAAAATTGATCTCCATAAGGCCTTTGACCTTGTTCATTGGGATTTCTTACATGAGCTACTCATGAACCTAAAGGTTTTATCAAATCTTTGTGAAATGGGTTATGGATTGTGTTACCTTTGTTACCTTAGGCCCCTCCCTCTTTCAAAGCATCTATAAAATCCTCCATTTCAACTTATTGAAAAATATGTAGTCAAAGTACAAGATGATCGAATTAATAACCATTACAGCAAAGTGAACCTCTTGTAGCATTTCTTTAATCAATTCCTAATGAACAAAATCAAAATCCTTCTTGACATCAATTTTCATAAGACAACTTGGTGGGAGATGCTTTCTGGCAAAACCTCTTAATAGAGTAACACATTGTATACTATCTCTCTTCAATCCACAAAAGCCTCTTAGCGAGGACTTACAGGATACAGAAGCACTTTCCTTAACCAATTATAGATAATTTTAGATACGCACTTGTAAACACCAACACATCAAACGATAGTTCTGAAGTCTGCAACTGTGGAGGGGGATATTGTTTTAGATAGTACAACCAGTGTTGTTGCATTAATTGCGTTTAATGGCTTCCTTGATATAGAAAAAAACTTTGATTGCAGCATATAGGAGAGAGCCAATATCTTTACAACTCATCTTAGAGAACCCACTATTAAAGCTATTTGGCGTAGGGGACTTAAGCTTAGAATTAAGAACATAACTTCCTATATTTCATTGTCATTAAGTGCAATATAGAGACTTTGTTGTTGCTTAATCGAAAGAGTTGGACCTATTTGCAAGACGTCAATGTCAACAACATCCCTCTCTACTATTTGTTTGCCAAGCAAGCCGTGATAGTACCTAGTAGTGACCTTCGCAACATTGTCAAAGCCATTAACCCTATTGCATACAAATTCAATGATAAAGTATATATATACAAGAAGCTTGCTTCCTTCATCTGATTTTGGCAAAAAAGAAACATGTGCAATGATCGTAACAGCTCATTGATTGAGCCTTACTTTACTACTTCATGAGTGAGAGGGAGGGATCCAAGAGTTTTATGTAACAAGTTATGATGTTCCTTTCCTAGTCCTACAGTTGCTTGTTAAGAGGGTCATATTGGAGCTGAAATTACAAATTTTCAAGGTCCACATTGCTAGCCCCTTGTTTTTTATGAATATCAGTAAATTTATATTTATTAAGCTGCTTAAAAGGTGTTTCGATGGTTTTGAGAACATCCATAAGTTGACACACAGAAGTGCCCTGAGGCTTAAAAGTTACAACCCTGAAAACAATCAGCTGAAATTAGGGGTTAGATGTCCACATATCACAACATTTAAAAGAGAATCCCTTCTGAAGAGATCTTAGAAATGAGATGAGAAGAGATGTATGGTCGGATAACCCCTCAGCTATGTAGTAAACTTGTGTAGACTCAAACATACATAACAATTGACATTTGTAAATGCTCTATCTATTTAGGATCAAAATTTTTATGGGGATTTCCATGAACTCAGACTCATGGCTTGAAAAGAGTTAGTCCCTAGGGTGAGTTAAACTAGATTTGGTAAGGTGTTTCTTCTTATATATCTCTTAGGCCTTGGAAAACCTTTCGCTTGTGTGGATACAGGAGTAGATATATGCTAAGCTAATATATATCTTCAAACAACGCTTCCTCTTCCATATGAGTTGTTTTCTTTTTCTTTCTTCAATCATCTTCAACATGACCAAACATTTGGCAATGGTGGGACTTCAATGCTTGCTCTCAAATTTGAGGACCCTTTGTCTTATAACTCTGCCTTTGTCAGTAACAAAATTCATATGATTTGGGAAGGGGCCTGTAATTAGAACTTCTACTAAAAGCCTAGCTCAATTCAACATTATTTTCTTCGTTATTGGCTTGTCTGCCTTGATGAAAATGCCAATGGAGCTTCCTAGCTTACTGAGGTTGTCAACTAGCCAATATTTCACATCTAATTCTAGAAACTACACGCAAATGGGAGGCGAGGTCATTATGTTTGAGTTAGTATAAAGTTCCTCCTTCCATGGCTTAACCAGAAGTGCTTTATGATCAAAGAAATAAATCCCTTTTGCAGAATTTGCTCCTCATCTTGTAGTGATTTAAAGCTTACAAGATAAATGCCTTTTCAAACCGATGCCAATTTATCAATTTCATATTTGAGTGATAAACCTTGTTCTGCATTGACCATAGATGCATATGATTGTACTTGTACCTCACGTGTTTGAATCCTGCCCTAGCTAGCATCATTTCCTTGTAGATCATCAATAGCTAGATGACATTGCTTAGAATTTGGTTGGTTTGTAGCAGATGATCTACGATTTGTATTAGCACCTCTGGTTACTATTCCATTAACTCTAAGGAAGTCAAATCCCCTTAATGCAGACCTCATATGAATCCCTATTGAATCAGACGGGTGGAATTAGATTGTATCCCAATGGAATTGGAGTCGATTGAGAATTGAATTGTACTCTACCGCTTTCAATGAATGGCTTACTCTAATCACACAACAATCAATTAGTCAAATCAGCTAAATACCAAATTTACACTCAAAGGTACACCACATGTCATATTGTCACATAAGAAGTGCCTAGATAGCTATATGGAATGCAAGACTAAGGTTGTGATCTATGGTTGCAGTACCCTACTCTAATACCATCTATAACACCCTTAACCCTAACGCTAGAGGGTTTGGTGATTTCCTAAATTTTTATGATAACACAGATAGAGTTTCGTCTAAAAATTGACTATGATCCTAGGCTTATAACCTTACACTTATCCCTGTTAATAAATAAATAATCATAAATACAGAAGCAAACTTGGCAGTTACACGCTCGAGAAGCCAACTTCACAGGCCCCACGCCCAAGGAACACAAGCTATGAAGGTTAAATAAAAGAAAGAAATGAAAGACACAACTTAACAAATCACACTCTCGCAGCAACAAGGTTCACATCCCAAACTAGAAAATGAGTATTTAATCAGATGGTTGGCTCACAATCCCATTTTGAGTGACTAAACTCACATATGCTCTCAAAAGTCAGACTCACATATGCTCAAAGGAGCTTACACTAGAAAATGATACATAGTTCTAACCCTTAAATTAAAGTATACTTATATGGAATTCCTTAACGTCAACTAACAAGAATGCATAGGAGAAACAAAGTTATATCACAACGATAATGTCCACATACATTTCAGAACATGGGGAAAGGGGGAATAGAGAGGAGGTGAGCTACCACACACTCGGTGGATAATTCACATCCCACAAAACCAAAACAGTTGCATATAGCACAATAAATAACAGTCACATAGAAATTTTATTTATATTAAGCATATAAGATCAACAACCATCTAGCTAACCCTATGTAAGTCCCAAAAATACAAGAAGCTAGGTCATATGGCTCTTAGCTTAACATTTAACATCGAGAGGTTCACTTGGTTCATCAACCTAAGCCGTTCATCATGGAAATGGAACTAATGATTGAGAAAGGATAAAAGTGCTTACTTAAACCAACTGAGCCATTATAAAACTCATTTCATCTCAAGAAAGCCTTTTTTTTTTTTTTACGAAGGTACTCATAAGGAGTTCATGCACTTTTTCATTTATGATCGGATAAATCAGAAAACATGTACTTTGTAGCTTATAACAGATAAGAAAATTACTTTCAGAGCTTTAAATTCACAAATTAGTGCTCTATAAAAGTGAGCATTATAACCAGTAACTTCCTGTATTGTTGGAATCTCCCAAAGTCAACGAACTCCTACCCCCATCAGCTTATTGACAATTAGGCTTCCCAATTCGGGTACAAATCACCAGTAATTTGGGGTTCTCGCCAACTGAGTTTCCTCCCCAAACTGAGTCCGTACAATCACCACAATCGTCCTTGCCAAAACATCTCAAATACAATTCGTTTTCACAATGCATAAGAAACTTATTTAAACACGTTCGCATAGATATCTATCTACAAAAACACACACACAAAGATATATCCAGATATATACATATATATATATGTATATGTATATGTATATACATATATATATATATATGTATATGTATATATATATACATATATATATAAATAAACACACACACATACACACAGACATATATATATATATATATATATATATATATATATATATATATAT
>JACYFF010002017.1:22932382-22950279 GCA_017589665.1 Selenicereus undatus
TTTCACAAAATAATTCTGAAAAATTATCAAATAATTTCCAAAAATTACAAAATTGAATAAGAGCAGACTAGGACACTATATAAACCCTAGGAATTAATTAAAATCGAAAAATAACAAAAATAACTATTTTTAGTCTAAGTTCTAACAAATCGGTAGTTAAATACTAAAACTGAATATAAATCAATCTAAAATTATAACCACTCTAGAAATCAAAATCTAAGCTATCTAAAATTACCAGGACACTTCTAAAAGACTATACTTTTCGGGGGGTCGATTGAAATTATAGTGAAGCTAATAAAACTAGAACAAAAATCAACAAACTAATCAAATTAACTCTAAGCAACAAATAATACTCAAAAGTTATCAAATTTATGAACGATACTTAGTATAATCTCAATCCACCATGAAAATTAATATTTATCATTAACACACAAGTTAAGTTTATTCATGAGTTAAACTGTAGAAGTTATCCACCAGCGGTTCTTCCCCGTTTTTCCTTAGATTTTAGTTTACTTAGGTCCAGCCCTAATATAAATCCTACTAATTTGATCATCTTTACACCAGCGCAAAAATTTAACCAAATTAGAGCATTAAGAATTAGAAAAACATCATTTAACAATTTGCAACCAATTTACGAGCAAATCGATTTAACAAAGATCTAAAGCGATTACCTAATTAAAATAGATGGGTTTGAGCCATCCATGATTAATTAGGGTGATACCTCGGCCTAAAAGATGATAACTTTTACATATTATAATCTTCTAAACTATCAATCGAAATTGTATTTAATCAACTAGCATGCATTCTAATCGATTTAACATAAATTTCGTAAACGATGAACGCTAATCGCTAAAGAATCATGAATAGAAATCAACTAGGCATTAAAGCATAAAACTTGTTTCAAAATAATTAATTTAGCATGGCCTCAAGAAAATTATACTAAGCATAAAAAATTACTCACTCATATAGAAAAATAAAATTACAATAATAGCTCAAATATTTCATGTTTAATAGTAAACCTAGCACAAAATAAATAAAACGAAGTAAAAATAATAATAATGATAATAATAATAATAATAATAATAATAATAATAATAATAATAAAAACAAAATAGTCCTACTTTGAGGGGATGAAGTTGCGTAAAGAGGATGGTGACGATGCTGATGACGATGAAGCTGGATGTTGATGATGGTGCGTGGCTGAGGATGGTGACGATGGAGGATAGCAACCGTGTGGGAGCAGCAGCCGTGAAGGAGACGATGATGATGGAAGCTGTTGATGAAGGCCGATGCTGATGTTGATGACGATGGTGAGGACGATGCTGATGACGACGATGATGATGATGCGTGTGAGGAGAAGAAGGGGGGACAGCAGAGGAAGATGTTGATGGCGGAAGATGGGAGGAAGCAAGAAGGTGAAGAAGATGGGGATGGCGTGGCTGAGAGATGGTGAGGGGGTGGCTTGCCGTGAGGTGTGCTGGCGTGGAGAGGAGATGATAAAGCTGATGAAGATGATGGAACTCGTAGATGATGAAGGTTATGAGAGGGAGCAAGATGCCGTGGAGGTGTATTAATAGGGTGGGGGTCTAGGGTTTTTATTTAGGTTTTATTCTCCTCTCTTCCTTAGATTTCTTCTTCCCCAAGACTTCTAGCTTCTCACCAACTCTTGAAACCCAAGCCCAATATAATAATTATGAAAATAATAATTTTCATAATTATTATTTTTGGACCATCTTGTAGCCAAGTGTATAAAACCCAAGCTTCTACGTCATCTCTTCTCCTCTTTATTAAATTAACACTAACCCTAAAAAATGTATAAAACAAAACAAATTAAACGAAATAATATTTATAATATACTCAAAATAATTATAAAAATAATGCATGATTTTTGACTTAACAAAATATCCCGTTAAAATCATCATGACCAAGGAATGATCTAACTTGCTTTACAAAAGAAGAAATGAAAAATTACAAATCAAATCAACCTTGCTTTACTAACCTTAATTCTCTTTCTGGACACTTTATGACCCAAGACAATTCCTTCTTAGACCATGAAATGACTTTTTTCCCAACTCAAGACAAGATTCACTTCTTCACATCTTTTTAGCACAATGGATAAATTAATAAGACACACATCAAAACAAGAACCAAAAACGAAGAAATCATTCATAAACATCTTCATGAAATTTTCAATATTGTTAGAAAATATGCCAATTATGCATGTTTGAAATGTGAAAGGCACATTACACAACCCAAAGGCATCCTCTAATAGGCGAATGTACTTGATGAGGATACAAATGTTGTTTTCTCTTGGTCCTTAGAATTGACAGGTATTTGGTTGTAACCAGAATACCCATCTAGAAAATAATAAAATTTTGTCCAACTGATTTTTCAAAAATTTGATCGATGAAGAGGAAGAGAAAATAGTCCTTTTTAGTGACATAATTCAACTTTCTGTAATCAATAGACACCCTCTACCTCGTGATCTATATATTAGGAATTAGTTCACCATTATTATTCTTCACCACAGTTATGCCAGATTTCTTAGTGGCGAGCTGAACAGGATTGAACAATTGACTATTAGAAATAGTATAGATAATGCCTGCATCTAAAAGCTTTACTATCTCTTTCAGAACAACTTCTTCATGTGAGGGTTCGGTCTATGTTGCATTTACCAAACAAGTTTAGCAACGTACTGTAAGTGAACTATGAGCATGTAACTACTTGGACTAATCCATTTCAAATAAGCTACTAACCACCCAATAGCACCCTTATGATTAAAAAACACATGAATCAACTCTTTCTCTTGATCACATGACAAAAGAGAAGATATAATAAAAGGTAGGGTCTCTTCAAGCCTAGAAACACATACTTGAGTGAATTCGGGAGAGGTTTTACCTCAGGTTTAGGTGGGGACACAATAGAAAGTTACATATGAGAACTTGTCAAAGGTGGGAGGGGTTCATAAGTGGAAATCCAAGAGGAAGACTCAAGATGAGGAGTAAAGTCAAGAATAGAGTGCATCTCATCTATTATACTTCCTGAGTCAAATAAGCATAAGTTCCCATGGGAGAGACAGGCTCCTAAGGATCTTTGCTCAAAATAGCAGGTAAAGATTCCTCAATCATTTCGTCAATCACATCAACAAAAAATCATTCAGATTCATCTTCAAGCACAAGTTGAGAAAAAGCTCTAAAAATGTTAAGCCTAACCCTCATGTTCATAACCAAGACATCCATCACTCCCAACCTACAGTTAATGGTGGCATTAGTTATGCCTAGGAAGGGACTTCTTAAAATAAGAGGGATTTACTTAGCAGCATGACTAAGGTCCACGTCCAACACAACAAAATCAACAGGAAAGAATCCTTTATCAACCTGGACCAAGACATCCTCTATCCGCCTCTTAGGAGTCCTCACTGACTTCTTAGCAAACTAAAGGGTACAGTTGGAAGGTTAAAATTTGCCTAATCCCGACTCTAAGTAAATAGAATATGGTATTAAATTAACACTGGAACCAAATCCAAACACATCCTTTCAATTTTGTGATTGCCAATATAACACGCAATGGTAGGAACACCAAGATCTTTGAACTCAGATGGTGTAATCGACATGTTCTTTTGGCTTTGGCTAACTATTTTGTTAAATGATTTTACCAAATCATATTTTTATTTATATTCAGTTAAGATAGATTAATATTGACATGCTTGCTTAAGTGAAAATTTTATTAAAAAGAGAGTTATAATTATCATTAATTTTGAAATTTGATGTGAGTCTTAACAAACACTCACAAAATTTTATCGAATACTAAATCAAGTGGACTCCCAAGTAAGATTAGATTGACAAGTATTAGGATTAATAGGCCTCATTTTAGACTGAGGAGCACTAATTTTGGGGCTGAGAGTTAGTAGATATCTAGCAAAAAGGGGGAAAAGGCCATCTGTTACGTAACAACTAGAAACCAGATGTCTGGCCTTGTAAATTAGAAGGCAAGCGTCGTCTTATTCTGCTAAACATCACACGAATAGGCTGCCTTCTTCCCTTCCTCTTCACCACGCAGCCAGAGCACCAGAAATCTCCCTTCACTTTTCTCTAGCACAACCTAGATCAACCCCCATCTCCTCCCAACAATGACAACACCGCAGAATTGTAGACAAATTCATGAAGAACTCAGGCTGAAACGCTATCTTCATCCCTCCATAAATTCAAGCTGAAAAGCAGACCAAAGGATGAGAAAAAGAGGGGGTCAGAAAGCACCAAGACAGCGACACTGGTAGCATTCGTGGGAGGCCGAAAATGAGGTACAGGTGTTTGTTGCATTGGGGCAGTGTTTGGCAATGAAAAAAGGGCCGAAATCCTGGGTTTCAGAGCATCTAGAACCACACCCACAACCCGTTAATCGGGTTCTAAGCTTGGAGTGACGTGGGTGTTCTCAATTTTTTCAAATTCCTAGTAATTTCGCACATTTTACATCCCCATTGCACTGAGATGTTGAGTAGCATTTGATTATTCAGAGTCCATGAGTTTGTTGGTTCAAATTTAAATATGTTTTCACAAAGATTGCAGGTCAGATTATGCATTCGGTACGTTCTGATAAATGGTTAGTTGCATGTCAGTTTAGTGAGTGTTGGATTGCTTGACTATGTGAATTGGACGATCATGATGTCGAATCAAAACTATGTTCGATTATTTGTGAGTTTGGGGTTGAATCTTTGAGTTGGAATTTGAGGATTTTGTGGGAGGTGCTATGAGGAGGAGCCCAGGTATTGAATTACTTACAACATTGCAAATTGTGCTTAAAAGTGTGATACTAGGCAGATTTTGTTGAACTCAAAACAGTTGTGCTAATTGTTTGTCGTTAACCCTTAATTTTGACAAAACTATTATGTGTTAACTTTATAAAATTAGAATATCGCAAAAAGGTCCATAAAAAGGTTTGCCTATCTCATACTTAGCTAGCCCAAAGTGCTTTAAGTAATTCCCGTTTACTTGTCGGCTTGTTTCATGTTTTAGTTGCGGAAATTATTTGCAGCGTGGACAATCTTAAACCGCAGAAAGATTCAGTTGAACAATTCAATTGAATGGTCCAATGGATTAAATCATTTGAAATGAGAAACTGAATTAAGCATATTGATGCCCTAAGAACATAAGCTTGTTTTAAAGCCCCTCTTTCTACATACAAAGAATTGAAACGAATTTTAAAAATGACTGAAAGTGTTTAGTTGTTAAACCAAGTTACCATTTATATATTGGCAAGTTATTTGAAGAGTAGGGGCTTAAGTTAGTAAACTCGAAATGAACTTGAATGACTTTTCCCTTTTGAAGGTAAAGAATTATAAACTGATAATATGGTTATGGAATTATTTTGCCTAGACAAGTATAATTACAATTTTGTAAGCAAATTATTGAAATGAAAGGCTTGTGACTTACTTGAAGGTGGGAAAAATCCTTACTGCTTGTGGCAGGGGTTTTAAATAACTAAAACAATTTGGGTGATTAAAGTGGCTAAGATAAGTGCTTATTAAGCGGCCATGGTTAGGGAACAGGCCCGGTTTGTGGGAACCCTAATGCCTAGGGAGTAGACCCATAAGTGGGAATCCTAATAGACCTCGACAAGGGTAAAGGTAACAATGTTATGAAATGCCTCAGGGATAATATGAATTATAAATGTAGACCTCATATATGGTGAGTGTAGATCTCCTGTAATTAGCAGGTATCTATAATCTTATGCTAGAATGAAATGATCTTATCTTCTTGATATATGAGTGAATCGTTTGAATTCTTACTTTTGTTATTTCAGGAATTTAGAAAAGAGCATAAATCCTTAAATGGGATAAATTTGATTGTAAATTATTCATTTTGAGGCGAAATGGCTTATTATGTTTTAAACATGTCAATGAGGATTTTTTTTTCTTTTAACTTTGTGAAGTCATCTTACTTGGCTATAAGTTCAAATGGCAATCCTTAGGGAGGTATAGATGCTAATGTAGAGCCATCAGTCTCAGCAGATTAGTTTAAATTGGGGGATGAAGTTTTCTTTTGAAGCTTTACTTATGTAATACGATAATAATAATAATATAAAATGTTGTGTTCTTGCCACTTATCGGTATTGCTTGCAACTGTTTTGTTTTATGGAGTTGAGAAACATTCACTGATCGTGTGATAGCTCACACCCTCCTTGTTTCCCTTTTCCAAGTTCAGCGTAAACCTGTATAAATAAGCATGTTCTCCATATATGTCAATAAATAAGCATGTTCTCCATATGTGTAAGCATGTAGACGGCTCTGGCTATGGTTGTTTCCTTTTTAGACTTGACCTATGTATACAATGTTGTATCGCAAGTTGTGAACTAGTTTGAATTCCAACAACCCAAGTGTGTGACCCATGGTAGTGACTCCTATCACTTAGTAACCAGTTTTATCTTATCGTCAGACATCCAGGTACCCCGTTAGCTTAAGTTAAGCTTTTAAATCGTTGCAAGTATAGGCAACATTCTTGCAGTATTGTCCTAAAACAGCTAATCTTACTAAAGTTAAGTTTTGACTTTTACTCCACTTCACTAAACCTTAAAATCCTTAGGGATTTCCTCTAGAAGTCCTGGAGATATGACACCTTCCTGAGATAAGGGGTGTTACAACTGGAGTGTCAAATTTTCAGAATATAGACCACTAGTTCACTTTGAAGAACCTTTTTACATTTGTCATCTTTGGATTTCCTTTTAAAAGTACACAAGTCTTTAAGGAATTTAGCATAAGTCGGGATCCGTCTAATTGCTTCCAAAAAGGGAAGATTGGTCTTAACTTTCTTTGAGGTTTCTCTATTTATCTTTCTTAGAAGGGAATGGTGCATGGAAAGGTTGAGGTCACCCTCAACGGTCTTAAGTCTTTCTTAGAGGTCTCTCTGTTTCTCTCAATCTCAAGGTCACTCTCAACGGTCTTGAGTCTTTCCTCTTTATCATGTTCCTTTTCACTCACTTTGCCATGAACTTCTTTACCACTCCTAAGAACCATTACAACTTTCAATTATTCAAATTGTTGGCCTTTAGGGTTTTGTATAGGATGACTTGGAAGTTTTCCTTCTTCTCTTTTGCCTATAGGTTTGGCAATTTGCCCAAGTTGGGTTTCCATTTTAGTTATAGATTGTGAGTGAGAGTCAACAATATGCATTTGAAACTCAATTCCTTAGATCATAGAGCCAACATTTTGCACAGCAAAATTCAAGGTACCAAGAGTAGAAATTTCCTTGTCTATATCAGAGATCCCAAGTGGAGCTTGATTGGAAGGAGTATATGTCTAGTTTTAGAAACTAGGCGGGGTAGGTTTGCTATACTGGGCTTGAGAATTATGAACATTTTGAGACCTTCATAAAAATGAGGATGATTCTTTCAACCATGATTATAAAAGTATTAGAATAAAGATTATCATTTGGAGAAAATCCTTAGGCAGCATTTACTTGTTCAATCACAAAGTCAAACTTACAAACACAAGGACAATCAACAAAAGCATGCATGGGACTAGGACAAACCAAACACACATCTTGCATAAATGTGCCATTAGACACTTTGTTCATAAACAATTGATCAAATTTCTTAGTTAAAGCATCAATTTTACAAGAAAGGTCAACTGAATATGAAACCTCATGAGTCCCCCTTTATTTCGCAATTACCTCGGCAAATCAAAATGTGACGAAGTAGCATGCAAATATGAATTATGACTCAAATGTTCAAACAATCTAAGCTTCTTCAGGAGTTTTATACAAGAAACTACCACCACAAGAGGCATCAACTTTCATGTAGTTATTCATTTTTATTTTGTGAAAAAAGTGGTTATAGCACGTCTTAAGTCAATCAGTTTACTAATTGAGAAATTTTTTTTCAAGAATTCGTTTTGCATTTGATGCCAAATGGTGATATTTGGCTTAGTATCCAGCCAAGCTTTAGTTTTATCTTTCAAAGAGAAAGGAAAAAGGCGTAAAAGAAGAGCACCACTAGAGACATTATTTTAGAAGACAGTCAATCATATCTCTAAAAATGCATCAACATGCTTGAAAGGATTTTCGGACTCTGCCCCATAAAAGGACGGAACCATTTGGATGAGGGAAATCTTAATCTTAAATGGCTCCGCAGCACTGGGCATATGGGTAATCATAGGGGAGTCATAACCGTGGGCGTGACATACTCTTTAAGTTGCTTATGTGGGTTTGTTCTTCAGCCATCTTGTATTCACGTTTCTCAGCTCTTATCCTACTAAGAAAAAGCTCAATTTCAGGATTACATTTTTCAAGATCTAAGAATAAAGAATGTCTATCATGCACATATCCACAAACAATTGAGAGACTAGTATGAAATCACCATCATAATAATCACCAAAAGAAATAAGAAGAAAAAGAAGAAGAAAACAAATTAAATAAATAAAAGAGGAAGATCCCAGGGAAGGAAAAAAAATCAAAAATACAATAAAAGATAATAAATTAAATAAAAGTGAGAGGGTTGAACAAAAATAAAGGGAAATAATTGAAATAAATAAAATAAATAACAAATAAATTGTTATATTACATTACGAGTGAATGGGGAAATAGTTAGATGAGAAGTAAATTAGAAGAAAACGAATAAAATTATTAGATTAGAAGGGAATGGGGAATAAAATAAACTAAAATAAATAATGAACAAAAAATAAAAGGATGGTGGTTGAGAGGGGGGAATAAACAAATAAATAAAGAGAATAAAAGGAACAGAAAATTAAAAATCACTACTCTTTCCTCAACAACAGCGCCAAAAACTTGGGGTGGATTTTATGTTCAGTTTTAAAAAACTCTTTTTACTTACAAGTGTGCAAGCTCAATTGTAAACTAGTGAGTATATGGTGTTAATCCCCCGAAGAACAATAGGAATTTTAAATTTAACTTTTCAAGTTAAAAATTATAATTCAAAGGAGGAGTTCAATTATTAATATAAATTAAAGAAACAAAAGAAAAGTAAATAAAACAAGAAAATAGAGAGAAATCAAATAGAGAAAGATCTATGACTTTGGATCCTC
Organism: Selenicereus undatus; assembly: GCA_017589665.1. NCBI lineage: Eukaryota > Viridiplantae > Streptophyta > Magnoliopsida > Caryophyllales > Cactaceae > Selenicereus > Selenicereus undatus. The sequence continues at coordinate 22,941,417 of JACYFF010002017.1, forward strand.
CAATGGAAAAAATATTGAATTATCAACTCAAATGCGGGTTCAATTGGTCTCTTGTTTAATCTAGCTACAAGCATTAGGTCATGAATTAGAAAGATGAATTATAATTATCAAATGATATTATTCATCTAGTAGTTAGCATGAATCATTATTTTTAAACATAACTCATCTAATTTTTAGCGTAAATTATTTAATTTTAATAATTAAATTTTTAAGCCTAATCGCATAATGTCATGCTAGCGTACAAGATCATATATATATATACACACACACACACACACACACACACACACACACACATACATATTTGAGATAGCAAATTAAACTATTATAATCAGCATGAATAAACAATAGTATTAAGATGCAAAAGTATGTTATTATCAAATACGAATTCAAGATTATGCAATGTAAGACACAAATATAACCCCAAAAGAAACTACTAATTAATATTATTAATCAATGATCATCTTAATCCTAGAGTAGCAACTTAGCCGACCATAGTTAGTGAAAATATCGTTGAAGTTGGTCTAGTCATACTCTCAATATTGGTATATTTAACTTCCTATGTCCAAAATTTGGTACTCAATTACAAACTAATTAGGCACAAAGTCTCAAATTTGACTCACAAATTATATGAGAAAAGAAGTGGTAAATAGCTAACAAAGCTTATTTTCTTCTAAACTCCTCACCAAAATGATTTTTTTTTCTTCCAAAAGACTCTCTCTAAAAATTAAAGGATGAGAGATGAGAGAATGGAAGAATGCTTGGATGAGTGATGGATGAGTGGATCATTGTTTTTGTTCCAAGCTTGGCCCCTTTTATAGTGAAATTTCACCCCTTCTTGATGCCGAAAATTTAATGAAAAATCAATTTCACTTAATTCATTGATTGTTATATTGTTGACCTCCACTAGAAAAGGCTATTTCTTAGTTAAAACTTAATATTTACTAATTAGCTTTGATTAGGTTAACTTGAAATTGCTGACAAGAACAAAAATTTATTATTAGTGCGTATTGGGCCACCAGAGAGCAAGGGAGTAGGCCGAGCATGAGGAGACGGGGATCTAGGAACTGAGGTAGGCTCGTCTGGACACTAGCTAGGCAACTGGGCTAGGCCCACGCGAAGAGGAAGAGGAAGAGGAAGAGGAAGGGAAGAGAAAGTTGAGTGCAAGATGGGTCGCATAGCATGAACACTCCCAAATTGATGTATGTCTCAAGGGAAGAAGCAACCCAAGCCAACACACATCAAAGGACAACCAAAACTCAAAGATATAACACGGCCAAGGGTGGCACAGTCGTGCCTATGTGCACGGGTAGGCTGTGCCAACTTTCGGTCTTCCGAAGCCTGAAAATGTTACTTTGCACGGTTTGAGGGCTTTTGATGTTTGCGTTGATTTTAGACCCTTTTGTGAAGTTTATGCCGTGGGGAATGGATGTAAATGGAAGTAAAAGGAGTGGAAGAATGAGGGGATATGAAGGATATGCTAAGTGAAAGAGATTAACTCAATAATGAAGCTAATAACTTCACTTAGAATTCAAGTAGCTCAAATGAGGATAGGATAAACTAAACTCAAAGAATGGATACAAAAACACCACCAATCTTGAGTCTAGGGCCCTTAATCTTGATTAAGATACAGAATCACCACTTAATCAGGGTTAAGACTCACTTGGATACCACCTTAATTGGCCTAATTAAGGATAAGCATGCAAGACTTTGAAAGAAAGAAAGCAAATGCTCTCAAACTGATTTTACATTTAATGGAGTTATGAACTAGCTATGGCCGTGGGCAGCATTAAGTATGCAGCAAAAATGGCCAAGCTAGCAAGCAAGCACACACCTCCCTTTTCCTTAGTAGTTAGGAAAGGTGTTAGGTGTTTAATTACAATCGGTTTGCACTAATACAAATACTAGCAATACTTAGCTAATCTAATGCATCAAATCATAAAGTTAAACTATGTCTAAGCTTATTATACATCACTTAAGCTTATACTTAGGCATAATACAAGCTGAATTAAAGCTAGAAACCCATGTCATCATCCGAAAAGTCACTTCCCGTTTACGGCTAGCCAATGAGAGAAAAGAGACAGGATATTTGCTTCTTTACTCTCATTGGTTGAACTTCTCTACGCAACAACCAATCCTAGATAGCCTTGGGACATGTGCCTTGCCTTGGGAAGGGTGTCATTCAACTTGCTAGTGAAGGAGCCAGCCGGTTTGGGTGAGAAGAAAACCGGTTCAAGTAAACCAGGTTCAAACATGTTGCTGGCCGGTTTTTAGACAAAAATTAAACATAGCAAAAGTGATCATGATTTGAGTTTTAAGCATGGGGGTAACTTTAGGATTTGTATAAACCCCTCCCCCCAACCAAGAAATCAAGGTTATGATGTGTTTAAGTGGGGTAATCAAGCTTAAACATTAAACAGTGCAAATTGAGAACCAATCTAGCTGGTTTGAGAAAACTCCTTGATCTTCCATCCTCTTGTGAGCATGATTTGAAATCAATGCTTGGACTTGATTTTAGACTTCTTGAGGATTCCAAAAATGAAAAAATTCATGACTTAAGCCACAATGTGGCTTAAGTAATGACATGGACAAAATCGGGCAATTTCTGGTTTGCTAGCCCATGAGCACTTCTTTGGTCTTCTTGAACATTTCAAATCAATGCTTGTGTTTTGGAGCTTGAATTGGACCTTGAACGAGTTATTGGATCTTCTTCCTTATCATTGGTGGTCGGGACTCCATCACAAACGAATGGAAGGAGCTAAGAAATAGGCAGGAGTGCTGGCTAATGCTGGGAGGCATGACATGGGGCCATGCAGCAGGCCCACATAGAGAGGGGGAGAAGAGGGAGAGTGAGGGACCTTTATGCCTAGCTATTGATGGGTCACGGAAAGCTAGGCATAGGCCTAATTTAGGTGGTCTACTTTTCTTTCTTTTGTTTTTTTTTATTTGATGTTGGGTCCAATGGCAAAGCGGATTAGGCTTAGCAGATCATTGCACATGTTTGAGCGTGGACAAATCTAAATCTAATTATCAATTTTGTGCCCAAGTTCATTTATTTAATTCCCACATGAAAATCACATAAAATATGCATTATTTATTTATCAAAATATATTTCAAAGATTAAAAAGTAGTTAAAATGGAGAGTAAATTTACACATAAAATATGAGTTATCAAGATCCTTAGAAAAGAAAGGAATTTCGCTTGCGCATATTCGAGCTATTAAGGATATGTATGAGGGAGTTAGGACTGGTGTTAGAAGGCCAAGAGTGGCTACTAATGATTTTTTCGTTGATATTGGCCTTTATTGGGTTTCTACTTTAAACCCATTTCTTTTCACTTTGGTTGTGGACGAACTTATGAAAGGGATTCAAGATGAGTTATCATGGCATGTTATACTTGTGGATGACATTGTTTTATTGATGAGGCCAAAGATGGAGTTAACAATAAGTTGTACTGATGGCGATATATACTTGAGTCTAGGGGTCCTACATTAAGGGTTTGTTCTTTTCATGGGTCAATTCCAAAATACCAACCTCAACCCAATTCAACCTACTTCAACCTACTTCAATCAACTTCAACCCACTTTAACTTACTTCAACCCATTTTCACTATTTTAACAAAGTTTAATTTATCATATTAAAAAAATTCAATCCACTTCAACTTACTTCAACCCACTTCAACCCAGTTCAACTTACCTCAACCTACTTCAACCCACATAACCCTTTTACCTATCCTAATTTACCCATGAAAAGAACTGGCCCAAAGTAGACTAAAAACTAAGTACCTGAATTGTGGTTTTAGTGAAAGATAGGAGGATGGGGGAGAAGTCACCATTTATGGGGTGGTAATCCCAAAGGTTGAGAAGTTTAAATAGTTAGGATCGATCATTCAATAGAAAGGAGATATTGATTAGGATATTAACCAGCGCATAAAAGTAGGTTGGCAAAAATGGAAGAATATTTCAGGCATGCTGTGTGATAAGAGGATACCTATAGGTTTGAAAGGTAAATTTTATTGTGCGATTGTTAGATTTGCTTTGTTGTATAGCTTAGAGTGTTTGCCAATAAAAAAAAGACCCAAGTTCAAAGGTTGATGGTAGCAAATATGAAGATGATTAAACAGATGCATGGTTATACGAGGGTGGATAGAATTAGGAATGAGATGATTAGAAACATAGTTAAAGTGGCTCCAATTGAAGATAAGATGGAGAGACTAGACCCAAATGGTTTGGTCTTATGAAGAAGAGTGTGGATGCTCCTGTGAGGAGATCTGAGAGGATTAACATCCCTAAATGTAGAAGAGATAAGGGATGACCAGAGAAAAGCCTAAACGAGGTGAAAATTTTAGGGCTAACGGATGATATGACTTAGGATAGGAGTCAGTGGCAGGACAGGATTTAGGTTGTGGATCATAGATAGATAAATTTGTAGTTGTCCTTCACTTGTCACATGGCAGGCAATGTTGTTGTGTGATACTGGATATTTTCCTATTTTTTGTATATCATTATTTATATGCAGGAGTACCTTTATCTAAGAAGAGTAAATATCAGCTTACCTCTATTTGTTAAGGTATAGTATTTTCGTCTACTATATTGTATTTATATTTTACATTGTTACTTTTGCTTTATTAACATTTCTTAGTTCATTCCCTACTACTTATCTTTAGTTTCATCTTTAAAATTATTTTCACAAATTTGTTTTTTGTGGGTCTCTTGAGACCAGCCTCTCTATGAGCAAAGATGTTCATAGAAGGTTACTTACATTTGAATCTCCCCATACCTAGCGAAAGCGCAACCTACACTGGTAAGTGGTCGTGTTGTACACACACAAACACATATGTGTGTGTGTGTGTGTGTGTGTGTGTATAAATATAATTCTCTCTGTGTGTGTAGTTATACATTCGTACATACTGTGGTTGTGGGCATATATTTGCATATATGGATATATGTATGTGTGTACATGTTTGTGTGTGTGTTTAGATATATTAATCTTGTTTGTCTCTATTAAGTTGCATCTTGCAAATTCCAAAAGCATATTAAGGTTGTCTTCGGCAAAAATGTTGTAAGTAAAATTTAATATTTTGACTAAGTCAATATACTAATTAGTCATTTTTTTAGTATCCGGTAACCATGTGTTTGGACTAGCATTTTAAGTAACAACTAGTGCTTCAAGCAATGTTTCTAAAAAACTAACAATATGAGCTTTTGGCATTCAAAAGTAGTATTTTGCCCAAAAATACCCTTTGAAAATTTTGTCTTTTTTGAAAATAATCTATATTGTTTTATGTTAATTTACATTAATCAACTAACATAACAACTAAATTTACTAAACAAATTTGCTTCAAGCGGGTCACTTAAACAGCCATCACCTAATAACTAAATTGGAGCCATTATCTGCTACCTAAATAGCAATCCACTATCAAAATTCCGCTATTCACTATCTAAACAACTAATTTTGCTGAACAATACATAATTAATATACCTCTACATATTTATATAAATATATATCAATGATTATATTAACAATTAAAGTTTATCTTAATCTTTCATTTATTTTTCAGACAATGATTTTTGCCTTATTGTTAGTGTTGATAAGTATAGGCTAGCTACATAGCTTATTTTGGCTAAACATTTTCAAAATACAATAGACCTCTCAAAAAAGAATTTTTAACAATTCAAAAAACAAATCTTTGTTAGAATTAGAATGTCAAACAAAATGTCAAAATCAACGTACAACATATAGGGGCTTCTAATCGCATGGCTTTACATATTGTTGGGGAGATCCAAAAGGAAGCACACTTCAACTACGACCCATGGCAACAAGCACAAGTAAGGTTTCATCCTAAAACCAATTGGCAATAGGAGAAGTAGTCCACTTGATTTATATACCGTGGTCCTTCTCTCCAAATTCTCAATGTGGAACTCTTCACTCATATATGATATTCCCAACAATCTCCCCGTCACATATGAGTCTCTTTGAAACCACATCAATGCAGAAGCTGCCCCTTGAGCGGAAGTCTTTAACAAGGCATCAAGCAACCATTAAGAGCATACTCGCATTCTACTCCTCAAAGTCTGCATACTACTCTACACCGAGCCCCCATGCCATCCACTTTGTCACAGGAGTACCAACCATGCATTCCATGTGTTTTTCGCGGCTCTTGTCCATGGTGCTATTTCATAATACCGTCCAAGAGCTTATTTGCGCCATCGAGCCACGCTGCAACACACAGTTCTTGCTTGATCAACACCTGCATATCACTTCACCAAGCTCGTCCGTGAGGTCCATCATGTTACACCTTTTTTGCCAAGCCAAATGCACCATTGGCTCTAACACAACATGTCGGGGAGACCCAAGAGGGAGCCCACGTCAACCAAGACCCATGGCAACAATCTCAAGTGAGGTTCCATCCTAAAACCAATTGATAATAGGAGGAGTACCCCACTTGACTTATATACAATGGTCATTCTTTTCGAACTCTCGATATGGGACTCTTCACTCATGTGTGACATTCCCAACTCATATGTAGATGCCATTGAATGAAATAATATTCTAATTAGGCCTGAAAATATATTAGTGTCTCTTGCTATGAAAAGGATAAATTTTTCAAGTTTCAAACATCCCATGTATGACTTTGATACCCCTTACCTGATGCCTATATTAGATATAAACACAAATGTAGACATAAACGTTAACATCTACAATATTTTTAAAATTATAGTAGCTTATTTCAGCTTTAAAAAATATGAAAAATAAAGCAACACTCATTTGCTTTTATGGTGTAGGCCTTAATGAACCTTTATAAATTCGGGATTGATTGATACGATTAGTTACGAGGAGATTCGTAACTGGTCAATCATTAAATTATACTCCATTGGATACTAATACTATCGTTTGTCAATTGCGTTACAACTATTGATTTAAATAATCAATTGTAAAGAGATTTAACTAATTAACTATAAAATTACTTCTCCACTGGAAATATATGGAATACCAGTACTATCATTCACCAATTTGCAAGTTGCAACAGTCGTGTATTCGGATCATCTTTTTCTATTTTCTTTTTTGGTGCTTACCCCGGTATAGTATGCTATTAGATATTGACTATATATGGTGTGTTGACATAGACATGAATGATAGAGTGTTAAATACTATTTATTTTGTCTGCCTCTATTGTCCTTTCTTAAGCCTTTGTCTGGACCTGAGAAAGTTCTGTAAAAAAAATTTGAGGAAATGAGGAAAAAGGGAAAAGAAAGTCGATTTTTTTCTAACGTTTAGTTCAAGAAAAACACACAAGAAAAGAAAATTTAAAAAAAAAATCTATAGAACAACGTAAACACTTATTTTCATAAAAGAGTCTCAAATCCACCCATTGACCTTTTTAGCAATGCCCTCCCTGCCCACTCCTTTTCTCTCTCTATTGATCATCCACAAACTCATGGATGCTGAAGAGCATGCATAACCTCCATTCTTTTTCCCTCCCAAGTGCTTTCTCTCTCTTTCTCTATTATTTTGTACGCATAATTTCCATGGATTCACAACCTTCAAGTAGAGTTCGTTGATATGAAGTGGCCATTGTGGCTCTTTTTTTATAATATGTCAAATCTAGATCTGTCAAGGAGATGCCCAAGTAGAAATTGTTCTTCACATCTATCAAACCCTTGAAATTAATTTCAAATAAATCTCAAAAATGATAGAATTCAGGGAGCACGGAAGAGCTCAAGAGTAGAATGAGGAGGAATTCGACGGGGCATCATTGATGGCATCAGTGATAAGCGACGAAATTAATGACAGTTTCGAACCATCGACGAAGTCATTGGTAGCAACCGGTGGCTTCCATGGGTGGACACACCGAGGGAATGCATGCGGGAGGGAGCAGAGGTGGCATCGGGAAGTGTTTCAAAATTTTTCTAAAAACTATCCTCATGTTTTTAGAGAGAAAATCTAATTGCCTATGCTTTGCAAATTTTCAACAACATTTTCCCTCATATATTTTTTTCTTTCTAACTTATTTATCTGCAAATGAGAGAAAAATTTCACTTTTCCCCCTTCTTTTCTTCCCAACCTATTTTCTAAGATTCCAACGGATCTTTTGTTTCACAATATACCTATTAATTAATTTTCTTAAGCAAACTATAATATACAGATGAATATTGTTTATTAAATTTCTTACCTAGCTTGGAAGAGGAAACAACCTTATATTTTATGTGTGCAAGGAAATTAATGTATCTTTAAAGCTCATAATTTTACTGTATCCTTTGTATCCTTTGTTATACATTTGTCCTTCGTTTCTAAAGTTGTCATTTATTTAACAAACTAATATTTTGTTTAACAAATTAGACATTTATTGGAGTCTTTGTTTCACATTTGAAACTTCAACATTGTTGATTTAGCAAATCAGATATCCTTAATTTAAATCAACTCTACATTGAATATGTTGTATACATAAGCATCCCACATAAACATATTGTATATGCCACGGAAATTTTCTATCTGTCAAGGTTATTTTACTTTTGCCAAACATTTAGTGTGTGTATTATATATATCGACATAGGGCTACACAAGTAGGATAAAATTTTGGGTACAATGACTAGGATGAGGTGATCAATAGTTCTAGTTTCACTAATCACCATAATCATTTTTTGTGATCAACACAAACTAGACACATTCATAAAGGTCACCCAAATAGCTTAGTTGATCACCAAATATAACTACGATCATCATTGAAATCAAATCTACTGGTCACCCCATTCTATTCCTCCTATTAAAAATTTAATCCTCTCCAAGTAGCAATATATATAAATAGATATATAAACATATATATATATATATACATATATATATATATATATATATATATATAT
>JACYFF010002017.1:22994477-23014574 GCA_017589665.1 Selenicereus undatus
CTAGACCTCAAATGGATACATAAAACCTCAATATGAAAATATTAAGATGTCCCCAAAAAGTTTCATTTACAACTCAAAACATTATTCCCACAATAGGATTCCCAAAATGGGACTAAAATACAAGTGTATCAGTTTTGATCTCATCCTGCGCAGTTTTGGTAAAACGACCATAACTATGTGCACAGACCTTGGATTACGGCAATTCAAGATGCATTTGAAATATAACACACTTACCTATCTACCCACCAAAAATCATAATTTTTGGCTGGACCATTCATTACCAGTTTAATCCCAAAGTCAGCCCTAATTTCCTAAAATTTCAGCCCTTCACTGATTTAACTTCCTCTTTCTTTTTCACATAAAACTCACTTGAAATCATTGTAAATGACAACAATCAGATAAAAAATATCATTTAAGGCCTCATATATATATCCAAACTCTAAACAACTTCATTAATACATAATTACTAAATTCGTATCCAAAACAGGGCAGATTTCTTCAAAATTCCACAACTCAGTTATTACAACTCCAAACTTCATCAAATTTTGCCATAAAATCCCAAATAATATAGACAACCTACAGTACAAATTTCAGAATTTTTGGACAATCCTGTGATTTCCAGAATTTTCGACAGCAGCACTTAAACAAATGCAAAATCATGAAAATCATGCTCTTGATCAAATACCCATAACTCCAAACATCTCCAAACTCAATAAAAATTGCACAATAACTATCAAGTTGATCATCCAAACATAGCCCATAAGGAAAACAACCATGAAACTCAAGATAAAACAAGTTAGGGTTTGGGATATACCTCACTTTAAGCTTAAATTAGAGGAAGGAGGGAGCTGTTTTGAGTGAAGTAAATGGTTGGGCATAATAGCTAGAAGCAAGGGAAAGTCGGGGTAGCCGAGAAGTGGCCGGAAAAGTGGCCGGAAACCACCCAAAGTGGCGGCACAAGGGGCAGCAGTGGCTGCCCCTATTTCTGTTGTGAAGGAGAGAGAGTAAATGTGGGGGTGGGTTTGTGTTTTGGGCTGAATATTTGTGTTTATAAAGTGCCACTTAGTAGCTACATGTGGCTGAAAATTATCCCCCCAAAAATTAGTTTTTTACTAATTAAAATTAGGTGCTAAAATGAGCAATTAGTGAAATAACAAAAGTTAGTAAGGTTTTGGGCTTTTGTTTTGGGCCCAAAAAGCTAAATTGGGCTTGAAAAATTATTTGGAGTGTTGAACAAAAATAAAAATTTGTATTGCTCGGAATTAAATTTTAGCGAAGATAAGAAAATAATTAATCACTAATTTATACTTACTGAGGCCTAATATCGATTCACCCGATATCTATTCAATCAACGAAACTTCGAATTAACAATCAATGAAACTTGAGTTGCAAAGTGGTACCCAAAATGAAATATCTCCCAACAGGGAAGATTAAATACGATGAATGAAGGTGGAAAATTTAAATAACATGATGGAACTCGTTAAATAAATAAACGGGGCGTAATTGAATTTAATGAATATGATTTGGTTAAACAAATAACCATGAGTGATTAAGTCAATAAACATGATAAAGTCAATGAATAAATATCATTAATGAAATATATAAAGATGAATTAAATAAATAAATATGAGTTGGGGTTGGGTTATTACAGAAAGAAAGCTTTCAAATGTGCACCTCCTGTTCATCTTTTATGAAAGGATTTCCAAGTATAGTCAAACGAAGTTTCAAATGTTGCATTATTCGTTTCAATGCGCATGTTCTATGAAGGTATGTTTCTTGACAAGTCTTTCTAACTAGTTTAGATATTCTAAGAACTTTTAGAAACAAATATAAGCTTTAAAGGAGCTGGTGGGGATTATAAACCCTTCTTGGTATTTATCAAGAGTCACTATGTTTTCAAAAGTGAGTTTGAAAGCCTTTGTATTCAGTCCTAGTTGCATACTTGTTTGCGTGCCTGAATGCCTCCTAGTTGGGAAGTTTGGTCATCGAGGGCCTAGAATTGAGTTGAACGGTGGGAATGAACTTTAAGGAGCGTAATCTTTCCTTGGGATCTATGATTGCCTAATATGATAGTAAAGTATGAATGCGTGATATGTGGCTATTATGCCTGCAGCTATTTTAGGTTTTAAGGAGTAGGGGAATTCTCACTGAGCGTGTGGCTGCTTACCCCATTACTCTTTCCCCTTTTTCCCCCAGGCTTTTGTTACGACAGGGGGAAGTCAAGCTACCTACGCAAGCTGGAATTTACCCTTGCTTGAAAAAGAGTCATGTGCGCCATATAGAAGTAGATTCATGTGATTGATGATGTAATATGACGTATTCCTAGTTTATAAATGTTGTAGACAAAGTTTTCTAGCTCATATAATTCATATTGTTTTTGAGTCGTTCTATAAGGCCGTGTGAGCCAAGCATCTGAATGGGTAGATGTCTTCTTGGTTAAAGTTAGCTGTATTTTGAGATGTGAACCCCAGTATTCCGGATGTGTAATCCATTGAGTTCTATGTTTGATTCGTTCTTCATTAATTAATTTTATGGTTGGTGTACTCTGGGCGAGTGACCCGTAGAGCTATGGACTCCGGTGTGTATCCGTTGAGGTTGTTTTGGAAGTTTCAAATGTTTCTATTTAATGCAAGGATTTGTTGTAAGGCTTCTGGCCTGGAAAAGCTCAGTTTTTAGGAAAAACTCTGTCCGTTTCACCCCAGAATTAAGTAAGAAGTAAGAAAACATAACGCTCCTGACCCTAGGGGCTGGGGGTGTTACATTGATGGTATCAGAGCAAAGGTCCTGCGACCATAGGTCGCGACCTGAGTCTTACATTTCATATAGTCGTCTAGGAACACTTTGTGACTATGTGACATATGCCTTTATATGTGCAAATGTGAGTTTTATATGAATATTATGCCATCTAGCTAGTTAGGTGCAACTTGAGTGAGCTCCGTAACCAAGTGAATGAACGAATTGCCAAGAGTATAAGTCGAATAGCTTCTATTCTCATGAATGAGATAAGTGTTAGCACAATCAAAGTTGTTTCGCTTATATACCTTGGTGATTTTAATCGAAAGTTTAAAGTTCATATGTTCTAAAATTAATCAATAGAAAAGTCTTAACTCTAAGCTCGTCTTTGCCCCTAAAGTACGATTTGCTCCTCGGGCCCCATAGTGGAGTGAGCAGACATACTCAAAGGTTGCCAAAGAGAGAGCGCTAGAAGCAGTTAAACTTTTTTCTTTTGAAAACCTAAAGACCTTGAAAGTCAAGGTCTTTCGATTAGTGAGTTAGGGTTGTGCTTTCCCATTAGAAACCTTTCTAATTGTTTGGTTGGGTAATATTGCAACCGTAGACTCGCATGTACTTTACAATAATGCCTGGGTTTAGCCTTACATCCATAACTTTCTGTGGGTAATTAAATGATTTGAGTGTCCACATGCCAAGGTGTACGCATTGCTGGATGTGTTAATGAAGTTCCACGCAATCAGATTTCCTGCTGTAAGTGCATCCTTCAGTGTGATCATGCATATGATCGAGTTGGATACATTACTTGAGTTGATCGTCAGGATGGAGCAAGGGAATTGCCTAATTGTCTTATGAACAGAAGTGCCCCTATTCTTATGTTTTGTTAGAGTGGCTATTTATTCATCTACTTAGCCAGAAATCTTGTGACCATAGAAGTTGGATTGGCATTTGCTTGTCTTGAGTATTCTATGCATAATCATATCGCATGCTAGCATACCCATGATCATACTTGAATGCATGACTCTTAAGGTTTACGAATGAATTGTCGCACCTTGTTGGGGTTTGCTTGGTTTGAGTTTGAATGACCACATAACTGAATTAACTAAATGATTTACCTTTTGTAATGCACGACATGGTGTGACGTCTGAGTTGTTAATTGCATTCCATGAATTCCTTGACCCCATGTCATAACTAATTAATTGCATACACATATATTTAAATACATGTTGGGGCGACCCTAGAAACCTGCATTCACACATCCTTGGTCTTATAGGTTCGATTAGAGTAGTGCAACGGAGGGGTGTAGGTCCATGACCTATAGGTTCCAGGAATGACGGTTGCATATGTTTTCATTATGTGAGCTGCTTGTTATGTGCATGTTCGACGGTATCATGCTACTTACAAGTCCTATGCTTGATGATACTAACTTGCTGGTACCATGCGATGGTAAGCGCTACTGTTGTGCTTAAATGATGCTACTTGGTGTTATGTGATGTACTTATTGCTCTAACATGTCATAGGAATCTCTAAGTTAACCATTGTGATCCCATATGTGACTTGAATTCATGTTTTAGAATGAGACTACTAGCACATGACCTTGAGCAGTCAACTGCCCAATTTTCTGTCCTTTAAACTTCAATTCGTAGCAATGCATGTAAATAGAGTTGTTGGTTACTGCATGGATTCAGTTTAGATAAGCGAAATTCTATGTTCGTTTTCAAAATAAGCTCAATATGGTTGTCCATGTCAACTCGTTTGCCCCTCTTCAATGCGATTTGCCCTCGGCGCCTAAATAGAGTAAGTAGACGCTTGAAGAGGATTGGCGAAGAGGAGACTGGATACCATGTGCCCTTTTCTTTTTCAGTGTAAATTGTTTGTAATCAAGATTTGGATGTTAGTATGATTTGTTTAGATCGTGTCTAGGTGTGTGCGTTTTAGGCATGACTGAGCATAGTTTGGGAATTTCGGGGACAAAACTCTTTTAAGGGGGAAGAGTGTAAGGCCCGCGTAGCTTATTTTCTATTAAGTTGTTCGTGACGCGTTTTTGCGTTATAAAAACCTATTTTATTTAACGATACGAGTTAAATTATTAGTGATGTGCCTATGTAAACAATAATTTTATTAAAAAAAAATAAAATATTTTCATCGCTACTATCGTTATTAGTATTATTAGTTTTGAAAATCCTTCGATGATTTTTATTAAGCGTTACAATAGATTATTAATGAGTACTAAATCGATTAGGAACCCGATTACGATTAGGTTGTCAACGTTAGAAGGAGCTCGATAATTATTAAATCGCGCCTAGACATGCTTGGGAATGAATAATTGATTAATAGTCGGGTTATCAATTATTGAATTTAGAGTTTGGGATGCGAATTAAGCTAGCGACACCGATTCCTAAACAGCTTGGACAAAAATTAATGAAAGAGAGTAGGGAGGGGCAAATTAGTAAATTTGCACGTCCCTCTTTTCTTCCTCACCTGCCCGCGACCCCCCCCCATTTCACGACATTTCTTCTCTCTCTCTGCTTCATCTTCTTCCGCCTCGGCTCCACCATGCGCGCTCGATCAAAGCTCCTTAACCCGCAGAATTTCTACCACTTTAAGCTACAAAATTCCCCCCCTTTCGACCACCCCTACCAGCTGGCATAAGTTTGGAGCGAATCTGGGTTGAAATTCGAAACTCCTTGCCACGTTTATGGAGGAGCCTGAACACATGCCAAGGTATGGCCACTCAATTCCACTCTTAGTTGCTTTTATTTTCTATAAATTAGAGCAGAAATTGCTACTTCCAAATACCCAATTCAACTTCAAATAAGGAAGTGCGTTTGGGTCTGTTTTAGGGTTCAAATTGTTGGAAATTTGGGCGTGATTTGGGTCTTGTTCGAACGTGGGTAAGCAAGTGCCAAAGAAGTGGAGTTATTTGAGCCCCTAAAGTCGAGCCCACATCCGTGAATTGAGCCTCTAGTTTGGGTTCAAGGTAAGGGTTCCTTTCCTCCTAAATTGCTAATAATTTCAACGTTTTATCGCAATTAGCAAGAATATGTTGAAGTTAAGCGTGGAAATCATGTTGGGTGAATTAGTATTCATATTGATAACTTATCAGTTCGGAATTGATTTTGGTTAAATGCATGTCGAATTGATGCTGAATATTGATAACTTGGCAGATTGGAGGAGTGCTTGTTAAAAAGAGTGTTCTTTTAACGTAATTCAATTATTGGTCATTAGTTAAATTATGTTTGGAACCTAAGGATGCTAGCCGAGTGATTGAAATAATTATGGAATAAGCCGGACATTGTTTAAAGGTTAAGGGTAATCAAGTTTGGGCTTGTTTAGAATTTATTCATAATAATTAACTATAATGGAATAGGGTGCCTATGGAGGCTAGTTTGTGAATTGGGAAAAAAAGTATCACTTTAAAGCCTCGATTGCATCCTTTCGTACACTTAAACACTACGGTGGTTATTAAGCATGAATGTTATATTGATGTATGATCGTTTATGTATTGTTCGTTTGTATGACAATATTGAACCGAGTATGGTAGTTGGATGGATGGAGGAAGAACTGTATAGTGATTGGAGGATCTTGTGGTCGTTGTTGTGTGAGGAGGAAGTCCGGGTTGTGCATTGCCGCAATCGTGTGGATTGCAAGGCCATGTGTTGCTTATTCTGCTGAATTGCGCTATGAACTGTACGAATGTGCTATCCCTTTTCCCCACAATGTGCTATGCGATTAATTCTTGAAATTTTAGACATCTCTGAAAAGAACATGACATTTAGAAGGCTCGTTTTATATGCCTGAGAATGCTTTTAAATGTATCAGTTGACTATTTGCGTGTTAGGACGTCTAAAATGAATGCTTTTAAAAGGTCATAAATCATCGAACTATTCGGTTAGTGACTAGACTAAATAGTCGATAGGTTTAAGGAGTTTAAAAGCAAGGTAAAAGTGAGTTCGAAAATGATTTTAAGACATCGGTTCGTGTATGACCCCTCTTTATGTTTAAAGGAATTTAAACGACTTGAAAAGGGCCATTTCAAGGCTAATTATGGGTTTAGCTGATTGTATGCTATTTGTTTATTTAAATTTCTAATAAGTTTTGAGTTACAAGTTAGTAACTCCATCCTGTTTAAGAATCCTTCACGTTGAAAGCTTACAAAGAAACCCCGTTACCTTATAAACGAGCCAAATGCTTACAGTTTTTGAAGAGTACCGAGTTTGGGAGCGTTTTAAGTCTTTAGTTCATTTATACACCCTTCTTGAGTTTTAAGAAGGAATTGAAAGGAGTTATAGAATAGCAACAGAAGTTTCAATTACAAATTTAATTTGACTTAAACGCTAACTAAGGTGTTTTGGGTTTTAAATGGGTTCGTTTATGAATTAGCGAACCTATTACGTTTGCAATAAGCTTTTAGCTAAAATCAAAGTTGTTCCTCGAATTAGTAAACGTATTACGTTATCAAGAAGCCTTTAAGTTAAAATGGAATCGTTTTACGAACTAGCGACCATTTTACGTTCTTAAGAAACTTTTAAGTTAGAAATGAAGTCGTTTTGCGAATTAATAGACTTGTTATGTTTAAGAGAAGCTTTCTCAGTTATACACAAAGTTGCTTTACGATTTAGCAAAACGTGTTAACATTATAAGAAGGTTTTAACTTGAAAACGAAGTGAACTATGAGCATTTGGGAAGATTAGGGTCGTTTTGTTTAAAAAGCGAGTTTTCAACCACGCAAGCATTTGAAACAGAGAAATGAAATATGTCTTTCAAGTC
This sequence comes from Selenicereus undatus, assembly GCA_017589665.1. NCBI lineage: Eukaryota > Viridiplantae > Streptophyta > Magnoliopsida > Caryophyllales > Cactaceae > Selenicereus > Selenicereus undatus. The sequence continues at coordinate 23,001,978 of JACYFF010002017.1, forward strand.
GAAGAATGTGCTGGGAAGTTGGCCAGAGGGCGGAAACTGGACGCAAAAGGGCGTGTGCTGTTTCCCCCTGAGATAAGTAAGTTAGGAACTAGACTCGAGATACGAGTTATCTTGGTGTGAGCTGTTCCTGGAAACTAGACGCAAAGATTGCGTGAGTTGTTTTCCCTTAAGATAAGTTAGGAACTGGACTGAAGATATGAGCTATCTTGGTGTGAGCTATTCCTGGAAACTGGACTCAAGATATGAATTATCTTGGTGTGAACTGTTCCCCAGATAAGTTATGATGTGTGACGCGTAAGAAAACCTTGAGGGGGACTGGACTCAGGATATGATTATCCTGGTGTGAGTTGTTGCCCCACAGAGGACAGTATCGAGGTTAGTGTTGCTGTACGAAGACGCATTTTGGCCAAAAGTTAAGTACGTATACCCCGAGGATAACGTAGATTAAGAGTGACGATCTCACTTAAGGGCAGTATTGAGATCCCTAGCCAACACAATAAGATGTTTTATGTTGTGAGTAAGTTCCTGATAAAAAGGAGATTTGGCTTTTTGCCATTCTAAGCAGTTCAGAAAAGAAAAGAAGTTCTTTTACAATAACACGAGCCTCAACAGGCCAAGTTAAGTGTTTTTGAGAAAAGAAAGAAAGCTTTCAAATGTGCACCTCCTGTTCATCTTTTATGAAAGGACTTCCGAGTATAGTCAAATGAAGTTTCAAATGTTGCATTATTCATTTCAATGTGCATATTCTATGAAAGTATGTTTCATGACATGTCTTTCTTACCAGTTTAGATGTTTTGAGAACTTTTAGAAAGAAATATAAGCTTTAAAGGAGTTGGTGGGGATTATAAACCCTTCTTTGTATTTATCGAGAGTCACTATGTTTTCAAAAGTGAGTTTGAAAGCCTTTGTATTCAGTCCTGGTTGCATACTTGTTTATGTGCCTGAATGCCTCCTAGTAGGGAAGTTTGGTCATCGAGGGCCTAGAATTGAGTTGAATGGTTGGAGTGAAGTTTAAGAAGGGTAGTCTTTCCTTGGGATCTATGATTGCCTAATATGATAGTAAAGTATGAATGCGTGATATGTGGCTATTATTAGTATTATTGCCTACAACTGTTTTGTGTTTTAAGGAGTAGGGGAACTCTTACTGAGCGTGTGGTTGCTCACCCCATTACTCTTTCCCCTTTTTCCCCCAGGCTTTTGTTATGACATGTGGAAGTCAAGCTACCTACGTGAGCTGGAGTTTACCCCTGCTTGAAAAAGAGTCATGTGTGCCACATAGAAGCATATTCATGTGATTAATGATGTAATATGACGTATTCCTAGTTTGTAAATGTTGTAAACTAAGTTTTCTAGCTCATATAATTAATATTGTTTATGAGTCGCTCTGTATGGCCGTATGAGCCATCCATCTGAATAGTTGGATGTCTTCTTGGTTAACGTTAGCTATATTTTGGGATGTGAACCGCAGTACTCCGGATGTGTGATCTGTTGAGTTGTATGTTTGATTCCTTCTTTATTAATTAATTTTATGGTTGGTGTACTCCGAGCGACCGACCCGTAGAGCTGCGGACTCCGGCCTGTAGTCGTTGTACCTGTTTTGGAAGTTTTAAATGTTTCTATTTAACGGAGGGATTTGTTGTAAGGCTTTTAGCCTGGAAACGCTCAGTTTTTAGGGGAAACTATGTCCGTTTCGCCGCAGAAATTAAGTAAGAAGTAAGAAAACGTAACGCTCCTGACCCTAGGGGCTGGGGGTGTTACATTGATGGTATCAGAGCAAAGGTCTTGCGACCATAGGCTGTGACCTGAGTCTTGCTTTTCATGTAGTCGTCTAAGAAAACTTTGTGACTATGTGACATATGCCTCTTTTGTGTGCAAATGTGAGTTTTATATGAATATTAGCGCATTTAGCTAGTTAGGTGCGGCTTGAGTGAGCTCCTTAACCGAGTGAATGAACGAATTGCCAAGAGTATAAGCCGAATAGCTTCTATTCTCATGAATGAGATAAGTGTTAGCACAATCAAAGTTGTTTCGCTTATATGCCTTGGTGATTATAATCGAAAGTTTAAACTTTAAAGTCTTAACTCTAAGCTCGTCTTTTCCCCTAAAGTACAATTTCCGCCTCCGGCCCCATAGCGGAGTGAGCAAACGTACTCAAAGGTTGGTAGAGAGAGAGCGCCAGAAGCAGTTAAACTATTATCTTTTGAAAACATAAAGACCTTGAAAGTAAAGGTCTTTCGATTAGTGAGTTAGGGTTGTGCTTTCCGATTAGAAACCTTTCTAATTGTTTGGTTGGGTAATATTGCAACCGTAGACTCGCATGTGCTTTACGATAATGCCTGGGTTTAGCCTTACAAGCATAACTTTCTATGTGTAATTAAATGATTTGAGTGTCCACATGCTAAGGTGTACGCATTGCTGGATGTGGTAATGAAGTTCCAGGCAATCGGATTTCCTGTTGTTAGTGCATCTTTTAGTGTGATCATGCATATGATCGAGTTAGATGCATTACTTGAGTTGATCGATAGGATGGAGTAAGGGAATTGCCTAATTGTCTTATGAATAGAAGTGCCCCTGTTCTTATGTTTTGTTAGAGTGGCTATTTATTCATCTACTTAGCCAGAAATCTTGTGACCATAGAAGTTGCATTGGCATTTGCTTGTCTTGCGTATTCTATGCATAATCAGATCGCATGCTAGCATACCCATGATCATACCTGAATGCTTGACTCTTAAGGTTTACAAATGAATTGTTGCACCTTGTTGGGGTTTGCTTTGCTTGAGTTTGAATGACCACGTGTTTGAATTAACTAAATGATTTAACTTTTGTGACGCACGACATGGTGTGACATCTGAGTTGTTAATTGTATTCCGTGAATTCCTTGACCCCATTTCATAACTGATTAATTGCATACACATATATTTAAATACATGTTGGGGCGACCCTAGAAACCTGCATTCACATATCCTGGGCCTTGTAGGTTCGATCAGAGTAGCGCAACGGAGGTGTCTAGGTCCATGACCTATAGGTTCCATGAACGACGGCTGCATATGTTTTCGTTCTGTGAATTGCTTGTTATGCGCATGTTCGACGACATCATGTTACTTACACGTCCTATGCTTGAAGACACTAAATTGCTGGTACCATAGGATGCTAAGCGATATTGTTGTACTTAAATGATGCTACTTGGTGCTATGTGGCGTTCTTATTTTTCTAACGTGTTATAAGAATCTCTGAGTTAACCATTGTGATTCCAGATGTGACTTGAATTCATGTTTTAGAATGAGACTAATAGCACATGACCTTGAGGAGTCAACTGCCCAATTTTCCTTCCTTTAAACTTCAATTCGTAGCAATGCATGTAAATAGAGTTGTTCGTTAGTACATGGATTCAGTTTAGATAATCGAAAGTCTATGTTCGTTTTCAAAACAACCTCAATATGGTTGTCCATGCCAACTCATTTGCCCCTCTTCAATGCGATTTGCCCTCAGTGCCTAAATAGAGTGAGTAGACGTTTGAAGAGGATTGGCGAAGAGGAGACTGGATACCATGTGCCCTTTTTTTTCAATTTAAATTGTTTGTAATCGAGATTTGGATGTTAGTATGATTTGTGTAGATCGTGTCTAGGTGTGCGCATTTTAGGCATGATTGAGCATAGTTTGGGAATTTCGCAGACGAAATTCTTTTAAGGGGGGGAAGAGTGTAAGGCCCGCCTACCTTACTTTCTGTTAAGTTGTTCGTGACGCATTTTTGCGTTATAAAAACCTATTTTATTTAACGATATGAGTTAAATTATTAGTGATGTGCCTATGTAAACGATAATTTTATTAAAGAAAATAAAATATTTTCGTCGCTACTAATTTTAATAGTATTATTAGTTTTGAAAATCCTTTGATGATTTTTAGTAAGCATTAATATAGATTATTAATGAGTACTAAATCGATTAGGAACCCAATTACGATTAGGCTGTCAACGTTAGAAGCAGCTCAATAATTATTAAATCGAGCCTAGACATGCTTAGGAATGAATAATCGATGAATGGTCGGGTTATCGATTATTGAATTTAGTGTTTGGGATACGAATTAAGCTAGCGACATCGATTCTTGAACTTGCACCAAAATTAATGAAAGAGAGTAGGGAGGGGAAAATTAGTAAATTTGCACATCCCTCTTTTCTTCCTCACCTGCCTGCGACGCCCCCCCATTTCACGACATTTCTTCTCTCTCTCTGCTTCATTTTCTACCTCCTCGGCTCCACCATGCACACTCCATCAAGGCTCCCTAACCCAGAGAATATCCGCCACTTTAAGCTACAAAATCTCCCCCCTTTCGACCACCCCTACCAGTTGGCGTAAGTTTGGAGCGAATCTGGGTTGAAGTTCAAAACTCCTTGCCACATTTGTGGAGGGTTTAGAGCGCCGAATCGGAGCTTGAACACATGCCAAGGTATGGCCACTCAATTCCACTCTTAGTTGCTTCAATTTTCTATAAATTAGAGTAGAAATCGCTGCTTCCAAATACTCAATTCAACTTTAAATCAGGAAGTGCGTTTGGGTCTGTTTTAGGTTTCGAATTGTTGGAAATTTGGGCATGATTTGGGTCCTGTTCGAACGTGGGTAAGCAAGTGCCGAAGAAGAGGAGTTATTTGAGCCCCTAAAGTCGAGCCCACATCCGTGAATCAAGCCTCTAGCTTGGGTTCAAGGTGAGGGTTCCTTTCCTCCTAAATTACTAATAATTTCAACGTTTTTATCGCAATTAGCTAGAATATGTTGAAGTTGAGCGTGGACATCATGTTGGGTGAATTAGTATAAATATTGACAATTTATAAGTTCGGAATTGATTTGGGTTAAATGCATGTCGAATTGATGCTGAATATTGATAACCTGGCAGATTGGAGGAGTGCTTGGCAAAAAGAGTGTTCTTTTAGCGTAATTCAATTATTGGTCATTAGTTAAATTATGTTTGGAACCTAAGGTTGCTAGCCGAGTGATTGAAATAATTATGGAATAAGTCGGACATTGTTTAAAGGTTAAGGGTAATCAGGTTCGAGCTTGTTTAGAATTTATTCGTAATAATTAACTATAATGGAATAAGGTGCCTATGGATGTTAGTTTGTGAATTGGGAAACAAAGTGTCGCTTTAAAGCCTCAATTGCATCCGTTGGTACACTTAAACACTATGGTGGTTATTAAGCGTGAAAGTTATATTGATGTATGATCGTTTATGTATTGTTCGTTTATGTGACAATATTGAACCGAGTATAGTAGTTGGATGGCCGAAGGGAGAACTATTGAGTGATTTGAGGATCTTGTGGTCGTTGTTGTGTGAGGAGGAAGTCCAGGTTGAATTGTTGCAATCGTGTGGATTGCGAGGCCATGTGTTGCTTATTCTGTTGAGTTGTGCTATGAAGTGTATGAATCTGCTATGTGTAAACCCCTTTTCCCCGCAATGTGCTGTGTGATTAATTCTTGAAATTTTAGACGTCTTTAAAAAGAACAGGACATTTAGAAAGCTCGTTTTATATGCTTGAGAATGCTTTTAAATGTATCAGTTGACTATTTGCGTGTTAGGACGTCTTAAATGTTAAAAAGGTCCTAAATCGTCGAACTATTCGGTTAGTGACTAGACTGAATAGTCGATAGGTTTAGGGAGTTTAAAAGTAAAGTAAAAGTGAGTTCGAAAATGATTTCAAGACATCGGTTTGTTTATGCCCCCTCTTTATGTTTAAAGGAATTTAAATGACTTGAAAAGGGCCATTTCAAGCCTAATTATAGGTTTAGGCGATTGTATGCTATTTGCTTATTTAAATTTCTATTAAGTTTCGAGTTACAAGTTAGTAACTCTATCCTGTTTAAGAAATGTTCACGTTGAAAGCTTACAAAGAAACCTCGTTACCTTATAAACGAGCCAAATGCTTACAGTTTTTAAATAGTAGCGAGTTTGTAAGCGTTTTAAGTCTTTAGTTCATTTATACTCCCTTCTTGAGTTTTAAGAAGGAATTGAAAGGACTTATAAAATAGCATTTGTAGTTTCAATTACAAATTTAATTTGAGTTAAATGCTAACTAAAGTGTTTTGGGTTTTAAATGGGTTCGTTCATGAATTAGCAAACCTATTACATTTATAATAAGCTTTTAGCTAAAATCGAAGTTGTTCCTCAAATTAGTAAACGTATTACGTTATCAAGAAGCGTTTAAGCTAAAATGGAATCGTTTTACAAACTAGCGATCATTTCACGTTCTTAAGAAACTTTTAAGTTAGAAATGAAGTCGTTTTGCGAATTAATAGACTTATTATGTTTAAGAGAAGCTTTCTAAGCTATACACAAAGTTGCTTTACGATTTAGCAAACGTGTTAACATTATAAGAAGGTTTTAAGTTGAAAACAAAGTGAACTATGAGCATTTGGAAAGATTATGGTCGTTTTGTTTAAAAAGCGAGTTTTCAACCAAGCAAGCATTTGAAATAGAGAAATGAAATATGTCTTTAAAGTCTAAGAATGTGCTGGGAAGTTGGCCAGAGGGTAGAAACTTGACGCAAAAGGGCGTGAGCTGTTTCCCCCTGAGATAAGTAAGTTAGGAACTGAACTCGAGATACGAGTTATCTTGGGGTGAGCTATTCCTGGAAGCTGGACGCAAAGATGGCATGAGCTGTTTCCCCTTAAGATAAGTTAGGAACTGGACTCAAGATATGAGTTATCTTGGTGTGAGCTGTTCCTGGGAACTGGACTTAAGATATGAATTATGTTTGTGTGAGTTGTTCCCTAGACAAGTTATGATGTGTGACGCATAAGAAAACCTTGAGGGGGACTGGACTCAAGATTTGATTATCCTGGTTTGAGTTGTTACCCCACATAGGATAGTATCGAGGTTAGAGTTGCTCTACTAAGGCGCGTTTTGGCCAAAAGTTCAGTACGTATACCCCGGGGATAATGCAGATTATGAGTGACGATCTCACTTAAGGGCGGTATTGACCCCCCTAGCCAGCACAATAAGATGTTTTATGTTGCAAGTCAGTTCCTAACAAAAAGAAGATTTGGCTTTTTGCTGTTCTAAGGAGATCAGAAAAGAAAAGAAGTTCTTTTAAAGTAGCACGAGCCAGAAGAGGCCAAGTAAAGTGTTTTTGAGAAAAGAAAGGAAGCTTTCAAATGTGCACCTCTTATTCATCTTTTATGAAAGGATTTCCAAGTATAGTGAAATGAAGTTTCAAATGTTGCATTACTCGTTTCAATGCACATATTCTATGAAAGTATGTTGCTTGACAAGTCTTTCTTACCAGTTTAGATGTTCTGAGAACTCTTAGAAAGAAATATAAGCTTTAAAGGAGTTGGTGGGGATTATAAACCCTTCTTGGTATTTATCGAGAGTCACTATTTTTCAAACGTGAGTTTGAAAGCCTTTGTATTCAGCCCTGGTTGCATACTTGTTTGTGTGCCTGAATGCCTTCTAGTAGGGAAGTTTGGTCATTGAGGGCCTAGAATTGAGTTGAATGGTTGGAATGAAGTTTAAGGAGGTTAATCTATCCTTGGGATCTATGATTGCCTAATATGATGGTAAAGTATGACTGCGTGATATGTGGCTATTATTAGTATTATTGCCTACAACTATTTTGGGTTCTAAGGAGTAGGGGAATTCTCACTGAGCGTGTGGTTGCTCACCCCATTACTCTTTCCCCTTTTTCCCCATGCTTTTGTTATGACAGGTGGAAGTCAAGCTACCTACGCGAGCTGGAGTTTACCCCTGCTTGAAAAAGAGTCATGTTTGCCATATAGAAGTAGATTCATGTGATTAATGATGTAATATGACGTATTCCTAGTTTGTAAATGTTGTAAACTAAGTTTTCTAGCTCATATAATTCATATTGTTTATGAGTCGCTCCCTATGGCCGTGTGAGCCAACCATCTGAATAGTTAGATGTCTTCTTGGTTAAGGTTAGCTGTCTTTTGGGATGTGAACCCCAGTACTCCGGATGTGTGATCTATTGAGTTGTTTGTTTGATTCCTTCTTTATTAATTAATTTTATGGTTGGTGTACTTCGGGCAAGCGACCCATAGAGCTCTGGACTCCGACGTGTAGCCATTGAGCTTGTTTTGGAAGTTTTAAATGTTTCTATTTAACGTAGGGATTTATTGTAAGGCTTTTAGCCTGAAAATGCTCAAGTTTTAGGGGAAACTCTGTCCGTTTCGACCCAGAAATTAAGTAAGAAGTAAGAAAACGTAACTCTCCTAACCCTAGAGGCTAGGGGTGTTACATTGATGGTATCAGAGCAAAGATCCTGTGACCGTAGGCCGCGACCTAAGCCTTGCATTTCATATAGTCGTCTAGGAACACTTTGTGACTATGTGACATATGCCTCTTGTATGTGCAAATGTGATTTTTATGTGAATATTAGCGCGTCCAGCTAGTTAGGTACGGCTTGAGTGAGCACCTTAACCGAGTGAATGAACGAATTGCCAAGAGTATAAGCCGAATAGCTTCTATTCTCATATATATATATATGTATATATATATATATATGTATATATATGCATATATATATATATGTATATATATATATGTATATATATACGTATACATATACATATACATACATACATACATATATATATACATACATACATATATATATACATATATATATATATGTAGACACATACACACACACACACACACACACACACACACATCTATATACACACATATATACATATATATATATATATATATATATATTTGCAACGAAAAAGGAACTATATTACCAAAAACAGTATTTACAACACTATCAAAGGAATTAAAGCCTGACAACAACTTCTACAGATCATGAAATCTATGCACTGCCTATATCTGTGACTATAATGCTGAAACTGCAAAATCCTTTGTGTTAGTTGTTCACTAATTGCTTTGACTGTCTGTTCTGAGGACCGCGTCCTCCTTTTGAACATAAACCAACTCCTTGTCTACCATATGTGATAAATCATTGCATTCGCTATTGCAAAGATTACCCCTTTCATCCTTCTTGCCTGATGCAGCCTCTTTAGTGAGGTGATGAACTGATTGCTGCCCTCAACATTCAAATTTACCCCCAATCTGTTAGGACCCTTTTCCATATATCTTGTGAATAGCTGCATGCAAAGAAGTGATGTTCATGTGTCTCTATGCTCATGTGACATAGTATACACTCTTGTGACTGAAGCTAAGAGAACTTGCCAAGTCTTTGAAGGACTGGTAGCCTTTGAGACATCATTAACCATGCTATAAATGAATGCCTTGGTACACTTGTTCTTGTCTAAACCATCTTCACCCATGGAAGCTGTTGTGCTATCTCTTGCAATAACCAGTTATACGTCTCCTTCACCTTAAAATCCTCCTTGGGGTAAAGGATGAACAATTCCTTCACTGTATGCAGCTTTTTCTAGTACCAGCTGGAGTCCCCCTTTGGTTTGTAACCCATCCATTCTCTCCCTTTGATGTACCTGCCATTAACCCAATGGATCTACAAATTGTCCTTTTTCTTTGCTATGGCCCACACCAGCTTTGCCACACATGCTTTATTCCATAGGTTGAAATTTCTTATCCCCAATCCCCCTTGTTTTTTGCCGTTGCATACTTTCTCCCATCTTACATTTGGTATTTTAGAAAAATCTCTCCCCCCCTCCCTCCATAAGAAGCTCCTGCATAGATGTGTTATTTGGTCAACCACTTCTTGGGGGAGGATGAATACTTGGGCCCAAAAATTAAACATACCAAACAGCACAGTGTTCACCAGAACTGCTCTCCCTGTATAAGAAATGTGTCTTGAGGACTGTGTTGTGATGTTTCCTGATATCTTTTCCACTAGGGTTCTGCCTTTAAGCTTAAACAGCCTGCTTGTTGTAATTGGCATTCCAAGATACCTTAAAGGGAGCAGTCCTTCAGTGAAACCTGTGATATCCAGGCATTCTAGGTGAACCTACTGACAATCCCCACCAAAGACAATTTAGGATTTTGCCAAGTTAGCTTTGAGACCTGTACATCTGGTGAATGTTTGAAAAGCCTCCATCATTAACTTTAGAGAGGGTGGCCTTGCTTTACAGAAGATAATAAGATCATCTACAAACAGTAAATGTGTCAGCCCTAACTTCTTACAGTGCTGGGGATACTCAAACCCTGGGAGTGAGCTAGCTTTCTTGAACAATCTTGACAGGTATTCCATGGAGAGCACAAATAACAATGGTGACAGAGGGTCTCCTTGCTTTAAACCTCTCTTCCCTTGGAACATTTCTCCTTGCTGGCCATTTAGAGAAATGGTGAATTGCACTGAAGAGATACAAGCCATTATCCATTGAGTAAAAATAGGGGGAAATTCAAAGCATTGAGAAGTTCCTTCAAGAATGCCCAGTGAACAGAGTCAAAAGCTTTATGCAGTTCAACTTTCACAAGGCAGTTTGGAGGGTTGCTTTACCTGTTGTGCTCCCTTGCCAAGTCTTGGCATAACAGTACATTAAACAGAAGCTCCCTTCCTTGCACAAATGCCCCTTGACCCTCATTGATGAGAGTAGAAAGGACTTCTTTCAGTCTACTGCCCAACAGCTTGGTGATGGTTTTGTGCACTACATTGAAGAATGATATTGGTCTGAAATCAATAGCTCTCTCAGGGTTATCAAGCTTTGCCAAAATCACCATCTTTGTTTCCCCACAGAAACTAGGTAGTTCCCCGGTCTTAAAAAACTCCAGAATTGCAGCACAAACCAAAAGTCCTACAATATCCCAGCTAGCCTTATAAACCCACTATTAAAGCCATCTAGTCCAGGGGATTTGTAATTGGGAATAGAGAAGAGTGCTTGCTTAATCTCATTGTCATTGAATGGTTGGCATAGCCTCAGTTGCTGGTCTAGATTCTAGGTATGCCCTAGACCAATTACATCCATGTCAATTGGGGATCTATGTTGTTCTTGTCTCCCTAGTAAATCATGGTAAAAATCTGTCATGATATCAGCCACTCTATCAAATCCCTCCACCCATTGATCATTCCTATCCCTGATTTGGTAAATGCATTTCATGGCTTTTCTTTGCTTTATTTGTTCCATGAAGTGCATGGAACATTCATCACCAAACCCTATCCATTTAGCTTTACTTTATTGTTTCATGAGTTCGATTGCTAAGTTGGTGATAGTGACATAATGTTGTCTCTTGATATCCTCCTGGTGAAGGAGGTCCTTATGGTAGGGGTCCTTCTGTAGTTGAGTTTGAATCTGTACTAGAGCATTTCCAGCTCTTAATTGCTGGGCATAAATGTCTGCAAACTTGTGCTTATTTAGCGTCATTAGTGGCTTTCTTAAGCTACTGAGTAAATGTTTCAACTCCTTAAGGGCAGGGCCTTGCACACACTTGTCGCTGGAATGCTTAACTATTTCCTTGAATTGAGCATCTTTGGTCCACATTTTGCAGAAAAGGAAGGCCTTTTTGGGCCTTGGGCAAGCAAGAAAATCCAGCACAATGGGGGTGTGATCTGAGAGACTATGGGTTGGAAATGATATATGTGTGAAATCAAACATGTCAAACCATAAGCCATTATGCAGGGCCCTATCAATATTAGACCAGATTTGCCTATTAGTCCAAGTAAAGAATGCCCCGACATACTTGAATTCCTACAATCCACACTGGTAAATGCAATCCCAAAAGTCATTCATTTCCCTTTCATCAGCTTCATTCCACCCCCCCTAGTTTCTCCCTGGTGCTGGACTGAGTTGAAATCCCCCCAGCACACACCATGGGTCCTCCACATTTTGGGATATAGCAACCAGTGCATCCCACATTGCTTTTCTTTAGGCGTCATTATTGCCTCCATACAAAAAAGTAATGTAAAAAATTTTATTGGTGGTCAATTGGGTAACCCTACCATGGATTACTTGATCACTTTTTTAACTTGGGAAGCCGACATATCAGAATTCTTCCTTTGTCCTGGCTAGTAGCATTATGTACACGCTGCCATGAAAAACATGTGTTTCTAACCACTTGTGCCATATTTTGTTCCTTCACTTTGGTTTCCAGGAAGCCCACTAAGCCTACCTCGTGCTACCTCAAGAAGATGCTGAGATCTTCCTGTTTATTGGGGCTATTCATGCCTCTCACATTCCAACTGATGACCTAATCCATTAGGGGTTATGAGCTCATAACCCCCTTCTGGCTCCTCGCTCTATAACATCGCCTCCTCTAACAAGAGTTAGAAGGGATTGCCCTATTTTCTTCACCTAACTGTCCACAACCCCTCCTTGTCGAGTGTCTGATTGTGTCTTATGCCTACCATTTTAAAACCATCACCCACTTCATACATATATACAAAGATATATATACATATACATATATATATATATATATATATATATATATATATATATATACATTTATATATACATATATATACATGTACATACAAATATACATATATACATACATAAATATATATATACAAAAATATATATATATTTTATATATATATATAAAAATATATATATATACATATATATATACATACATATATATGCATATATATATATACACATATGTATATACACATAAACACACACACACACACACACACACACACACACACACACACACACA
>JACYFF010002017.1:23029574-23039978 GCA_017589665.1 Selenicereus undatus
TATATAAATAAATATAAATATATATATATATATATATATATATATATATATATATACATATATCAATATATGTATGCAAATACGTATATACATATATATATATATATGTTTACTGGGAAGGCTAACGTAGTGGCGGATTCGTTGAGTCTCGGCCGTACCCAGCACTAAGGTGCTTGCTAGCACTTCCGAAGGAGTTGTGTGAAGAATTTCGAAAGTTAGAACTTAACGTGGTCACCCTGAGGGCAAAGGCTATACCGCGCAGCTTGGAAGTGCAGCGGACAGTCGTTGAGGAAATTCGGGTAGCTCAGGCTACGGACCCCCAACTCGAGCGAATCAGGGAGGAAATATTAGTGAGAAAGGCACCCGAGTTTACAATTCATGAAGATGGCACCATTTGATTTCATAACCGATTGTGTGTGCCAGCCATAGAGGCAGTTAAGAAGAAAATCTTAGATGAGGGTCACAATACTCCATACTTAGTACACCATGGGGAAAATAAGCTGTATAAGGACCTAAAGTCGACATTCTGGTGGAGTAACATAAAACATGAAGTTGCCGATTATGTGCCAAAGTGTCGAACTTGTCAAAGGGTGAAGATAGAACATCAATTATCAGCGGGACTCTTACAACCCCTGAATGTCCCGAGTGGAAGTGGGACTCGGTATCTATGGATTTCGTAATGGGTCTACCCTTGACTCAGCGGAAGAATAACGCGATCTGGGTTATCGTGGATAGGCTCACAAAAACCACGCTCTTCGTGGCCATGAGAAATACTTGGACCCTGGACCAGTTAGCTCGAGCATACCTCGAGGAGATAGTGCGACTACACGGGGTACCTAACTCTATCGTATCAGATCGGGACACCAGGTCTCAGTCGAGTTTCTGGCAGAAGCTACAGGAAGCATTTGGGACGTTGTTGCGTTTTAGTACTGCGTTCCACCCAGCTACAGATGGGCAAACCGAACGTACCATTCAAACATTAGAAGATATGCTAAGGGCTTGCGCTTTGGACTTTAAGAGTACGTGGGATGAGCAACTGGCACTGATCGAGTTCTCTCACAATAACAGTTACCACACGAGCATTGGTATGGCCCTATACAAGGCACTGCATGGGAGGAAATTAGACCTGTCAGTTCAGGCGGGTGGGTAAAATACAGGTCGAGTGTGTTTGGATTCAGGTAAAATATGGGTCAGGTGTATTTCGGGTTCGGGTAAAATATGGGACGGGTGTATTTCGGTTTTACAGGTTTCGGATCAACCCAATGGGTTTAGAGCGCCTTTTTCGTGAGTTATTTTTCTTTTTTTCAAATCAAAAATTATGCATATTTATTACTCAAAATTGTCATTATTTTATGAAAATGCATAATAATTGTAATTTCTCAAAAGAATATTAAAATATTCAAACATTTTATTATAATATATGAACATCTTGTAAAGGCGGGCAAAGAATTAAGTCGCACTTGATTTTTGGTAGATCGACCCGTTCATTGAAAGAAGGTTAATAGTGGATCGAACATTTATTGGGCAGCCTGTCTAGAGCATTTTAATGGGTTGTAGCAGTTTCGCTATAACCACCCCCAGCCCCTAGGGCCGAAAGCGTTACGTTTCCCTAACTTCTTACTTAAATTTTGGGACGAACGGACAGAATTTCCCCTGAAAACTAAACGTTCCCAGGCTAAACGCCTTACAAAAGTCCCTGTAAATCAACGGAAGCGCAAACATTTAAAACATAACTCAACGGCCACACGCCGGAGTTCATAACTCGACGAGCCACCCGCTCGGAGTACACCAAACATTATAGATCATTAATACAGAGACAGTAAAAGATACAACTCAACAGTTCACACAACCGGAGTATGGGGTTTACATCCCAAAACATAACCAATTTCAACCAAAAGACATTTAACTAACCGGATGGTTGGCTCATATGGCCATACAGAGCGACTCATAACCAATATGCATTACATGAACTTAGAACACTGTTTTCAAGCGTTTACAAACTAAAAAGGGCTTTACATAACTCCTCAAAGACATAAATAGGCACTAATGACACCTTGCAAGCAATAATCGATTCCAGCTGATTCAACTTCTTCCTGTCATAAAGAAAACCTGGGGGGAAAGGGGAAAGAGTAGTGGGATGAGCAACCACACGCTCAGTGAGTGTTCCCCAACCCCCTTAAAACCAAAACCGTTGCAGGCAAATAATATCTTTACTAGTCACATATCATGTATTCATGCTATAATATTATAATAGGCATTCACGAAGTTCTTATAGAACTACCACTAGCCATAAGCTTCACTTTAACCACTTAACGCATTTTCTAGGTCCTTAAATGACCAAACTTCTTGACTACAGGTAGTTAAACACTTAGACAAGCAATGAAGCTAAGCACATAACGTTCTTTCTCATAAACATAACTCACATATTCACTTAATGAACATTTAGGTCACACTATGGCTATAATTATAAGCTACATGTCAGAGATTGTAAACACTTAAACATGATAGGTTCTTAGATTCATGACAGACTCTTATTTTCAATGAATGTGGCATGCTAGAGACTTACTTACATGTCCTGTGACTCTAAACATAACATGGGATGCACTATCACCTATGTGTTGAATATGTACTTCAGGGAGTCACCACATGATCATCATGAAAACAAACATGGCCACATGCTTACTTGAGAATACATACTTCTAATCTATAAGGCTTGTGCACTTTGGAATCGTATATTCTTTACATTTACATGCTTTGAAGTTCCAGGTGTTCGTTTCTTTCTTTGCAAACATAACTCATTCATGTAGAGCATGCATATGTCACACATAAGAAACTTTCTTTGAACATTTGAAAGCGTTTCGAAACCTTGAGGTTCTCAATCCTTTGAAAAGGTTCACATTTCGTATTCTTCGTAAAACGACTCTTGTAAGCATTTCATTCACATATCATTCAAGTATAGAGCATGCTAAAAAAAACTTTCTTTCCTTTCTTTGAAAATGTTTCATTTAGCCTCTTAAGGCTCATAAAAGCTCTTCTTTTAGCCTCTTGAGGCTCATATTCTTTCATATCGGTCGCGAACTGACCCTTATAACTTTTCTCATTTCATTCAACTGGCCTCTTCGGGCCTGTAAAGCATTCTTTTCCTTAAAACCTTAGAACATATAGAATGGCAAAAGCCAAATGCTTTACTTATCTTAGTAGGAAAATACTTCTGGCATAAGATCATTACAGGGTGTTGATTGGGAGAGATCTATACTCAATCCCCTAAGCTCTTACTCCCGGGATGGCAACAAATAACATATCGGACCATTACATTAGCCTTCGTCAGGGCCTCTAGGGTTTATCCGGACTTATCCCCTAGGATAACATCATTCTTTCTTTCCTTTCATATAACATCATTCCTTTCATATGGTCCGAAGCACATTATCTTAGCCACTTGGAAGCGTATCGGCCATAACGGCTATAACTTTGCGTTTCAAATCGTAAAATCGTTCAACGTGTAACTCACGCCTTCATAAAATCCTTTAGGGATTCCCCCGTTCAAACGAGTTCACTCCCAAAACTGTTTTCATTTAATTAAAACATGCCATTATGCATTAATAGATATGGTTACTCTCGTATCAAAACATGAAATCTTCCTTTAAAAACCCACTCTTATGTACATAATGCAATCTAAGCATTTAAGCACATATACCACATATATCACATTTAAGCACTTCATATTAGTCACATCAATTCAACACAATGAGCCACACATGGCCTCGCAATCCACACGATTGCGGTTAATTCACAACCCAGTCTCCCTTCTCACTTTCACCGTACCACAAGACCTCAAACGCTCATATTGTTGTCCTCAAACCATCCATCTACTAGCTCGTTACATCAATTTATTAATCACAATATATCATCATATTGGCTTATATAAAAGAGAGTGAGGTTTAAGCTCTTACCTGAGCAAACAGCACCTTTCAGCCACATATAACCATATTTAGTCGTCAGTCGACAACACTTTACTAAGTAAATCAAACCTGATTTAATTCTAACATATACAATGCGTTTTGAAGGAAAGATTCCTAAGCATGAGCGTACTTTGAATGAAACTAACATATTTCAATGGCTTCAAGTCTAATTCGATTACATGCATTAGTTAGTTTTAACTTGAATCGAAGCTAATCATGTTAAAACAACTTCGCAGTTAATTCCTTTTCACATGATTGCTAATTGACTTAAGTCGGAGCTAAACACGTTCACATAACTACAAAATCAATCCCTTTTCATGCATTAACTTAGTACTTGAATCAAAGCTAAACATGTTAAACTAACATCGTTTTTAATTCTTTTTATACATTAGCTAACTTTAGTCACATTCAAGCTAACCACGTTCTTATAACTTCAAAATTAATCCCTTTTCATGCATCACTGATTACTTGAATCGAAGCTAAACATATTAAACCAACTTCGTTTTTAGTTCTTTTTATACCCGAACTTACTTTAGTCGTATCCAAGCTAACCACGTTCTTATAACCTCAAAATTAATCCTTTTTCATGAGTCGCTAAACACTTGAATCGAAGCTAAACATATTAAACCAACTTCGTTTTTAATTCTTTTTATACCTTAGCTTATTCTAATCAAATTCAAGCTAACCACGTCTTTATAACTTCGAATTAATCTCTTTTCATGCATGGTTTTCATTCAAGTCCAATTCACGCATGGTTCCCTTTATACGCACATAACTTGCATCGATTTACAATCTCAGGCATAAATTAACCGAATAGTTCGAATCTAATCATGCACAGCCCATTTCTTGACATTTCTAACGAATCTAACAAACCCTAACTTGACATGCAACATCAATCTGCTGAAAACATTTTCGAAATTAATACTAATTTAGGAGGCATGGAACACCCACCTCGATTCCAAGCTAGGGATTCGATCAAAGCTGCTGGGCTCGACTCTAGGTGCTCGAACAACACTAACCCCTCGGTCCTTGCTCACCACGCACGAACAGAGCCCAATTCGCGCCTAGCTCAACCTCACCCAAAACCCTAACTCGCGATTTCTGAGGAATTTAGGCACAATTGAGATGGAATTAGGGTGAGAATCCAATTTGTAGAAGAGAAGAGGTTCGGGACTCACCTAGTATGCTCTAAATCCACTGGGTGTTCGGACGGATTCCGATACGTGGTCGACGATTCGAGGCTGCTATGTTCACGGCGAGGAGAGAAGAGAAGAGGGGCTGGTGGTGGTCGGCGGCCGCCCAGGGGACCGCCGTGGTCCCTCCCTGGTTCGCCGACGAGGCAAGCGGCGGTGGTGGCAGGCGATCCTCTGCGTTCTGCGTGAGGAGGAAGGAGAGGTGGGGAAGCAGAGGAGAGAGAGGGAGTCGGGCTTAGGGGGAGTCACGACCGGGTAGGAGGAAATAAAAGGGGTTAGGCGAGTTTACCAAAATGCCCCTCATTTCTACCTTTCTTTTATTTTTGTTCCAGGCTACTTAGGAATCGGTACCGCTAGCCCAGTTCGTATCCCAAGTTCTAAACCCGGATCACTAATACGGCCTTATCGACTATTTGTTCCCAAATATATATGTAGGTTCGATTTAATAAACATCGAACTACATCGAAGGTCAACAACCTAATCGTACTCGAGAAACGACTAAATAACTCGAATAATGACTAAATTAAACTATTGATATAATTTAAAGGCATAAATGACACGAATTAACTTTGAAATCAATAATAGCAATAATAATCCTTTTTTTTAATAAAATTACAGCTTCCAAAAACAAATCGATAATCATTTAACTCATATAGTTACTAAAAATACGATTTTATAACATAAAAAGGTAATACAGGCAACTTAACATAAAAATAACGAAGGCGGGTCTTACATTCGCCGCTAATAATATATTTAATAATTTAATATTTTTATTAACTAGCCTACCAATATCCAATCAGGTAAGACTTTATTAATGGACCGACCCCAATACGAATACGGCTAGTCGTTTTTTTACCGTTAGTATTATAGTTCAAGACTAGTCAGAACGAAAACCAAATAAAATTAAACAAAAGAAGTACAAGATATTATCTTGCAATTATAACATCAAAATTTTAAATTATTACAAATTAATTAATTTTAAAAAAATTAGACAGATTTGTTTAACTAATGATATAATGTTATGACTTTCGCATCTTTAATACTTCTGTTCTTTTAAATTAACTTTTTAAAAAAGATTAGATAGTTATTCCATGCAATTTTATACCTATTTTAAACGCTTTTTCATTTAAATGTTGTGTATGGTTTTATTTTCAGAGAATGGAGAAGAAAAAATAAGGTTATTATTGTTTAATTTGTAAATAGATGCAATAGTTATATAGCATCTTTTCAAAATACTCAATGAAAATGACTAACCATTATTGTTAAAAGAGATAAATTAGAGAAAAATAAAAAACTAAGGATATAATGTTCGGGTCAAGCGGGTGGGTTCGAGTTCGGGTCGGGTTTGACCCGCTAATTTGCGGGTTTTTCGAGTTCGGTTTATTTCGGGTTCGAGTCAAGAAAATTGTGTTCAAAACCCAAAATTTTCGGGCGGGTTCGGGTCGGGTTAATTTTTTTTTTTACAAGTCTAGAGGAAATGCAGAACTCCACTTTGTTGGTAAAAGATTGATGAAGCCTTGACTATTGGGCCAGAGTTAATCCAAGCCACCACGGATAAAATAAGACTGATTCAGGAACTTATGAGAGCCTTCCAGAGCCACCAGAAGAGCTATGCCGACCGGAGGTGTAGGCCTCTTGAGTTCCAAGTAGGAGATAAGGTATTCCTCCGAGTTTCCCCAACCAAGGGAATTGCAAGCTTTGGGATGGCAGGAAACCTTAGCCTGAGGTACATCGGGTTGTACCTAGTTATAAAAAGAATTGAGGAAGTAGCTTATCGACTGGAACTACTGCCCGAACTTCCCAAAGTACATAATGTATTCCATGTGTCGCAATTAAGGAAATATATTCCAGATCCCTCACACATAATCGAGGCTGATCCCGTACAGCTCCAAGAAGACCTATCCTACAAGGAACAACCGGTACAGATCCTGGATCGACGGAAAAAACACCTCCATAGGAAGATGGTGCCCCTACTGAAGGTCCTTTGGGCCAACCACGAGATGTTTGAAGCTACTCGGGAGCCGAAGCAGGAAATGCGAGACAAATACCCTCATTTGTTCCTATAGCCCTGTATGTGTAAGTTTTGAGGACGAAACCTCTTAAATGGGGTAGTATGTAAAACCCCAGAAAAGTTAATGTTCGTACTAGTAGGGTGTCGCCCCTTGGTGAAGTTTCGGGGATGAAACTTTCTTAAGTGGGATAATATGTAAAACCCCGAAAAATCAAATGTGGGAAATCTTGTGACATAGACCAACCCCCGTAACCCTAGTCGTTCTAAAACCTCTTTCGCCATGAGTTGTGTCTTTTGAATTTTTCGAAAATATTTATTTTCTTTTTCACTCGGAATATTTTGTTTTCCTTGGTTTAAATAATTACGCATTTTGCCTCATAACTCAATTACTCACTCCTTTCATTTATTTTTACCTCCTATCTATTTTATTTTGAATTTAATTTTCCCTCCCAAATTCACCCAAATCAAACCCTAGAATTGTGTTTATTTCCTTCTTTTTTTCCTTTTATTTTCTTTCCTTTTTCCTTCTCTTCTCTTTCCTTTTTCTTTTTTTTTCTCTTTCTTTTTCCCCCACAAAACGGCAAAGCCCCCTCCTAAACCCTACCCCAGCCGTGGAGTATTCCTCCCCCCCTCACATTTATTTCTCATTCTATCTTTCTCTCTCTTCCTCTTCTCTGTTTCTCTCTCTTCCTCCTCTCTCTCTCTCTCTCCCTCCCTCTCCCTCGTTCTCAGTCGTGCTCCACCACCACCGCACCACCACTCTGCCCTCCCCTTGGTGGTAAGTGGGGTGCATTCCATGCACCCCATGCATGAGTATCACAACCCTTTGAAATTCTTTTTTTTTAAATATAGATGTATAAATCATGGTTTATGTAAATTCAGGTAGGAAGCATTAAACTCTATTTTTTTATGTTATTTTCATATTTGAAGCACGAAGAATCCGACCCCCAAACCACTTTTCTACCGAATCTACATCAAGGTAAGCGTGCAACATTTTCTTGAAGTTTTGGTATCAAATTATAGCTTTCCTTGACTTAAACGACTTGGGTTAGGGGGAAGGGCCATTATATTGTTACGAGGGTTATTCCGAGACTAAAAATGTGATTATTGGGGGAAACAGATTGGGTTTTGGATTGAAGTTTGATCGGGGGCATGCCATTGTTGAAGATAGAAAATACACATAGCTTTAAAACACTATTCCCGTCGATATTGTGGCCTAAAAATTGTCAAATTTTGAGGGTAGGTAGGTCAAGGTGTTCTCTACGCTACACCTTTTGAATTGATGGATTTTGATGTGTATCGAGAGAATTATGGTCTATTTATGGGAGACTTTCTGGATTGGGATAGTTAGGGATAGTTTGTATATCTTAGGGCATTTGGCCTAGGCATTGCGTGAATTAGCAAAAACACAAAACACAAAAGTTGTAGAGGACAAGCTCTCTTTCTGGAATGGGCAAGAAATTGAGTTTTGGACGTCGGGTGTGAACATTATGGGGCTAGGAAGTCGGGCTAGGAAATTTGGGGTGGAAAGTGGGTTGTAGTTATAGTCACTTTATTAATTCACCCAGGGTGAGTCGGTGAGCCAAAAATCGTCAAATTTTTATGGTGAATGCCTCAAGATGTTTCACGTATCCTCGTTTTAGAATCGAGCTGATTGGGGTAGCGTAGCCCACATTACAATCAGTTTACCATGGATTGTCCAAACCAAGATAGTCAGTGATATGTGAGAAAAAGACCTAGTTCGAGATGGAATTGGGCAAAACCCCGAACATGAAAAGGGTAGGCGACGACTCAAAGTTTTTGGATTGGGCTAGAAAATTTAAATTGGACATAGGGTCCAGGCATTGGGGCCTCTGGAAACGGGCCCGGATTCTGGCCAAACCTGGACCGTAGTGTGGGCTTGAATTGGGGGCCCTAAAGGCATGGGTAAATTGTATTAAATTCTTGGAAGGAAAAATCCATGGGTATATTCTATTTGAGTTTAGACTGAGTGTAGGCTATGCTTTGGCCTAGGTGTAGCGCAACAAGTTCAGAATACTAACTGAGCTCGTAACTTATACAGTATCCAGGTAACAATCATGCCCTAATCCTTCCCCGCGTTATTTGCAACTATGTATGCATTGAGCAAGCTAAGAACTGTCTTGTTTACTGATCCAAAGGGGCGATAGCATGAGTTAACTGGGTGTAATTGCGTAGTAGAATCTATACGATGTGATATGCCATGAAGCTGAGATCTTATCATGTGTTGTTGAAAATTCATGCTTTACTGCTATATTGTTGTCATTGGGGAAGGTGGCTGAAATTGAATGAATTTATTCATGCTAAATTGATCTTTAATAAGGGAAAATGAAATCAATAGCTGGAAAGGCTGAGTTGGGTGAGATTTAATATGACTGCATGGATTGAAGGTCATTAGCCTTCGCCGGGAAACTAGTGCATGCATGTGAGCGGCCATGTGCTCGGCTAAGATGTGGGCCAGGTTAGCGGTAACCATCCCTGTTAATGGTAGGCGACGAAGGGGTTAAGCGGTAACCGCCTGAGTAGCGGTAGGCCAGAAACGAGTTAAGCGACTGTGTTAAACCGAAGCGCAGGCCATGGACCTAGTGGGTTCGGTCACATAAAATCGAACTGTTGTGCCTGGATCATAAACTGTGAACTTAAATCTCTGAGAACTGGTAACCATCGAAAGCAATGTTAATGAGAAATGTGTCGTAGGAGTCTTGCTGTTTTTCCTACCCCATTAAAAAGTTTTCAAAATGAATTTGTGTGTGTAGCTGACTGTTAAGGGTGATTGTTTACTAAGTTTATATCACTTTTATAAAATGTTTTGTTTTCCAGTGATTTAGTCGTGCATGGAACTGGGGAACTGAAGGTACAACGAGACACAAATGCATGAGTCAAAGAAGATGGAAGTTTAGTTGTTAAGACAAAGTTCACTATGAATATTGGTTTTGATCTAGTTGATGTTACTAGTATCTAAATAATGTGGAGATTGAAAAATTATTACGTTTACTGTATCAATTGTCATTTCGATATCCAGCCTGGAATTTCCAATAAGGAAATATGGCAGTAACATCATAATTAGGTTCCGTTGCCACGTAGGATGAAGCTTAGTAAATAAGAAATGAAATTAGAGATTCAGGACGTCACACACACACACACACAAACACAAATATATTTACATATATATAAAAAAATATAAATATATATATATATATATATATATACATATATATATATA
>JACYFF010002017.1:23054978-23066416 GCA_017589665.1 Selenicereus undatus
GTGGAGTTGTAAATGGAGAGGCTGAAGGTAAGATTATTAGGAATGCTGACGAGGCAAGCTTGGGCGCCCTTAAAGGAAATGTCACATTGCCAATGCAAAAGGTGTACCGACCAAAGGTGAGCAGACAACCTCTCCCTGGGTTCGTTTCTTCTTCTGAGGCTTTGTTGAAAGAGGAGAATGACTTGCCGCATACACGGACCAAGGAGGGATTCGATCCGAATGCATGCAAGCTTATGGAAAGAGCTGGTTACAACTTCCAAAACCCCGCTACCTTGGGGAAGGTGATCGAAGTCAAGCCTCACGGTCTCAATGAAACCCAAAAAATGATTCAAGAGCAAGGAGGTTCGGTCGATGCATCTAAAGTCGGACTTGGTTACACACCGCTGCAGCCAATCAAAATCTCACGGCGACGCAAGGTCAGACCCAATGCGACTCAATATGTCTCTGCTGAAAAAATAGATGAGAGTGAAGAAGAAAATGCTCAACCTCTTGTAAAGCCTTCTGTATTCGATAGGTTGCAACCATCTGCCTCAAGGAAGCGTCAGTCTGTCTTCACTAGAATCAAGAGCGGTCAAAGCCCTGAGTCTTCTGTTCCCTGGAGAACAAAGAATCATGCACAACCAAGACGTTTGGTGTTCAACAGAATCACAGAAGTAGAAGGACCATCAAATCCCTTACCCCAAAAACAAAAAGATTCGGTGTTCAATCGACTTGGTGATGGAAATGAAGTGCAAAGTTCCATCCCTTCGCGCATGAAGCGGTTTTCAATTCTGGATGGAAAGACGAATGGCTCTCTAAGGGTGAAAAGATGCACTGTGGTCTTCACTGGTCAGCCAAGAAGTTTTGATAGCGACAACGGAGATGAGCAAGAAGAAGTTACTTCTTCGAATCACATCACAGGTCGAGAATGCGAGGATTCAGACTCAGAGACGGAGCTTGCAGAGACTCCTAAAACCCTTGAGGACGGGGAGCAAGCTACAATCCATGATCTGAAAAAGCTGAATCTTGGTACTAGATACGAACGTCGCCCCATTTATATAAGTTCGTTGCTGACGCCCGAGGAAGAAAGTCAGTACTTTAATCTCCTCTCCGAATATAAGGACGTATTCGCATGGAGCTATAAAGAAATGCCAGGACTTAATCCCAAAGTTGTTATCCATCGCCTGTCCATCAAAAGAGGAGTGTCGCCAAAAAAGCAGCCCCAGCGATGTTTCCGTCCAGAGTTGGTACCTGAAATTGAAAAAGAAGTCAATAAACTCATTGAAGCAGGGTTCATTCGGGAGGTAAAATATCCAACCTGGATCGCAAACATTGTCCCCGTGAGGGAGAAAAATGGACAACTTCGCATTTGCGTAGACTTCCGGGATCTCAACGGCGCATGCCCAAAGGACGATTTCCCGCTCCCCGTCACCAAACTCATGGTTGATTCGACCACGGGGCATAAGGCTTTGTCATTCATGGATTGTACTGCAGGGTATAATCAAATCCAAATGGCGCCAGAAGACCAAGAGGCCACCACTTTTCACACTCCCAAGGGCATTTTCTGTTACAAAGTGATGCCTTTTGGCCTAAAGAATGCGGGGGCAACATATCAAAGGGCAATGCAAAACATTTTTGATGATATGCTCCACAAGACAGTTGAGTGTTACGTCGATGACTTGGTAGTCAAATCTAAAAAGAAAGGCGACCATATTCCAGATCTTCGTAGCATCTTCGAACATCTACGGAAATGTCAGTTGAAGATGAACCCACTCAAGTGTGCATTTGGAGTCACTTCTGGAAAATTCTTGGGCTTTGTCGTTCGCCATAAAGGGATGGAGATTGACCAATCCAAGATCAAAGCAATCCAAGAAATGCCCGAGCCTAAGAATCTCAAGGAGCTTTGTGGCCTTCAAGGTCGCCTGGCATATATTCGAAGGTTCATATCGAATCTAGCCGGTCGTTGTCATCCTTTCAGTCACCTCATGAAAAAGGGAGCACCTTTTGATTGGGACAAGTCATGCCGAGAGGCCTTCGTTAAAATCAAGAAGTACTTGTCGAACCCTCCAGTATTGGGCGCACCAATCCCTGGCAAGCCTCTTATACTCTACGTGGCGGCTCAAGAACTATCGTTGGGAGCACTGTGTGCTCAAAAGAATGAGGAAGGAAAAGAAGTAGCTCTGTACTATTTAAGCCGTACATTGGTGGGGGCTGAATTGAAGTATTCGCCCATGGAAAAGATATGCTTGTCACTTATATTTTCCGTTCAAAAACTCAAACATTACATGCAAGCATATACGGTGCACGTGGTCTCTAAAGCCGATCCCATCAAGTACATTCTGTCAAGGCCGGTCCTCAGTGGGCGGCTTGCAAAGTGGGCTATGATCTTGAAGCAGCATGATCTTGTCTATGTGCCACAAAAAGCAGTCAAGGGGCAAGCACTAGCAGACTTCTTAGCCGATCACCCAATTCCTGATGAGTGGGAGCTAAACAATGACTTACCAGGTGAAGATGTGCTCTTTGTCGATATCCTCCCACCTTGGGAAATGTACTTTGACGGAGCTTCAAGAAGCGATGGGGCTGGTGCTGGTGTAGTATTTATCTCCCTTGAAAGGCATGTCCTCACCTATTCATTCGTGTTAACCCAGTTATGCTCAAATAACATGGCTGAGTACCAGGCTTTGATCTTGGGCCTTCAAAAGGCTACCGAAATGGGAATCAAAGACCTTGACATCTACGGTGATTCACAATTAGTCATCAAGCAACTCCTCGAGGAATATGAAGTCAAAAAGGACGACCTCATGTCCTATCATAAATATGCCTTACGACTGCTCGACAAGCTTGAAACCGTCAAGCTACAACACGTTCCTAGGAGTGCCAACAAGATGGCTGACGCACTCGCAAACCTTGCAGCCACTTTGGCACTGGGGACAGAAAAAGGCATGAATGTCCCCGTTTGCAACCGGTGGGTTGTTGCACGTCTCACTGAAGAGTCTAGGGAAGAGGTCAATGCGGTTAGCGCCCAAGAAGTAAATGGAGAAGATTGGCGTCAACCACTCATTCACTACTTGCATCATGGGAAGCTCCCTAATGATCCAAGGCATAGGACAGAAATCCAATGAAGAGCTCCCCGCTTCTTTTATTTCAATGGGACTCTTTATCGGCATTCCTTCCTTGGCATTTGGTTACGATGCTTGGGAGATGAAGAAGCAGGACAAACAATGGAGGAAGCACACTCAGGAATATGCGGTGCGCACCAGCTAGGACCCAAATTATATGATCGAATCAAGAGGATGGGTTATTACTGGCCTACCATGGTACAAGACTGCATGGACTACGCGAAGAGGTGCGAGCCTTGCCAGTTTCATGCCAATTTTATTCATCAACCTCCTGAGCCGCTTCACCCAACCATGGCATCCTAGCCATTTGAAGCTTGGGGACTGGATGTCGTAGGGCCTATCACTCCAAAATCCTCCGCAGGACACTCGTACATCTTGGCAGCAACTGACTACTTTTCCAAATGGGCAGAAGCAATCCCACTGAGAGAAGTCAAAAAAGAAAATGTTATTGATTTTATTCGAACCCATATCATATACCGATATGGCGTGCCTCGATATATCATCACTGACAATGGCAAACCATTTGTCAACAAGCTGGTGACCGCTCTTTGCGAAAAGTTCAAGTTCGTCCAACGCAAATCCTCGATGTACAACGCACTTGCAAATGGATTGGCAGAAGCTTTCAATAAGACGCTCTGCAACTTATTAAGCAAAGTGGTGGCAAAATCAAAACGTGATTTTCATGAAAGGTTAGGGGAGGCTCTCTGGGCATACAGGACCACGCACAAAACACCGACTCAATTGACCCCTTTCGCTCTGGTGTATGGGGTTGAAGCGGTGTTACCTTTGGAACTTCAAATTCCTTCGCTCCGTATTGCCATTCAGGAAGGCTTAGCGGAAGATGAAAATCACAAGCTTCGCTTGGCCGAACTCGAGGCCCTGGATGAAAAAAGACTTTTGGCGCACCAAAAGTTGGAATGCTATCAAGCTCGCTTATCACGAGCTTTCAACAAGAAAATACGACCGCGTTCAGTTCAAGTTGGAGATCAAGTGCTCGCAGTGAGAAGACCAATCATTATCCCACACAAGACTGGAAGTAAGTTCACTTCCAAGTGGGATGGCCCGTACGTGGTTCGAGAAGTTTACACCAACGGCGCCTACAGGATTGTCGGTACCGACGGAGTACGAGTTGGGCCGATAAATGGAAAGTTCCTAAAACTTTATCATCCTTAGTATTTTAATGCATGTAGGCTCCTAAGCAAGAGCCTAAACTGCTCACTGTGCAAAAAATAAATAAATAAAAAAAATAAAAAAAATCTTAGAATTTCTCATTTGTGCAAGGCAAATTGACCAAGACGCTAGTGCACCAATAAGAAAAGGGAATTGGAATTTCTCATTCAAATTTCATTGGATCGACATCAAGTTTATTTCAACAAAAAAATAATACATAATGAATTCATATAAAAAAAGCTACGGTGTCCAGTGGAAGGTCTTCAAATCTTCAAAAGATTCCTTTACATAAGCTTCGGCTTTCTCCAAGCTAGCTTTGGTGGCCGGGTCTAGCACCTCAATGGCATTAAGGGTGTCAATTTGACCCTTCAAGTCAATGACTGCCTGCTCAGCTTCTTGAAGGGAATCTTCACTAGCTGTCACTTGACAACAAAGATCATTCTTTTGATCATCCAAGGATTGCAACTCTTTCAGCAGTTCCTGACGCCTCGAATCCACTTCCCCCAGCTTAGCCTTGAGCGCATTATAACGAGCAATTTCTGTATCCAACTGATAGAAAGCCGCATCGAGCCTACTACCGACTTCTACACGATGACTTTCTCTTACCTCGATGGTCATTCAGTCAGAGTAGCTGCCTTGCAAATCTTTAAGGTCGCATGCCTGGTGGACCAGCCTTTCAACTTTGTTCTTTAAAGGAGTAGCATCACCTCCTCTTTCATGGATGAGGTCGTAAAGGCTGTCAAACTCGCCCTTAAGGCAATGAAGCTTTTCAAAAGGGGTACGAAGCACTTTGTCAAGAATAACTTGACCCGTCATACGAGCCCCACTCTTGTTCAGTTCTCTTATGACGGCATTGACATTGAAAACCGAAACATCTGGTGTCGCTCTTGAAAGACGCGGTGGAGGGAGCACTTGTGGAGCATCGACTTTGTGCGAAGATTCAACTTCATCGTCACCGCCAAGACAATCCTGCCCAAGGGATGATAAGTGCTCAATTGAAGGGAAACAGTGACTTCCCGATGGTAGAGGAACATACGCCAGCTTCTCCTTAAAATTCATGTCACCGCTTTCTCCCTAAAAAAAAAAATTGAATAAATAAATAAAAATAAAAAGGGGGGGGGGAGAATTAAGATGAGGGATCATGGAGGCAAGCCAAAAAAAAAAGAAGAGAGAGAGAAAATGTATGTATGTATTACCATGCATGCGGTGGGGCTAGGATCGCAATCCAAAATGTCCATGATATTTTCCGTGCTGTCGGGAGGAGGGAAAACGGTTTTCACATGGTCCAATTTACTTCCTCCAACATTGGACATGCCCTGCTCATCAAGAAGACAAACGATGGTAGACTTCAGCTTTCGTCTACATGCTGTAACAGGCAAAGACTCAGAAGTAAGTCTAACCTTGTCGGAGGCCTCTGGTGCCATAGGGACGCTCTGAATAGGAACTGCGGAGATAGGTGTCGCCAAAAAAGCAGCACCCACCCCTGGAATTTCTGTTTGAGGAGCATTGTCTTCTGTTTCAAGAGTTGGAGACCTTAAAGGCTTTTGGGAACGAATGATCTTGAACTTAGGCCTCGAACCAGAAGGAGCCTCATTTCTCTGACTATTTTGGGCAGGCGAACTGGCTCTCTTCCTCTTTGAGCTCCCTCCAGAATGAGAATCTGATGCAATGAGGAACATCTTGGACCACCACTCTTGGAAGCGACGATTGAATTTCCTCTCCAAAGAAGGGCATTGACCAGGAAAAAACACACGAGAATTGGTCCCATAGCGTATACAAGCTTGATGGAGTCGAAGCATAATTTTTGAACTCGGGAGGATGGAGAAATCTATGTCCGCAGGAATGTCCTGATGGAAGCCAAATTGTCTGCTGAACCTATGAGGGCAATAGTGCTCCATAACAAAACTATCCTCACAACGGCAACAGACATAACTCGAACGGATGCTGGCAAAATAAGCAAAGTCAGCCGGCGACAATTGGCCGTTATCGACGAGACTCGCTTTGAGTCGATGCCTTATAGCAGAATTCCAACAGAAACCCCTCCCAGAACTGATGAGCTCACGGGCCTCGTCAAGGTCAAATGTTTTAGCTCGACCAAAGCCACTGAACTTCGGCATCCTGAGGTTATTGGAGACGCTATCATCAAAGTCATATGTTCGGAAATATTTAGCCACCCAAGCGCAAAGAAAATGCCAGGGGATATGACCTCCTTTTCTGCTTGGATGAGCAGAGCGGCAAATTTCACCAAGGCCTCTATAAATGCTCGCAAGGATGGCCGAAGAAAGACAATATGCTTGACCACCTTCCATGCTTGATGCCACTGAGAAAGTCCCAGGACGAATGCAGCCAACATCCCTGACTAGAAGTGCAAACAAGCACAACCAACATGAAAGAAAGGTTGCGATGAATGTCTCCGTGCGCTCGCCTTTAGGTACGCATAGCTCGTCAAAGACAGCATGAGATTCGTTCCACCCATGAACTTCAATGGCGGAAGATATAATGTTTGGGAGAGGAACTCGGCTGCGACGGTCTGATTTCGTGGGAGCATAATATTTGACTGGTCCACGGAACCAGAATGCGATCCATTCCTCTATAGTCGGTTTGTGGTCAAAACGTTGTCGAAGAATATGATATGCTTTAAACAAATGAGTGCAACTCCTCCCCATGCCAGATTTGAGCTCTTTAGATGGAGGGACAACTTCGTCATAGAGAAAGCTTGACAATGGAAGCCCAAGGAAGCCATAGATGTCCAATAGAGAAATCGATACTTCGCCTTTCGAGGTATGCAAGGAATTCGTTTCAGGGCACCAATACTCGCATATCGCTCGAACAATATTTGGACACTAGTCATAAATAAAGAGTGATGCGTAAAGAGCGTCAAATAAATGATTGGCCACTGGTGAGTCTTTGCAACGGGTGAGAACGTCTTCTAACCATTCCCAATATAAAGGCGTGTAAGAAAATTCTCCTTGGCATGGGAGTTTCTCCCACGATCTCTGCCCGACGTGTATGTCATGGTGCAATAGCTGATACGACGGGACGCTTTTCTGGAGATTGGGGTGACTTGACACCAAAAATATTTCTCCTGTTTTCAAATTTTCCTCCGACCAAGAAGTGAGGCTCGACGGACCTTCAGGACATTTGGATTTGGAAAAGTGAGCTATGAGTCTGCGAATCTACAGCTTTGTCTCCTTCGTATCTCTGTTGTCCAATCGAATGCACAAATATTGACGCTTGTTATATGACTCATCTGAAAAGACAACCATGTGCAGAGCAAGCCTGAAAAAAAAAAGAAAAAAAAAGAGGGAAATTAATTATAATCAAAGGCGACTTTGGATGACCCTTGCGGGCAAGCCATCCAAAAGTCGAAAATTCATAATCAAATGCGACTTTGGAAGACCCTTGCGGGCAAGCCATCCAAAGGTCGAAGAATTTTATAATCAAAAGGCGACTATGGTGGGCCCTTGCGGGTAGGCCATCCAAAGGTCGAAGAAAATTTATAATCAAAGGCGACTTTGGAAGACCCTTGCGGGCAAGTCATCCAAAAGTCGAAAATTCATAATCAAATGCGACTTTGGTAGGCCCTCGCAGGCAAGCCATCCAAAGGTCGAAAATTTATAATCAAATGCGACTTTGGAGGACCCTTGCGGGCAAGTCATCCAAAGGCCGAAAATTTATAATCAAAGGCGACGTTGGAAGACCCTTACGGGCAAGCCATCCAAAGGCCGAAAATTTATAATCAAAGGCGACTTTGGAAGACCCTTACGGGCAAGTCATCCAAAGGTCGAAGAATTTTATAATCAAAAGGCGACTTTGGTGGGCCCTTGCGGGTAGGCCATCCAAAGGTCGAAGAATCTTATTATCGAAGGCAACTTTGGAGGGCCCTTGCAGGCAAAGTCATCCAAAGGTCGAAACTTTATAGTTCAAAACCGACTTCGATGGGCCCTTGCGGGTAAAACCATCAAAAGGTCGAAAATTAATAATAGGTGCCCATACTCTTTGTGCAAATTGTGGCGTGAATAATCTCTTCAGTCTGGCGCTCGAAGTATGCTACACGGCGAATATTTGATATACACACACAAAAAAAAAGGGAGGTGTTAATTTATGTAAAAAAAAAAAAGGCAAATTGGATGGCTTCTCCGTAAGCCAGAAACCAAAAAAAAAAAAAAAGAGAGAAGAAAAGAAAAGAAAAAGAAAACAAATTGGACGGCTTCCCCGCAAGAAAAAAAAAAGAAAAGAAAAGAAAAAAAAAGGGGGAACTAATTTCGGCTCAGATCAACACTCGACCGTAATTTGCCTTTTTTTCCATCTTCTTCCTCGGTTGAATTTGCACAGACACCATGGCCATGGAATTTGCAAAAAAAAAAGAAAGAGAGAGAGAGAGAGAAAAAGAAAACCGAAAATGCAACCATATGCCTTATCCTCCCTTTGTTTCTCTCCCCTACCTCTGCTTTCAACATTCAACCATGGATTTTTACCCAAAAAAAAAACAGAGGGAAGAACAGCGAACAGAGCAGGGAGAGAGGAAGAAATCTCACATAGCCAACCCAAATCAACTCACGAAACTTGTATGGATGCTTCTATGCAGTCGTTGTGTGAGAGTATATATATATGAAGAGCTTCACCAAGAAACTCTTGCCCTAGCCATTTACCATTCAAATGATTTAGCAAAGAAATATATTCCAAGATTATTTGATAAAAATCATATTCTGTCATGCTTTCCTTAATGTTCCACGCAGCCTCCCAAGTAGAATGTTCCAGAAGCTGGAGCTCTGTGTCCCTCCCGCCCAACCAGTTCTTCTTTCTTCAAATTTTCTCTCTCCAGACTAGAAGTAAGATTGAAGAAGGCAATGGCTCTCTCTTCCATTGTTTGGAGGAAATCTCTGCATTCCCTCAAAATGCAGTGCCCCAAATTAGCTGCTACTACTACCACTCAAAATCTCTCTCCTTCAATTTCCCTCTTTCAATCTTCTTCTGAACCCCCCAGATTCAAAATGCCTTACACTACCACCCCACCTGTAAAGCTTGAGGGTTAACCAATTTTGTAAGGTTTGCTTTGGCCTTTTGGAATATAAATATTTTTGGAGTTTTTAAAAAAAAAACCTTCAAATTTCTGACTATTTGCTTTTGTCGAGTGTTCGAGACCCAACTACTTCAAAAAAAAAAAAGAGGAAAAGAAAGGAGTGGAAATATTCAGACTCTGTTTACGCAGCTAGGTCTCGAAGGGGGCATTTGTAGGAGGTAAAAAATTATCCATCCAATCAAGACCTGCCACGTGGAAAATCCAATGTTTTTTTATTTTGCCTAATTATGCACTGCCACGTGCTAAATTAAATATTTGATGAATAATTATGACGGCCAATCAAAAAGCGCCACGTGGCATAAATGATGCAGAAAAATAAGTGATTATTCCTTTTAATGAAGACGAGAAGGAAAACCCCAACTCCGACTTCTCTATAAAAAGGGAGTGAACGCCCTCATTCGAGGGGTCGGCATTTTTGGAGAAGGATTCACAAGAGCTCCGAAACTCTCTCTGGGAAAAGACAACAAGCACTCCAAATACGTGCCGTCTACTTACAGAGATCAAATCCTCGATAGAGATCAAGCCTCTTAGGCCCTCTCTCGAGACAAACTATTCAAGATTATTCAAGGAGATCGAATCAGAGGATTTATTATACTTGTTTCTTGTAACAATTATACAGAGATTGCACCCATATACAATATCAATACAAAAATTCAATTTGTTCATCAATTTCTTGTCTAATTTATTTTAGGCTCGAAATTTGTGTTTACAAATTTTTGGCACGCTCGGTGGGACATTCTCTGCCTCTCATCTCTTTCTCTAAACCACGAACTCTACATGGCTCCTAAGAATGCCATCCCTCAACCTTCAAGAAATGTTGTCCGATCCACATCTCAAGGATCAACAGCCGGTAGCGTTACGTCTAGCAGAGTCATGACTCGAAGTATGGCAAAAGCTGCTGCCGTGATTGCCATAAAACAATCAGTTGGGACTGTCCTGTCACAGTCTCGCGGGATCCCAAGCCTCGACTCCAGCTTACCTAAAGGAGTCAGTAAAGTCCCTACGCATTCTTTGAAGCAAAAATCTGTTGCAGGCTTCAAAATGCACCCAACAATATGTCAAGAGGTGGGCGAGCTCCAAACTCAGGCAAATCCCACCTTCGAACCTTTCGGTGGAGAAGATTATGGCTATACTAGTAGTGACTCCTCACTAACATCGCCAAGGCAGTTGGTCGCCGAATCGGAGACCGAATCCGCCAATTCTGTTATTATGCCAGCCATGGTGACGGAGGCGACCAACGTAGAAGAATAGCTCGCGGATATGAAAGCAACATTGGAGAGGCTCGCTAAAAAAAATCTAGAGAAAGACGCTCAAATCAAGCGCCAAAGTGAACAGATCGCTACTCTGATGAAGAAGCTGGAGAAGCGGTTATTCGAATCTTCTAGCAAGGGCTCGGACGGAGAAGAGTCCGAAAAGGAGTCTAACAGCAGCGAAGACTCTGATGACGAGCGTGTCAAGAAGAATGAGTCCTCATTGGCGTCGATGTCTGTCGAGCAGATTCAAAGCTTGATCGCGAATGCGGTTAAAGCCCAATTAGGGGGAGGATCTCCTAAGACGCATCTATACACAAAACCTTATACAAAAAGGATCGATGCTCTTCGCATGCCTCATGGATACCAGCCCCCTAAGTTCAACCAATTTGATGGTAAGGGCAATCCCAAACAGCACGTCGCCCATTTTATTGAGACGTGCAACAATGCTGGCACCGAGGGGGACAGATTGGTGAAGCAGTTTGTCAGGTCTCTCAAAGGAATCACCTTCGATTGGTACACGGACCTGGAACCCGAGTCTATTAACAGTTGGGAACAAATGGAGCATGAATTCCTCAACAGGTTCTATAGTACCCAGCGCACTGTTAGTATGACGGAGTTGACAAATACTAAGCAGTAAAAGGATGAGCCAGTCCTTGATTAAATCAACCGCTAGAGATCTCTCAGCCTCGAATGCAAAGACCGTCTGTCCGAGGCCTCCACCATCGAGATGTGCGCTCAGGGCATGGAGTGGGACCTGCTTTATGTCTTGCAGATGAGCAAGCCTAGAACCTTTCAAGAGCTAGCTACGAAGGCGCATGACATGGAGATGACGAT
>JACYFF010002017.1:23072647-23100610 GCA_017589665.1 Selenicereus undatus
ATATATATATATATATATATATATATATATATATATATATATATAATGATTGAAATAAAAAATAAAAAATTACCTCAAACCCTAAACCTCAGCCACTCAATGCCAAACACTAAATCAAGAAGCGTAAACCCTAAACCATAGTTCCAAATAATTGTGATTCATATAATAGTTAAGAGTCATGGTTAACATTGTTTGTAATATATATAATATGCATATATATATATATATATATATATATATATATATATATATAATATATATATATTAACCTAAAAATGTAAATAAAATTACTTGAGCTAATCTAAGTTAAGTTTCAGGATAGAATAAATCCACTCATTAGCTTTTACTTACAAATAAGTTTTGTTTCTTGAATTAAGATAGCAAGGTTTTCTTTAAAAAAAAATAGATAGGCTTTATCTTTTAATAAAGGTTTGTAATGAGTTTTTATCATTTAAATAATTTATACACATTTAATTTTTTCTTAATTAACCAAATTAGGCATGCATGCTATTTCTATTTCTTTTTTCTTCTCTCTTGAATAGATTCTTTAAAAAAAGGTTTTGAACTATTCTTAAAATTGATTACTTATGATCCAACCCAAAAAAGAAGAGAAATAATTATAAAGAGGATGGGAACATATTTTGGGGGGGGGGGGCTAAAGATTTTTGAGCTAGTTATTAATAATTTAAGATTTTAATTTATCTTCTATGAAAAAACATTCTAATTTATGATTAATATATAGCCTGAGGTGGTGATTTAATGTGTTGACAAACACTGACGCCACTAACAACTACCACAAATTGTGATCGTATTCATTTTATCTGTCCTCTACCTCCATTGCTGAACCAAAATTTTTTTATAAGTGGTGACATACCAACTTTGTCACCACATCCCGACCCTCTAAAGCCACCCCTTAGATCAAAAGTCATTTCATATATACTACATGAGCTTCCCTGTATATCTGATATGGTCATTTTGTCCGATGGAAATAGCAGCCATTCAATGCAAAACATGCTGACTCCACCACTTTAGGATTTCTCTCTCTAGGCTGGTCAACAGGCCCTATTCACAGTCTAATTCCACCACCTATGGTTACCACCTTGGCAATTTACTTTTATTAAATGACAAGTGTTAATTGAAACAACATTAGTAAGTAAATTTTCCTTTTCAAAGATGGGTCGTTTTCCTTCACCCAACGTAGCATGCAAGTGGTTGGGTCCCTTTAGAGCATGTGTAGCGCTAAATGTGGCTGGCGAGCGCACAGGTGAATCATTGGCACACAATGGAAAGCCTGCGAGCTAAACTCCTACGAGCGACTTGCCCACGTGAGCGACCAGCTGGCTTTTTTTGTCGTGTTCTGCTTTGAAACGACGTCATTTTAGAGAAATTGTTTTCTTTTTTTGGGTCGGGGATGCGGTTTGTTTGGAAATTTGGGCAACGGCAAGTGACGCAAAGTGGTAGAATATAGTCATTAGGCAACGGCTATTTGACATAATAATTTTTTTGGTTGAATTTATTTCTAATCTATAAATACTCCTCATTTCTCACAATATAGCACAAGATAATGTTAAATTTCCTCTCTCTAAAACAAAATTGTTAGCAAGTTGGCTAATTGTTTTGAGTTATTTCATTAAAGAGGTGAAGAAATGCAGTAAATATTTGTAATTTATGTTCAATTAAGTATTTAATTTTGTAATTTCAATTTCATACTTACATTTTTGATATTTTTATAATTTTTTGTGGCGAAGTAGAGGTGTTGTAAATTAAGGAAGAAGTGAAGAAAATTGTGAATATGAATAATTTTAACAATGTTGGCATATTTGATTATGTGTTAGTTTTGAATTTCGTAAAAATGTTGAAAAGCTATTTTTTTTCAATTTATATATTAGTAACTAAAATAATTAATATGAATAAATTAAATTATGTTTGGTCATGTTAGTGAGTATACGTATTTTGTAACATGTTATTAAGTTCAACTTAGTTTATTAAGTTTTTGAAAGCTAATTAAATTATTTTATATACTTTATAAATTGAAAAAATAGTAACATTATGATTACGTGATTAAATAAATATGGTTTAACTAACATTTGACATGTTAGTTTACTTGTTTGTTGTATTAGGTTCGGAATGTTTGGTTAAATTATTTGAAAGAGTTATAAATTTTAAAAAGAAGAAAAGTTCCAAATAAATCTAGAAGTTAATATGATTTGGTAAATTGTTAATGTTGACATGTTATTGAAGTTAATATGATTTGGTGATTTTTAAGTCTTGGCATTAGTAACTTGAAATGCTTTGTAAATTGAAAAATATATAACATAGCTACTTGAATATTGCAATGTTAATTTAGTTTATTAAGTTTGAAAAAAATAAAAGAAAATAATAGCATTGGAATGTTCACATGTCAATATGAACAATTTTTAAATTGTTGAAAAACTATGTTATGTGGGAGTATATAAGTTAGTATCTAAAATAATTAACATGATTAAATTTAAATATATTTGGCATGTTAGTTAAATTGAATTACGTTTTCACATGTTAGATTACATGTAAATAATGTTGGTGACATGATTATGTGACTTGATTAGTTAAATTTGTAAACTTTGATGTGTTATTGAAATTAATAGTAATTTTTTTTTAAAGTTGGATAATGATTGACCAAATAATTTAGTTTATTAAGATTTGGAATACGTGTTAAATGTTTTGAAATAATTTATAAATTAAAACAAAAGTAGAAATATCTTCTCGAAATTATTACATGCGTAGTTAGTAATTATGGTTAAATTTTAAATTAAAATATTAAAATTCAAGTGCTAAAATTAAAATGGAAATTGAATCATGAAATATGTTTAATATGGTTTTCTATTAATATGTTAATAATTTGTAATCTCTTAATGTGAAATTAATTAACAATATATTAATACGATTAACTATATGCTTGTAGGTCCTAATTGTACCTCGAGTATGGATCCTAACGTCCCCTAATCATTTACCAGCTTACTTGAGGTAGACAACTCATTCCAAATTAGGGGCAATAGTACTAGCCATATTACTCTAACTAATCCTCACATGTCTTACACATCATATCCACCGCCAAACTACCACCATCAAACGTACCAGCCATATTACCCACCACAACCAAGCTTTAGGAATCCAAGTGGCAGCTCAGGTCAAAACCTTTGTAACTATCCTCCACCTTATTATCCCCCACCACATATGACCCTCCTTGTTATCGTTCACCACCTCCCACCCTAAATTACTTTCAACGAGGAGCAACTCCAAACTTTCGTCAACACCAATCGGATCAATGGTCGAGTTAGGAAACTTTAGAATGGATATTGACCTAAGTACTGAAGGAGATATGGAGGAAGTAGTGAGGGGTATAGGTATTAATGCAAAGAAGCGGACACTTGAAGAGGACCAACGGCTGATACGTGTTGGATTAACATAGGCATGGATGCCATTGTCAGGACTGCTCAGAAGAAGTGCAACTGTTGTGCTAAGATGGCCTTCAATTTGAATAACCACTATACGAGGGGCCTTGATACGCACTTGGAAGACACTTAATGGCCAATGTGGTAGATGTTCCCCACTCGTTAGTAAATGGGTGGGTATTATGTTGGAAGTGGAGGGTACTAATCAAAGTGGGTCAAACGAGTTTATGATTCTAGAGGTAGTACACAAGTTGTATAAAGAACGTACTGAGAATAAATTTGACTTGGAGCACTAGTATGAGATGCTCAAGGACCAACCTAGATGGAAGGCGACCCGTGATCCACCTAACTTAGGGTCAAGATCGTTCATAAGGCCTAATCATGACGTAGAAAAGGCAGGAGATGAAGCTGTGGTGGGTGCGAGTGAAAGACCCGAGGGAAGGAAAGTTGAAAAGAAAAGGCTAACTACACCATTGGTGATTTAGTTGCTACTCAGTTGAAGAAGTTGAGTAGTAGCAACAGTGATATGAGTAAGATGTTCCCAGATTTGGTCACTGCAGCAAAAGAAGAAAAAGCTTAGAAGATGATGATGAGGTAATAATAAGGGTCCATGAAGATAGAATAATTATGATGGACACCTCAACATGACTCCTGAACTAGCTGCTTATTATGAGCAAATGAGAGCAGAAATCATGGAAAGGAGATCAGGTCAATCATCAACTCAATAATTTGTTTCCCCTTCCCTTCATTATATAGATTACAAGAACTATGTAACTCATATTAGGTTATAACTTTTATTTACGATGTGTTGTCTTATACATGACTTGATACAGTCATGTTCTGATATGAATTTATAAAAATAGGCATGCCTATTGTTTAATAAAATAATTACTCTTCTATATATACATTGATATTTGATCATTATTATGTTGCACAGGCCGTTTGTAATGGATAATTTCAATGTTGAAAAGCTTCATGTTGAGGATGAATCATCCTCTGCATCCTCCTCCTCTTTATCAGATGATGATATATTGCCCATTATGAGGGCTTTACTCCATCAGCAACAATTACAAAAAACAAATAATGTTCCTTCTACAACCTAGGGAAGCAGCAAAAGAGCTGGCACCTTCAACATCTAGGCCTCTGGGTGAAGAATAGATGTATTAGGAGAAATAGAGAACCTGCCCATGACCATTTATACCAAGATTGCTTTGCAGAATATTCAATCTACTATGAACATCATTTTCGTCAAATTTAGAACGCGGAGGCACTTATTTCTTCGCATTGTGGAAGCACTTGGCAACTATTCAGAGCACTTTCAATGACGTACGATGCGATCAAAAAGTGTGGGTTGACGTCATTAATCAAGGTACCACAGCCATGCGAATGCTTGCCTATGGTATAGCGGCCGATTGCATTGATAAGTACTTAAAGATTGGTGCAAACACCACACTAGAATGTATGAAGAAGTTCACTTTTGGCGTTGTTGAGGTATTTCCGGAGGAGCACTTGAGAAAATTGAATAAAGCTTATGTTGATTACTTACTGCAAGTTGCTGAAGCCTGTGATTTTTCTGGTATGTTGGGAAGTATTGATTACATGCACTAAGAGTGGAAGAATTTTCCAGGAGCTTGGAAGACATCATTTCAAAAAGAAACTTTATGAGGTGCCAACTATCATCCTAGAAGTCGTTGCATCTTACGACCTTTGGGTATGGCATGCGTTTTTCGATTTGCCTGCAACTCTCAGTGACATAAATGTACTTGGCTGCTCACCGGTTTTTCAAGAGTTGTATGAGGATCAGACTTCTAAATGTGAGTATTTCATCAATGAGCATGCGTATAAGATAGAATATTATCTTTCGGATGGAATTTATCCGAAATGGATGACATTTGTTAAAACTATCCCATTTCCCCAAGGGGCGAAGAAAAAATTCTTCATAAACCATGAAGAGTTGATTAGGAAGGATGTTGAGTGTGCCTTCGGTGTGTTACAAACTTGATTTACCATTGTACGTGGTTCCGTTCGTCTTATGGATCAAAAAGAAATCAGTTTTATAATGAGAACATGTGTGATACTCCATAACATGATTGTCGGGGGCAAGCTGAATAACAACGAGCTTGTATTTGACTATGACGTTGTCGATGGTATTGTCCGGAGCTGATTGTTAACCATAACCATCATCCATGCTATGAGACGTACTTTCAAAGATCAAAAGAAGTTTGTGACCTCGACATACATGTTGTTCTCCAAGTGGACTTGATCGAGGAAGTATGGAGGTGAAATTCGGAGGGGCGACATAGATGATAGTTAAATGATCATCATATTGTAATTTTTTTAATTGTTGCACTATTGTAATTTTTTTGGTCAAATGTTGATAAATGTATCTTTTTTTATTTATTATTGAACTCTTGTAATTTTTATTATTCAAGCATGTGTGAAGTTTTTCTAATTCAAACTCTTGTGTTGTTTTTAAAAAAAAAATTATGATCCTTTAATGAGTTGTATCAAATTATTATGTGCAAATTTTGTTTCACAAAAATAATAAAGCCACATAACAAAGCAAGCATAAAAACTAAACTAATTAAACTTGGTTAGGTGTGGGGTCCGTAGACATTATTTTATTTGGTGAACCAAAGTGGTGAGTCTTGCATTGGAGAGAGGGGGATTTGAGAGCAAAAAAACTAGCTCACAAACTGATGTGACATAGATGAACACCACTAATGAGCAAAAAAACTGACTAACAATTGAAAATGCTCTAGTCCCAACAGTGCCGAAGTTAGGAATTTCAAGAAGGGGTGTCGAAAATAGTAGTATGCAATATAAAATTCAATAATAGTCATAAACTGAAGTCAAATAACTGTTACATTATATCTAATCTAATTGTCCTTAAAGAACCTTCGTATTTTGAAAAATCTACATATTTTGACCTAGAATTGAATTAAACCCACAAATTAAATAAAATTGAAATTAAACGAATTAAGCTCATAAATAGACCCACAACGCAACTCACAAAATAAGCAAGTAAAATTAAACCTACGCATAAACTCATGAATTAAACCCATAGATAAGCAAGTCTGCATGACGCTTAGCAGAGAGGGCTTGTTCTTCAGCAAGAGCAGCCTTGACAGCAGAGAGCTCATCCTTGAGGCGAGCATTGTCCTCAAGAACAGCCTCTACCTTGGTGGATGGTTGCTCAGAAACAGGTGGTCGAGGTGGTCGACGACCCTGTTTGGAACCGGACCCTTCCCCAAACTCAAAGCCACACCCTAGTAGAGTGTCAATCCCAATTGCATCTATTACTTGGGCAGCCACTCGCCTTGTGAGCACTATGCCAAAGTGCTCAAACACCCTTGTCAGCAGAAACCCATATCCGAGATCATGAGCCCGGGTGGTGTTCGCAATTCGCCCAATGTGGGGAATCATGATTGCTGGAAGATTGATGGGTTCCTCCCTGTCCAATAAGTCGACCAGGCACTGATCAAAAAGGTCGGCTGAGTTTCTCCCTTGACCCCTTGGAATCACGTTCTTAATGACGAACATGAAAAGGAGTTGGTGGGGAGGAATCAGATCACCCTTTTTGACAGAGCAGGGTGTTCTCAGACCCTGTTTGTGACTTAGGCGTTTGGACACTTCCAGGAGCCTGGCTTGTTCCATGGTTGTTTTGTCTTCCCTCACATACACAGCAAAACCTTGTGAGGGCACTCCCAGAATTTTCCCAAGTGTGGGCGCATCGACCCTGATGCCTTGCCCATTCACAGAACTTGTCACCATCCCTTCGGTGACTCTGCAGTTGGTGTAAAATTCAGCCAATTCAGGCACAGAACACCCCAACTGGGTGTTTGCAAACAACTCAAGCCAGCCTTGGGCTCGAAGCTTGGTCAAAAATACCCCCAGACCCTGTTCCTCAAAAAAACTGACAGACACTACCTTCCCCCTGACAACATTGCGCTTAAGCAACTGCGCATGTTTGTCAGACATAG
This sequence comes from Selenicereus undatus, assembly GCA_017589665.1. Classification (NCBI taxonomy): domain Eukaryota; kingdom Viridiplantae; phylum Streptophyta; class Magnoliopsida; order Caryophyllales; family Cactaceae; genus Selenicereus; species Selenicereus undatus. The sequence continues at coordinate 23,080,062 of JACYFF010002017.1, forward strand.
GAGAGGGAGTGGACTGCTTTGGGCGTTTGGAGGCAGGAACAGAGGTAGTCGCTTTTGGTAGGGGGGCTGTTCTTGGTTTTCTTTTGAGGGGTGGTTTTGCTGGAGAAGACTTCACAGCAGGTTTGGTGGTTGTTTTTAGAGGGGCTTGATCTTCAGAGGACTCAGAAAACACCGGTGTCCTATGTTTGAAGGTGGTGTCTTCAGAGTCAGAACTCGAGGACCCTTTAGTAGAAGAGGAGATCTCTTCGACAATAGGAACGGAGGGTTTAGAGGTTCTGGGGGTTGATTTGAAGACAATTCTCGCAGACTTGCGAGGAGGTTGAGACGGAGGTTCTGAGGGGCGAGACCTTGGTTGTGGTCGTGTTCTTGGCGTTCGAGTGCGCCTAGCCACCATCTTAACCCTTTTCCTCTTCTCTCCAGTTTGAGAGTCGAGAGGAACAGAGTCATCCCCAACAATGGTTTCTGGGTTCTCCAAGAATTGGTCTTGGAGATCCGAAGAGTCAGCACATGCTGCAGAAGGAATGGGACAGGGGATTGTTCCCACATACACCATTAATTCCCAACCAAAGGGGTAGGGAATATCATTCAACCCAAGCCCAACACTTTTGAGGTTTAGCTGAGTGAGATACCCGAAGGTTTTGTGAATAATTGGGCGAGGAGGAGACGGAATTGAGGGTAAACTCAAGTTGCAAGAAACAGGTTTGAGAGCCATTATCGCAAGGAGGATTTTCGGGTTTTGGGAGGTTTTTGCTAGGGTTTGAAAGCAAGAACAGAGGAGAGAGAGAGAGCAAGATGAAGAGGACAGACGCACGTAAGGCAGTTTTTAAACTCCTCACCTGTCACGAAGGGTTACCTAGGGAACACCTAGAATTTTAGCAGGCAGCAATCAATAAAAGCAATTAAGGCATACCTGTTCTTGAGCATGCTTTTCTCATTCCAAGGTCTGTCATGATTACTCTTTCTCCATCTCCCAAGACAGCAGTACATAATCATGAGAGTACACAGACTACACATATTCGCTAAGCACAGACCACAAACATTAGAAACAAGAGAGAAGAACAGGTATTATAGGGTGTTTTTCGTCAGCTTGATCTACCTCTGTGAACAGGTGTTCTCAGGGTGTTTTCACCAACCCCAGTTCCAGTCTATTTCTCTCAAACTGATCTCGAGCTAGTGCCTTAGTGAATATATCAGCAATCTGTTTTTCCGTTGAGCAAAAATTCATAGAAATTAAGCCTTTTTCCACATTATCTCTTAGGAAATGATGTCGAATGTCAATATGTTTTGTCCTTTTGTGTTGACATGGATTTTTGGCAATATTAATAGCACTTGTGTTATCACAAAAAATAGGAATACATCCAGTGTCAACACAAAAATCCTTGAGTTGTTGTCGTATCCACAACAACTGAGCACAACATGAGGCTGCCGCCACATATTCTGCTTCAGCTGTGGACATGGCAACTGAATGTTGCTTCTTGGTAGCCCAAGATACCAAACAAGGTCGAAGAAAGTGAGCCATACCTGAGGTACTCTTTCTATCAACTAGAAAACCTGCATAATCAGCGTTAGCATATCCAACAAGATCAAGATTGCAACCTTTAGGGTACCATAGAGATAAATCAGGTGTATGTTTTAAATATCTTAGTATCCGTTTAACAGCCTTAAGATGAGTCTCTTTAGGACTAGACTGAAAACGAGCACATAAACCAACACTAAAAACGATATCCGGTCTACTAGCAGTTAGGTATAAGAGTGACCCAATCATGCCCCTATAGAGTTTTTCCTCAACTGAGGGACTCCCATCATCCATAACCAATTTGGTTGAAGGAGAAATAGGAGTGTCTATGGGTTTGGCCGACTCCATCCCAAAACGCTTAAGTAGCTCCTTGATATACTTTTGTTGATGGATCATGGTGCCGTTTGGAGTTTGCTTGATTTGTAAGCCTAAGAAAAAGTTAAGCTCACCCATCATGCTCATCTCAAACTCACTCCTCATCATATTTGAAAATTCATGGCATAAATCATGATGAGTTGCACCAAATATAATGTCATCTACATATATTTGGACGATCAATAGATGTTCCCCCTTAGATTTCAGAAACAAGGTATTGTTTACCTTGCCTCTTCTAAAATCATTTTCAAGTAAAAAGCTTGACAACCGTTCATACCACGCTCTTGGAGCTTGTTTTAAACCATAAAGTGCTTTGTCAAGTTTAAAAACATGATTTGGGAAATCACCATTTTCAAAACCAGGGGGTTGTTTGACATACACCTCTTCTTTAAGGTATCCATTGAGGAATGCACTTTTAACATCCATTTGATATAGCTTGATCTCCATATGAGCTGCAAAGGCTATTAAGATTCGAATAGCCTCAATTCTAGCAACTGGTGCAAAGGTTTCTTCGTAATCAATCCCTTCTTCTTGATTGTACCCTTGAACCACCAGCCTTGCCTTGTTCCTAGTGACTGTTCCTGACTCATCCAGCTTATTTTGGAACACCCACTTGGTTCCAATGATTGTTCTGTCTGTAGGTTTAGGTACAAGGTGCCACACTTTGTTTCTTTCAAATTGATGAAGCTCTTCTTGCATAGCCGCAATCCAATCTGAATCTGCAAGAGCTTCATTCACACTCTCTGGCTCAATGTTAGAAAGAAAAGCATAGAAAGCACAAAAATTCTTAAGTTTAGATCTAGTTTGCACTCCAGTATTAATATCTGACAAGATTTGATCAAGAGGGTGCGAACTATGGTGCTTCCATGATCTTGGACTAATTGGATCCACAGCCACATGTTTTGTTCTAACTGAAGTGTGTGTAGGATCAGGCTCAAGAACACCTCCTGATCCTGTTTCTGCACCTGTTTGCAAGCTGGTTCCTGAAGAACATGGTTCCGAACAGGGTTCAACGGTGTTTCCCCCTGTTTGGAGCTCACCTTGACTATCGCTTTGAGGAACAGCTTCTGTACCTGTTTCCTTCAGGGTGTTCTTACCTTGTTTTTCTTGATTTAACAGCTCCTTTTGGACAAGACCTAATTCAAACTCTTCATCCTGTGCATTACTCTCATTCAAGGAGTTAGATTCATCAAAAAACACATGCACACTTTCCTCAACACACAGGGTTCGTTTGTTAAAGACTTTGTATGCCTTACTGTGAGAGGAATAACCAAGAAATATTGCCTCATCACTCCTAGGATCAAACTTTCCTAAGGCATTCTTCCCATTGTTATGCACGAAACATCTACAACCAAATGTTCTTAGATGCATAATGTTGGGTTTCCTGCCTTTAAGAAGTTCATAAGGAGTTTTGTTCAAAATGGGTCTAATCATGCATCTGTTTATAATGTAGCATGATGTGTTCAAGGCTTCTGCCCAAAAGTTCTTAGGAAGACCACTAGCAATAAGCATTGTTCTAGTCATGTCTTCTAAGGTACGATTTTTTCGTTCAACCACCCCATTCTGCTGGGGTGTTCTTGGGGCTGAGAAGTTTTGATCAACACCATGTTCATTACAAAATTTTGTAAAACTTGCATTTTCAAATTCAGTACCATGATCAGACCTCAAGCTAACCAATGAGTGTCCTACTCTCTTTTCAATCTTTTTGAGAAGGGCAATAAAATTTTCAAAAGTTTCATCCTTGGAGGCTAAGAACAGTGTCCAAGTAAATCGAGAGTAATCATCCACTATTACGAGCACATACCTTTTCCCACCTCTACTAGCTATCCTCATGGGACCACATAGATCAATATGCAATAACTCAAGAGGTCGGGTGGTGCTTACACACTTTTTAGATTTTAAAGAAGATCTGACTTGTTTTCCTTTTGCACAAGCTTCACATACCTTGTCATCATTATACTTGATGGAAGGTAGTCCAACAACCAAATCCTTGGAAACAAGTTTGTTTAGCAAGGACAGGCTTGCATGACCTAGTCTCTTGTGCCATAGCATTATATCATCATTTAATGCATTTAAACAAGTCAGATTATTTTGGGGAAGAGTGGAAATACTAACTTTATAAACATTTTGACATCGCTTCCCCCTCAACATAACATCTCCTGTGTCGTCATTCACAACCAAGCAACGTGTTTTTGAAAACAGTACTAGGTTGTTCTTGTCACATAGTTGGGACACACTTAGCAAATTGTGCTTTAACCCATCAACTAAGTGCACATTATCAATTGAGTGGGAGAGAGTTTTACCAATATTACCTATACCGACAATTGTCCCAGACTTGCCGTTTCCAAATGCTACACTCCCACCATTCAAAGCTGTAAGTGAGAGAAAGTTTGATTCTTTTCCGGTCATATGCCGCGAACACCCACTATCGACATACCACAACTGCTTGTTTTCAAGGGTGTTTGTGGGGTTGTTCGTAAGGTTGTTTTCTCTCACTTCAGCCTGCAAAACAAATCACGGGTTAGTTTTGGGAACCCAGATCCACTTGGGTCCCATTTCTTTAGACATGTAAAGCTCATCTTTTCTAATCCAGATTTGTTTCACATACCTTTCATTCTTTTCATTGGCATGTTTTCTTAAGGGGCAGGTGTATCTATAATGACCCGTTTTCCCACAATGAAAGCAAATAATATTTTCAGGTAATCCAACATACTTCCTATGTATGGGATAAACGGTCCGTTTATAACCAAGTCCCTTTTTGTTTCGACTGTGGTGAGTGTTTAACCAATCAAGGGCTTGTGAGGACTTGTTCCAACGCTTGGTCGTGGCAAGTTCGGTTTCCAGTTTTTCTATATTAGCATGCAAGCTCTTGTTCTCTTTGAGCAAGTCTTCAACCATTCCTTCCACCTCAAAGAGTTTTTCTTCCACTCGAGTATAATCTCCTTCTTTTATAAAGAGATTTTCTTTGAGCATGTTAATATTTTCATGTAAACCAAGTTTTTCATTTTTAAGAATTTCATTTTCAAGCTCTAGGTCACGAACTTCTCTTTTTAGATCAGCACAGGTGTCTAACACATTATATAGAAGTTCTTCTAAAGTAGCTTTGTTAAGACCATGTACCTTGTTCTTTAGATCTGAGAGGCTGATTGTTGATTCATCACTTGAATCTGAATCACTTTGTGCCATCAGTGCTACGACCTCTTCTTCAGCTTCAGATTCTTCTTCATCTTCAGAGGAATCTCCCCAAGCAGCCAGCATAGCTTTCGAGAATCGCTTGCCCAGATTGTTGACAGGGTGTTTTCGACCCTGTTTTCGAGGTTGTTCTGGCATCTGATCTTCTCGAAGCAGAGGACAATTTTTGACTAAGTGATCTGGTTTGCCGCACTTAAAACACCCTATAGGTTGATCTTTAGGGTTGTTTCTGGACTTACTGAATTCTTTTCTTTTGTTGTTCTCCTTGACCTTTTTGAAGAATTTCTTGAATTTTCTGGTCATTAGGGCCATGTCTTCATTTTCAAGGTCAGAGTCAGTGTCCTCATGTGCTTTCAAGGCAAGCCCACGATCCTTCTTTTGCTCCTCTTGTTGTTGTGAGTTCTTTCTGAGTTCATAAGTTTAAAGATTGCCAATCAACTCATCGAGGGTGATTTGGTTCATGTCTTTAGCCTCTTGGATGGCTGTTACTTTGGCCTCCCACGTACGAGGTAAAATTCTGAGGATTTTCCTCACCAACTCTTCAGTGGTGAAAGACTTTCCCAGAGATTTTAATTCATTTGTGATGTGGGTAAACCGTGTGTACATATCCATCACGATTTCACGATCACCCATATCAAACAACTCGTATTGTCGCATAAGTAGCTCAATTCTAGATTGTTTAACTTGACTCGTACCTTCATGAGCAACTTGCAGGGCGTTCCAGATAGCTTGGGCTGATTCACACTCAGAGATGTGAGTGTATTCATCTGGACCTAGGCCGAAATATAATAGCTTCTTGGCCTTAGCATTCTTCTCCATTTTCTTGTAATCTTCAGAGTCAAATTCAGAAGGTTCCTTGGAAACTTTCTTGCCATCTTCAAGTATTTTGTAGGGAACAAGTGGCCCGTTCTTGATGAGCATCCATAACTCATAATCTTCTGCCTGAATGTAGTTCTCCATCCTGTTCTTCTACCAACTATAATGTTGGCCGTTGAAATAGGGTGGACGAGTGATGGATTGCCCTTCAAGAATTCCTTGTGGTGTACTCATTTTCAGAATCTCTCAAGGTGTTAGCCTTGTTGTGAGAGAACCTGCTCTGATACCACTTGTTAGATCTTAGAGTATACTTCCACAAGAGGGGGGGTGAATTGTGGTGTCTGATTTTCGCATTATAAGTAATAAACACCCTGACTGAGGTTGTTCTCAGATGACGAACACCCTGTTGACTTGTTTGCAGGGGGTGTTTTCAGATATTGTAAATACGAAAATCACCAAGATAAATGCGGAATTAAAGCACACATAATTTTTACGTGGAAAACACCTCTAGCCCAACTGAGGTGTGAAAAACCACGACCTACCTCGTGTAGGATTTAACCACTTCACTAAACCGGGCTTAACACGTTACAATTGCAACACACCTTGTTACAACCTTGCAACCACGTAATCTCCTTCTCAAGGCAGATTACACCACGTCCAAATCTCACCAGATTGGACACGTCCAAAGTCCACACGACTTAGGACCACTCACTCACTTTTCTGATTCAAGATCAGGGTTACAAACACCTTACAGGGGGTGCTTCTGACTAAGCAGATGTAAGGTATAATGAAGTCCTAGTATGCCAATATATTGAAAGCTTGCTTTAAACACAACTTGAACTGGTTTTTCTTTTCTCACGTGAAGCTCAAAAATTCTTTTCACTAGAAAAACCTCTTTTGAAATTTTGCCTTTTGGGAATGTTGTGTTTCAAGATTTCTTTTTGCTTTCTTCCCTCTATAGCTCAGTATATGTCTCTCTCTCTGTTTCAGTGAAAACGAAGCTGTTTTTAACCATAAATTCCAACGGTCAAAAACCAAGGAGAGGAAAGGAAATCACCTAAGTTTGGAAGGTGATTTTTCAAGAGAAAAAAAACAAAAACTCCCAATGGCTAGTGATAAAACATTTCCCAAAATCTAAGGGATTTGTTATCTTAAGAGATAACCTTTATCTCCTTATAGCCGTGGGTAAGCTTTAAGCAAGGCAACCAGAAATCTTTAGCAATTTAAAGACTTTATCACATCCGAAGATATGGGCAGAGAAAATCTTCTAATTTTGGCAAATCTCCTAAAATCTATTTTCCCAAATCTCGCATAATATATTCAAGAAATATATTTTCCAGAAGAATAAAATTTGAAAATATTCTGGAGATTTTGGCCGACCGAAATAATGATTTCAAGAATAATCGGGTATGGCCACTTCAGGTCAGAAACACCCTAGGCACCCTGTTTGCAGGGTTGTTCGCAGTCTTGGTGTTCTGAAGCACTTAGCGCAAATACCGATTCAAGAGATGTTTAAAAAGCTTTTTCAATATTGGCATATTAACAAGAGTCTAAATAAATAAAGCCTATATACCCAAGACTTCTTGTTTTGAATCTTGTCCAAGATCCGTAGAGCTGCTGTGAACATCAAGGCTACCTTATTTGCTGGAGTTGTTCTTTGCATCGCTAGAGAAGCTGCTGGGAACATCAAGGCTACCTTGTTTGTTGGAGTTGTTCTTTGCATTGCTAGAAGAGCTGCTGTGACCATGCCTTACAACCAACTGTGAGATGGCGTTCTTGACTTAATGTAGAATCACCCAAAAAACCTGTTTTAGAGGCTTGTTCTCACATGTAGCAAACCGGTTAATACAGTAAAGATTACAAACACCAGTTAGGCCTGTTTGCAGATCATGTTTGGAGCAACACTACTTGGACACATTTTTACACTTGGATTTGTTATCATCAAAACTAGAATATAATAACTCAACAACCTATGATGGAGTCGATGTATACTGTGGTTAGCATGGTGGAATATTTTGGTATATGGAAAGAAGTTTTTTCTATGCAAATCTCATCCCTTATTGGGTGAATAATGGGGGAAGGGAATGTCATTCCATAGTAACTTAATGTGGTACCTTATGTAATGTGTTTGTTAAAATTTATGTTTTGCAAGTGTTCGTAATGGAGCTGCTTAGTAGATGAAAATGAAACTGAAGCCCTGTTGTGGAAGCGACGTATCAGGGAGAGGGAAATTCACAAAATGAGAGTGAAGGAAAGTGAATATACTTATGAGAATGAAGATGGTATCAGTGGGACGAGTAGGCCCTTTAGATACAAGCAGTAGTGGGAAGTTGTGGGAGAAGATGCAATCCAAGAATAGGCATGATAGAGTTAGTGCACAAGTGAAGTTACAACATGATGTAAGCAAGGTAGATATAGGAGACTAGGGGAAGGAAGCAGAGGTACAGGAAGACAAGGAACTGGTACCATAGTCGAGGTTAAGGTGAACCTTGCGGAAGTTAGGAATAAGTTTCCTACCCGAGGGAGGTATTGATGTTGTCATTAGGCATCGCTACACACTTGAAGTAGTTTGTGCCTTAAATGATAAGTTGGATGATGTTTGGAAGCAAGCCATTCGGGAAACTACGTGGAGTCCGATGCTAGAGTACAAACCATTTTTAATGGACTGACAACTTGTTCGGGCCCTCATTGAATGTTGGAACTCAGATACAAAGTCCTTTAAGCTAGGGCGGAGGGAGGTGCCTTTGTCAATATATGCTGTGGTGTTGATTATGGGCCTTCATACTACTTGGAAGCCTATTTTGTTCGAGTGTAGTGAGGACATCGATGAGGTGGAGCAACCGTTGAAGGGAGCAATGGCTGATTATATCTCTCGTGAGAGGGGGAGGCAAAGGATAGTGGTGAAAGATATTCGCATATATAGGAACTACATATTGATGCTATTGGAATTGTACAGGTTGAATAATACAGGTGAGATGGTGGGAATGTTTACAAAACTGTATGTGCTGAATTAGTGGATTGCTATTTCTTAGATGTACTGGAGTTGTGGCATGGGATTTGATATCTATGGTGGAGAATGTAAAGGGTATAGGTGAGTATACTAGAATTGAGGCAACATGGATCTTCCCTGTGGAGGCGATAGAGGAAAGTAAGAAGAAGATGTGCACAACGAGAAATTTGTAAATAAATGGCTTCATAATGATATTATAGGCATGCAATGAAGGCAACCAACTACGTTAATGTTTGGAGTATCATGTTTTACATAAGGAAAAAATATAACAATTTTCTTTGTAAATTGTAGGCGTGGTTTTATGAGCAGACCAATATTATGCGACGATGATGGTTGCTATCATTTAAGATTGCCATCTTGGTACATTGTAACGAAGTCTTCTATAATGCAAGAGGTTACGCAGGTGGTTAATTATTATAATTTTCTATGGAATAGATATACCTAGTCCCTGAGGTGAAGAAAAAAAGGAGAGAACGCAAGCTGTTGTGAGAGCTTTCCTTAATACAGAAGAGTACCATGGTTATGTGGAGGATGCGAAGGTAAGAGCCATTTAATTTTGTATGTAAGATATGTTTGTGTTGGAGTTCAAATGAAGTAATGAATCCATGTTAGGTGGCTATGTACGATGCTTGGTATTGTAAAATGATATGATACAATTAAATTTCAGGCCGTGGGAACGGTCGTAGATTCTGATTATAAGGATATTAATTTGGTGGATTCCATACAGATGAATAGTTTGTTTTTCACACTTCTAAGCAATATGTTGAAGGCTATGTATGTCATTATGTGTGATGTGATTTTGTTATGTGTGTCGAATGTTACAGGGAGTTACAAGCATGAAGGTGCAACTTAAAGGGTGAGAGATGTACTATGAAATGAGAAATGAGCCACTTGCAGCCAAAAAGTAGAAGTCGACTGAGCTGAAAAACATTGCTCCTGATGAAGGATGGGAGATAGGATGCGCGAAGGGAAGAACTAGTACTCTGAGGCGAGAGTGTGGTGGAACCTGAGGTAGGAAGCAATACACCAGTACTTCATGGGGAGAAGGATATTGTTGTCGAGCCGCTATCACCTTAGTGCTGTCTATTGAGTTGAGACAAGAGTATAAGCCAATGAAGGATGTTGATGTGTTATTAGAGGTTACTAATTTACAGTCCAACACGTTGGATGATAACATGGATGTTAGTTAGAAGGCCGACGAAGATATCAATTTGGGCAAATCTGCTAGTAAGAAGTTGTGTTATCCTCATCTGTGGTAGACATGCTGACAGGACATGATGGAGGAGAGATGGCAATGAGAGAGACATGGAAGGGTTGTCGATGAAGGGTGTCAACTATTGTGGAAAGGGTAAGGAGAATTTCTCATCAACAGAACCCATCTGCAATGCAGTCCCCTCTATACCTAACGCCAAAAGGGGGGGAGTGGGGATTAGGAAACATAAATGCACAAAGGTGTACACGTACCATAAGCTATTGAATAAAGAGGTTGGGATAACTTCCGAGGGACAAGCTACTATCCCCCACGAAGTTGGTGGCAAGGGGACATTGGCAATTGTCCTAATGTGGTACAACAGGGGCAAAGTGAGGTGCAATCGGCATACATCAAGGTATATGGGTAAATTATAATTGGTTGTACATTATTTGTTGCCAAGTATGACAAGAAACATGGATTACTTTGAAGAAATGTCCATAGTGTGATATATTAATGGTTGTATGGAGAAGATGAAGGGGAGAAGAAAGCCTTCATGCCGTTGTGTGAAAGGGCGGAACAAGAGGGGACCATATTGCTTGAGCTAATTCATAAAGGGTAATTCTGAATGATGAAGATGATGAGTCTGATAATAGGGAACAGAAGCTCCTGGAACTGGTGACATTATCTACAATGGTAAGGATGTATTTGATGCCTATTTATGTATAAACTGTATGAAATTTATAAATATGTACCCCTTCAAGTACACAAATACTCATGTTATCTACAAATGCTAAAGTCTATTTTGAACAGTGAAATATGCAGTATCCCAATTACTATGTGAGTATTAAAACCCCGGAAATTCAGATTGGGAGACCTAGTGACGTGGACCAACCCTCGTAATCCAAGTCTTCATAAATATTCTTCGCTAGGTATTTAAAAAAAAAAAAACTTTATTACAACGAAAAAAAAAATTTCGGGTTATTTTGTCCCTTTCCTTCGATTTCAATATTTGCGTAAATTATTTATGGCTTTTATTTTCTTTCCCTCCTATTTAGTTCATTTTGAAAATTTAACTTTTCTCTCCCAAATTCACCCAAATCAACCATAGAGAAAAACTATGGTATTTCTTATCTCTTAAATTCTTTCTTCTTTTTTCCTTCCTTCTTTCTTCCTTTTTCCTTTCCTTTTTGTTCTTTTTTTCCCCTAAATTTCCCTACGTGAAATCCCCCCTTGCCATTAAAACCCTAGGTAAAACCCCACTTTTAGCCGTGAACCCCCCCTTCTTCATACATTCTCTCTTTCCCCTTCTCTATCTCTCTCTCTACTCTCCTCTTTCTAGCCCCATATCTCCCTCAACCCTACAACCGCCCCACGCAGCCCCACCATCGGCCACCACCGCCTCCACCTCCCTCTCCTCTCCCTTGGTAAGAAACACATGATGCATGAGTGAAACTTTGGCCCGATGTTTTTCTTCACACCCGAAACTTTAAGCGCTTACTGTTTTCCTTGTGTGATTTTGTTTGAAGTTCAAGGAATTGGTTTTAAAAATTTTTTTACATGATTTTCAGATTCGAACCACAAAAAGGGAAACGATTTCGTTGCTACTATTTTGGGTTTACATCAAGGTAAGTGTATGTTGGTATTTTTGTGTTCTTAGCAATGAAATTTAATGTCTTTCATGACTTGGATGACTTGGGGTGGGATTAACGTAGTCAGGATTCTTGGTTAACGGGTCATGGGTATGGGGGACGTGGTCGTTAAGTAAAAAGATCGGGTTTTGGAATGAGAATTGAGGAGAACCTGCCATTGGGTAGGACAGAAAATTCAGGTGACTTTTAAAAAAAATTGTTTTTATTGGTATTCTAGTCCAAAAACCACCAAATGTGAATGGAAGATAGGTCCAGGTGTCCTCTATGCTATGACTTTTGAATCGTTGAATTTTGAATTGGAACGAGAGAGTTAGGGCCTATTCATGGGGGACTGTCGGGACCGGGGCAGTCAAGGATAGTCTGCATTATTTTGGGTTTTTGACCTAGATCTGGTGAGAATTAGTAAACATGCAAAACATGAAAGTTATAGAGGATAGGATCCTCTTTCTTGATTGGGCAAAATCTTGAGTTTTGGACGTTAAATGTAAAACTTATGGGGCTAGGAAGTTGAGCTAGAAAATTAGGGTCGAGTCTGCTAGGCTGCGTTGTGGGCTGCAGTCACGGCAACTTTAAAAATTTACCTAGGGTGAGTCAATGAACCAAAAATCACCAAATTTTTAGAGTCGATACCTCAGAGTGTGATGCACAACCTTGTTTTGGAATCAGGCCGATTGGAGTAGCGTGGCCCAAGTTATAACCAATTTACCTGGGGATATTCAGACCAAAACAGTCAGAGATACCCCTAAAACAAGTGAGAAAACGACCTAGCTTAGGATAGAAACGAGTGAAACCCCGAACATGAAAACGGTAGGGGACGAGTTGACGTTTCTGGATTGGGTTAGAAGTTTTGAATTGGACATCTGGCCTAGAAGTTCAGACCTCTGAAAGGGGGCCCAGATTCTGGCCCATCTGAACCATAGAATGGGCTTGGATTGGGGGGCCTTAAAAGCATGGACAATTCTTATAAATTTTTTTTAGAAGCAAGAAAAAGACCAGGGAGTAAATTCATTTGAGTTAGACTGAGTGTGGGCTATGTGTTGGCACAGGTGCGGGCCAGTAAGTTCAGAACAGTAACCGAGCCCATAACTTGTACGGTATCCAGGTAGCAATCATGCCCTAACCCTTCTCCAGGTTGTTAAAATCATGTGTGCTTTGAACATGGTAAGAACTGTTTTGTATGTTGTTTGAGTGAGATAATAGCATGAGTTAACTGAATGTGACTGTACAACAGAATTTGCCTGATGTGTCATGTTTGTGGAATTGAAGCTAGGTAGGGTTGCGTTGGAAACTTAAAGTTTGTTGTGTAGAAATGTCATTGGAGAAGTGGGTTGAAACTAAATGAACCTAGCATGATAAATCGACCTTTAAGGTAGAGAAGTGTGACAGTAATTATAAAGGCTGAGTTAGGTGAGACCTATTGTGTTGACTGAAGGCTATTGGCCTTCCCCGCGAAACAAGTGCTTGCATGTGAGCGGCCACGTGCCCTGTTGGGACGTGGGCTAGGTTAGCGGTAACCATCCTTGATGGTGGTAGGCCAGGAAAGGGTTAAGTGGTAACCACCTGAGTAGAGGTAGGCATAGAATGAGTTAAGTGGCTCCGTTGAATTAACGTGCAGGCCATGAGACCCAGTGGGGTCGCTCACCCAAAAAGAACAAAAAAAAAATAAAAAAATTGAATGTTGTGTTTGGGCCATAAGTTAGGAGTTGTATCTCTGGGAGCTGGTAACCAGGAAAGGTTGTGTTGATGATAAATGTGTCTTGGGAGTCTTGTTGTTTTTCCCCATACCCCTTAAAATATTTTCAAATGAATTTGGGTGTGTAGTTGACTGTTAGGGGTGATTGTTTACTGAGTTTATTTCACTTTTATAAAATGTTTTGTTTTAAGGTGAAGTAGTTGTGCATGGGACTGGGGAACAGAAAGTAGAGCGAGGCCTGAAGGCATTAGTCAAGACTATGGGAATTAGTTGTTAAGACAATAAAAACATTTGCTTGGTTTAGTAGATGTTATTAAATTTGGAATAATGTGGAGGTTGAAATATTATTCAAGATTTTTATATTAATTGTTGTTTCGATATCTAGTCTGGTACTTCCAAGAAGAAAATACGGTGGTAACACCCCAATTAGGTTCCGCTGCCACGTAGAATAATGGTTAGTAAATAAGAAATGAAATTAGAGTTTCGGGGTGTTACAATATTAGTGCAGTATGTTACAGTTATGGGTGTGGATATGAATTTTGAAGCTATGGCAGAAAATTGTGGTGATTGTCATACTACTAAGTTATAGTCATGGAAAACAATCATTTTCGGTGTTGGTGCATTATTAATATCCCTATTTGAACATGTCACCATAGGAAAATGATTACGTTACTAATCTATTTTATAGGTTGGAGATGAAGATGCTGAATATGCCCCAAATGGTTTCACTGGTGCAATTGTGTTATTGGCCAATGAGAAAGGCCCCACATTGAACCCTAGAGATGCAAATACGCCCTTATTAGCCACCAAAACATCACTATGAAAGTTACTTATGGAAAACATTCATTGAGTTTATACTGAATTTCGAACTAGACATGAATGTTGATGAGTTTGGCATTTATCATAACTAGGTTATTAAAAACCTTGAGGTTTTGCTGAGTTCCGAATAGGATATAAATTTTGATGAGTTTGGCATTTCTTATAGCTAGGTTATTGAAAATCTGATGGTGCTTATACGTAAGATAAAGGTCACAAGTGGATGTGAAAGACAACCACTTTATGCAAAAATACATTATAATTGTAATCATTGCATAGGGAGGAGATGATAGTGGGAGTTCTCCTCATCATATGGTCGATGGCGCTTTTGTGGTAATGACAACTGACCACATATTTAATTGTGGTTCCTGACTATGATACGGAAGTTTCCACTAATCCTGACAAGGTATGTGTATATGCCTGAAATGTAAAGTCACATGTTTATAAATGTGTTGAGGGGGACGGGATGGGACAGGAAGCCTCCCAAAGTTAGTATTATTATCCACGAGGGTAGGTCCTATGATGCTAGTGTTGATTGTTCTGAGCTTGTATTTCATAGGGTGGCACATATGAAGCGACTACGGAGAGTGTGTTCATGACAAAAGCTTTGAGCATCCTACTACACAAGTCGACATCACAAACCCAGGTCCACCCGATCCAAGTTCCCCAACTCTGGAGGCTAACCCTGATGATTTGAGCACTACAGGGTTAGTAGTTAAAAGTTAGTTGGTACCTATTGTGCTGATCATTGAAGTATCAATTACCTGCATAACATAGTGGTTAAAGTTAGGTATTAAGCTATTCATATGTGTTGTTTTTAGAGTATACCATAGTAAACATGATGTCCTAGCTAGGTAAACAAAGTAGCAATATTTAAGGCCCCTTATTTTGCGCAGTTAGCAGTTGAAGATACCTATTTTGCTAATCCTTAGAGTGGTAATGACCTGTACATTACATAGTGGCTATAGCTAGGCATTAAATGTTAGGGATTAAGTTGTTTACCTATATTGTTTTCAGAGTATAACACGGTAAACATGATGTCCTAGCCAACAAACAAAGTGGAGCACCAATTGCCATCATATGGGATTTAGCTCTTTCAATGGGGAATTAAGCTTAAGTTAAAGTGAGATTGTAATCGAGTGTCTATTACATGTTGTCATTATTTCTAATTAATATAGAATGCCTTTGTGTTTAATCTTTGTTCTATAGAGTGGAGATAGGGTTGGTCAGAAAGCAAAAGTAATATGAAACCAATCACTGCCATTATATAGGGGAGATGATGCAAATCAGGTTAATGCCTCGAAGTGCACTACCTCAAATGTAGGTGCCACAGGTGAAAAGGTAAGCCCTTTGTGTAGCTTAGTGGGCCGTATAATATATTTTATTCATATTTTTATGTGAATGTCATGACAAGGCCTCTTACCAGTATGAAACAACTGTCTTAATTTGGATGTTGGAGGCTATGCTTTATACAAATCTGTGATAAATTGTGTATGAACTAATATCATGTGTGGTTGGCACTGTTTGATACACAGGTTGAAATGGATTGTGGTCGCCCAGCTGACAATGTTTAGCATGATATAGCGGTACATATGACAGCAGTGGGACGTAGTCCTTTGGATGTGCGCAAAGAGATTCCTCCGGCTGGGATTTCCACAGTTTAACAGGTAAGACTTACAACAGCTAAATATCTCCGTCTTAGGTTTGAGAATGTGTTGTATGACATTTATGCATAGTCTGTGCACATTATGAAGCATGTTATAATTTCTTTTTTTTCTTTATTTTTTGCTGGATTGTTAGACTAATCAGAAATCCTCACAAGCAAACACCCACATATGACTATAAAAGACCAATGCAAACCCCAAGGAGTAACGAGCATCCGCGTAGATTTCCCTTCTGTGCTTAGTACTTGATCATGTTGAGGTTGAATGTTAATGTAATTAGCTAATTCAGTCATCGTTGGATTCGAGGGCGTACGGGTTCACATGTCACGGTTGACAAGTTTTTCATACGCATTCAATTAGGCCATATACTACTCTAGGATCGTGTATGGTCCATTCAGTGCAAAAGAATTAATGACATTGTCATTTAACAAGCATGAAACCGTTTTCCCCCCAGTAGCGTTAATGGAACTATAGCTATTTTATAATTTTGGTTAAACATTTGCATGTTACTTATCAACCTGTTCTTGTTTGGTGCTACTTTTTATGACTACACCTCAATTGTCTTTTGTGCCTATTTGGCAATTGTTTTAGTTGTAAATGACGCGTTTTGATTGTTTGGTTTGTGGTTATGTTCACATTGAAGTGCGCACAACCTATAATTTCTGTTTGTGGAGTGAAGTTAATTTCCTTTCCACAAGAAAACACATTTCACCTAATGCAATAACTGGTGATCTTATTTGGTACATTCCGTTTGTGTAACACCCCCGGCCCCTAGGGCCGAAAGCATTACATTTTCTTAACTTTTTACCTAATTTCTGGGACGAAGCGGACAGAGTTTCCCCTGAAAACTGACCGTTTCCAGGCTAAACGCCTTAAAATAGGTCCCTGTAAATCAACAGAAGCGTAAACATTTAAAACATAGCTCAACAGCCACACGTCGGAGTTCGTAACTCGACGAGCCACCCTATCAGAGTACACCAAACAGAATAGTTCATTAATACAGAAAAAGTAAAAGATACAACTCAACGGTTCACACAAACCGGAGTATGGGGTTTACATCCCAAAACATAACTAACTTTGACCAAAAAGACGTCTAGCCAACTGGATGGTTGGCTCATATGGCCATACAGAGCAACTCATAAACAATATGCATTACTTGAACTTAGAATACCTGTTTACAATAATTTCAATGTAAGAGCACATGACATGACTTCATTAAGCACGTAAGATCCCTTCAAATGGATCTAAACAACACCTGACAAGCAAGAACAGATTCCATCTTGACATAGCTGACTCAACTTCTTCCTGTTATAAAGAAAACCTGGGGAAAAGGGGAAGAGTAGTGGGATGAGCAACCACACGCTCAGTGAGTGTCCCCCAAACCCCTTAAAACCAAAACCGTTGCAGGCAACAATATCTTTACTAGTCACATATCACGTATTCATACTTTAATATCATATTAGGCATTAATAGAATTCCTATGAAAACATTACTAATCAGAAACTTGACTTTAAGCACTCAACATAATATTAGGCAACATATCATAGGACATAGGTTTAAGAACATGAACATTGGACCAGCCATGACTTATGCATTCAATAGACACGTATGAATGTCATTGCATAATTCACTAACATGTCACAATTTCTATTGAAGTCATAATAATGTCACATAACTTAAGCTTATCAGGTTATGCATGAAACATGCTCATAAGGACTTCTTTTTCGTAATTGTATCTTACTTAGCATCTCATTCACATTTCATTTATAAGAAAAGCATAGAATATGCAAAGAAAACTTTCTTTGAAAACATTTCATTGAGCCTCTTGAGGCTCATAAAAACTCTTCTCTTAGCCTCTTGAGGCTCATATTCTTTCATATCGGTCGCATACTGACCCTTATAAACTTTTCATACTGCATAAAAACTTTCTTTCCTTTTAAAAGACTTAAAATGGCAAAGTGCCCATTGCTTTTCTTATCTTGGTAGGAAAATACTTCTGGCGTAAGATCATTATAGGGTGCTGATTGGGTGAGAACTATTCTCGACCCGATAGTGAGACCTAACACTCACACTTAAGCTCTTACTCCCGGGATGGCTACATATAACATATTGGGCTATTACATTAGCCCTTGTTAGGGCCTCTAGGGTTTATCCGGACTTATCCCCTAGGGTAACATCATTCTTTTCATTCTTTTCATATAACATCGTTGCTTTCATATGGTCCGAAGCACATTATCTTAGCCACTTAAAGCGTATCGGCCATAACGACTATAACTTTGCGTTTCAAATCGTAAAATCATTCAACGTATAACTCACACTTTTGTAAAACTCTTTAGGGATTCCCCTGTTCAAGCGAGTTCACTCCCAAAACTGTTTGCATTTAATTAAAATAGGCCATCATGCACTAATAGTTATGGCTACTATCATTTCAAAACATGAAGTCCTCCTTTGAAAAACTCACCCTTATGCACATAATGCAATTTGAGCAATTAAGGACATATATCACATATATCACATTGGTAAGGGGGTCCACATGTATCACATTTAAACACTTCATAATTAATTCAACACAATGAGCCACACATGGCCTCGCAATCCACACGATTACGGTCAATTCACAACCCAGTCTCCCTCCTCACTTGCACCGTACCGCAAAACCTCGAATGCTCATAATTTAGTCCTCAAACCATCCAACTACCAACTCGTTTCATCAATTTATTAGTCATAACATATTATCATATTAGCTAATATAAAAGGAGGTGAGGTTTAGACTCTTACCTGAGCAAACAGCACCATTCAGCCACATATAACAACATTTAGTCATCAATCGACAACACTTTACTAAGTAAATCAAACATGATTTATTTCTAACATATACGATGCATTTCGAAAATAAACACGTTCATATAACTTCGAAATTAATCCCTTTTCATGCATTAACTCATTATTTGAATCGAAGCTAAACATGTTAAACTAACTCCGTTTTTAATTCTTTTTATACATTATCTAACTTTAATCGAATTCAAGCTAAACACGTTCATGTAACTTCGAATTTAATCCCTTTTCATGCATTAACTCATTACTTGAATTGAAGCTAAACATGTTAAACTAACTCTGTTTTTAATTCTTTTTATACATTAGCTAACTTTAATCGAATTCAAGCTAAACACATTCATATAACTTCGAATTTAATCCCTTTTCATGCATTAACTCATTACTTGAATCGAAGCCAAACATGCTAAACTAACTTCGTTTTCAATTAGAAACTTAGGCATGAATTAACTATATGCATTCGAATTAACACTAAACATATTCGAATTGAAGCTAAACATATATAAAGCCCTTCGAATTAACATATCATGCATAATTTACCTAAATTGATTCGAATCGATTCTAAACATGCATGATTCATTCCAATGCTACTTTTCAGGCCTTAGTTAACTAAACTAACATGCAACACAACTTAAAGGTTAAAACGATTTCGAAAATACTAATACTTAGGAGGTGAGAAACACCCACCTGGACTCCAAGCTAGAGGACCCGATTTTAGGGTTTTGGGGCTGAATTTGGACACTGGAGAACCCGAAAATCTGCTTCTTACTGCCGCCCAATATAGACCCAAATCAACCCCCTTTCAAGTTTGGTTCTGCGGCTCTGTGTGTCATTCTGGTGGTCACCGGAACCACCCTCAAACGTCGACAGTTGCGGTGGTAGTGGTGGTGCGTTAGGGTTTCAAACCCTAACCCTTAGCCTTACTCAACCCATCTCTTCCTCACCAGCTTGCGCATGAACCGACCTTACCAGCGCCGACCACCTTGGCCACCGGAGCAGTGCCCCAGTCACCGGAATCGCGCCCAATTCCCGCGATGCTTCGAATTCCTTTTCGCTCGACCTCCCCCTCTCTTTGTGGTGGCTGTGTCAGGCTGGTGGAGAAGCCTCCGGGCTGGTGTGCGCATCGAAGTGGCGCCACCGCTGCCGACCTTCCCTCTCTTTCGCTCATCCCTCTCTCTCTCGTCTTGGTTGCTGGTGGTTTGCGTGGGGGTCGGGTAGAGAACCCCCCCTCTGCGTGTTTTCTTTTCTGAAGAAAGGGGCTTCGCCCCCCCTTTTTGATCCTTTTTTTTTCTTTTTTTTTTCGTGGGTCTTAAGCTAATCTATAACTGGTGTCGCTAATCTAGTTCATATCCCAAACTCTACACTCAAATCGTTAATACGACCTTTTATCGACTATTCGTTCCCAAATACGTCTAGGTTCGATTTAATAAACCACAAACTAATTTTGAGGTTGAAAACCTAATCCCATTCGAGGAACGACTAAATAAATCGAATAACAACTAAATTAAACTATCGATATGATTTAATAGCACAAATAGCACGAATGAACTTTAAAATCAATAATAGCAATAATAATCCCTTTTTAATAAAATCACTGCTCCCAACAACACATCGAAAATAATTTAACCCATACAGTTACAAAAAATACGATTTTATAGCGTAAAAGATAGACAAGCAACTTAACGTAAAAATAACGAATGTGCGTTTTACACACACACACACACACACACACACACACACATATATATATAAATATATACACACATATATACATATATATATATATATATATAT
>JACYFF010002017.1:23101010-23124662 GCA_017589665.1 Selenicereus undatus
TATATATATATATATATATGTATACATGTATGTATATATGTATTTACATATATGCATATAAATAGAGATAGATACTTGAAGACTCACCTTTTTTTTTTAAGTAAACGTGACTTCCTTGCTTCTATGTTATAAAAACCATATTTTTGTTAACCATATGAGTTAAATTAGTATCGATGTTCTTATGTGAGGGATAATTTTGTTAAAAAAAGAATTATTTTTACTAATATTGATTTTAAAGTTTATTCGTGCTATTTGTTACCTAAAATTATATCGATAGTTTAATTTAGTCGTTATTTGTTTTATTTAGTCGTTTCTCGAATGCGAGTAGGTTGTTAACCTTAGAGTTAGTTTTGATGTTTAGTAAATCGAACCTTCATATATTTTGGAATGAATAGTCAATAGAAGGTCATATTAATGATTCGGGTTTAGAGTTCGGGATATGAATTAGACTAGCAGTACCAATTATAGATCAACTTAAGACCCCAAAAAAAGAAGAGAGTAAAAGGGACAAAGCCTCTTTGTCCTTCTCGAAGGGGGGCACGAACACACTACAGGGGGTTTCTCAAACCCTAGCCCCGATGACCCACACCACTAGCAGAGAAGGGGGGGAGAGAGAGAGAGATAGAGCAAAAGAAGTGGGGCCCACGGTACACCGTCGCGACACCAGCGCCTAGTCCATCGCCACACCCAGCAGCCGTCTCTAGCCACAACCACCATGACGCGGACCCACGAAAGAACAGTGAGAGACAGATCGAGCGAAAGGGAGAGAAGGCGGACAGGTCTGAGCAATCTGCTACCGGCGACTGGCGCAACCAAGGCCTGTGCTTAGCCTCGTTGCTTACTTAAGTGTTTGACTGCCTGTTAGTAAAGAAGTTTGGTCATTTAGAGACCTAGAAATGAGTTTGAACCGCTAAAATGCAATTTATGGATGGTGATCCTTCCTTGGGGAATTAAGAATGCCTAATATGGTAGTAAAATATGAATACGTGATATGTGACTACTAAAGATATTATTGCTAGCAACGGTTTTGGTATTAAGGGGGTCGGGGAACACTCACTGACTGAGTGGTTGCTCATCCCACTACTCTTTCCCCTTTTTCCCCAGGTTTGCATCACAACAAGTAGGAGCCAGGTCACTCATGTCAAGATGAAATCTATTCTTGCTTGCAAGGCGTTATATGTACCCATCTGAAGGAGTTTCACGTGTTTAGTTAAGTCATGTAATGTATTCCTGGAATTGTGAACGTTTGTAAACTAAGTATTCTAGTTCATGTGATGCATATGGTATAAAGGTCGCTCTATATGGCCATATGAGCCAACCATCTCATTAGCTAGATGTCTTCTTGGTTAAAGTTAGTTATGTTTTGGGATGTAAACCACAATACTCTGATTGTGTGAATCGTTGAGTTGTATCTTTCATTTATTCTTTATTCATGAACTATTCTATATGGTGTACTCTGAGCCAGTGGCTCGTTGAGTTATGAACTCCGACGTGTCGCAGTTGAGTTATGAACTCCGACGTGTAGCGAATTACGAGGCTTGAAGTTCGACCTCAACCTTGCCCAATTAGCCCAGGAGTTGGGTCCTTAGCTTGGATCGAGGTTGGTGTTTCTCGCCTCCTAAGTGTTATTAGTTTCGAAATCCTTTTAAGCTTCAAGTTGCAATACATGTTGAGTTTAGTTAGTTTATGCCTGAAAATGACTTCGGATCGTTAAGTGTTAGTTTAGTTGATTAATACTCGAAAGTGGCTTTGAATCGATAGATGTTAGTTTAGTTAGTCCAGGCCTGAAAGTTTAGTTCGTAATGAGTTATGTATGTTTAGAATCGATTCAAGTGAATCGACTTAATGCAATCGTTAAAGTTTAGTTTGAAATGAGTTATGCATGTACAGAATCGATTCAAGTATGCTCCGTTAATAGATGCCTGAAAATTTAACTTAAATGGTAACTTTGATTTAATAAATGAACGCCCTGAATCGTATTATGTTTAAGTGGCTTAATTAGATTTGATTAATGACTTTGAAGTAATAAATGAATGTCTAGAATCGTATTATGCTTAAATGGCTTAATTAGGCTTGAAATGTAACTTCAAAACAATGAATGAATGCCTCGAATCGATACTTGTATGATTAGTTAGTTTATACCTCAATAGTAACTTCGATATAATAAATGAACACCTTGAATCGCATTATACTTCTATGGCTTAATTATGCTTGAAAGTGGCATGTATAGTTGGTTAGCTATGCTTTCAAAATGACATGGGTATGACATGCTTAATTTCTAAACATAAGTTGTTAATGTAATCGAGTTTCAGGCCTTGTTAGCCTAATACGGTTCATTAAGTGCCTATTTCAAGTTGATGCGATACAGATATATATGTATATTTTTTTGTATATCCTATAACGCACTGCTAGATGGTGCCGCTTGCCTAGGTGAGAACATAACCCCATTACACGTCTCTTTATAAGCTAGCATGATAATATGTTATGATTATTTAATTGAAAACTGAGATGGTAGTTGGACGGTTTGAGGCTGAACTATGAGTGGTTTGAGGTTCTTTGTGGTACGGTGCCTATGAGGAGAGAGTCTAGGTTGTGAATTAACCACAATCGTTTCGATTACGAGGCCATTTGTGGCTCATTGTGTTGAAATTATCATGAAGTGCTTGAATGTGATACGTGCAAATCCCTTCCCTTTTATATGTCTAAGATGCAATATGTGTGTGAGAGTGGTGATTTGACAAAGAGTGTTTCTCGTGTTTTAAATTAATAATAGCCATGACTAGTAGCAAGCAATGGCCTATTTTAGCTAGACAAACAATGTTTGGGAGTGAACCTGCTTGAACGGGAGAATCCCTAAAACGTTTTACAAAGGTGTGAGTTGTATGATAAATGACTTTACCAGAAGAAACAAAAATGTTACTAGTTGTTCTGACCAGACGCTTTAAATGACTGAGATAAGTGCTTAGGGACAATAGATGGGAGTGAACCTGCTTGAACGGGGGAATCCCTAGCCTAGGGAGAAATCCTTAGAGACCCTAACGAGGGTTAAGGTCCAAAAGTTAGTTGCCATCCCTGGTGTAAGAGCTTAGTGTGAGTTAATCTCACTGGGATTGAGTGTAGATCTGTCCCAACTAGCACTTTATGATGATCTTATGGCTAGACTAGTTTCTTAATAAGTAAGAAAAGCAGTCTGCATTTTGCCTTTTTAATTATTTCAGAAAGAAAGTTTTTAAGGGTCATTATGATACCAATATGAAAGATATTCTATGAAGAATACGAGCCTCAAGAGGATAAGTGTTTTCAGAAAAAGAAAAGAAAGATTGTCATGCACATCATATGAATAAGAATCTAAGTGCAGTATAAATGAAATTCCATGTACAGTTTGGTCATACCCTTGTAATGCATCGAGCATATGAGTGTGAATGTGCATGTTTCGCTAATGAAAGTTTGTGGCGTAATCTCTGCTTCGTATGTTTAGCATCTCATATGAGTAAATTAGATAGATAATGCATAAATCACAAATTATATCACATAATCTATGAAAGAAAGTTCTGTGCTTAGCCTTATTGCTTGCTTAAGTGTTTGACTGCCTATTAGTAAAGAAGTTTGGTCATTTAGAGACATAGAAATGAGTTTGAACTGCTAAAATGCAATTTATTGATGGTGATCCTTCCTTGAGGATTTAAGAATGACTAATATGGTAGTAAAATATGAGTACGTGATATGTGACTACTAAAGATATTATTGCCTACAATGGTTTTGGTTTTAAGGATGTCGGGGGACACTCTCCGAGCGTGTGGTTGCTCATCCCACTACTCTTTCCACTTTTTCCCTAGGTTTGCATCACGACAAATAGGAGCTAAGTCACTCATGTCAAGATGAAATCCATTCTTGCTTGCGGGGCTTCATATGTGCCCATTTGAAGGAGTTTCACGTCTTTAGTGAAGTCATGTAATGTATTCCTAGAATTTTAAACGTATATAAACCAAGTATTCTAGTTCATGTAATCCATATGGTATAAAGGTCGCTCTGCATGGTCGTATGAGCCCACCATCTAATTAGTTAGATGTCGTCTTGGTTAAAGTTACTTATGTTTTGGGATGTAATTCCCAATGCTCTGGTTGTGTGAACCGTTGAGTTGTATCTTTCATTTATTCTATATTAATGAACTATTCTATATGGTGTACTCCAAGAGAGTGGCTCTTTGAGTTATGAACTCCGGCGTGTAGCCGTTGAACTTCTTGTAAATGTTTTACGCTTTCATTGATCTGCAGGGGTTTAGTGTAAGGCTTTTAGCCTGGAAATGGTCAATTTTTAGGGGAAACTCTGTCCATTTTGCCCAAAAATTTAAGTAGCAAGTTAAGAAAACGTAACGCTCCTGGCCCTAGGTGGTGGGGGTGTTACATTGTTGGTATCATAGCAAGGTCCTGCGACCATGGGCCGCGACCTGAGTCTCGCATCTCATATAGTCGCCTAGGAACACGTTGTGATAATGTGACATATGTTGTACTTTGTGTGCACATGTGAGTTTTGTATGATCGTTGCTGCACTTAACTAGTTATGTATGGCTCGAGAAGGTCAATTGAGTAAAAGTGGTGAGTTGTGCGTTATAATGGGAGTCCAATAACTCTCCTTACACCTTCAGGTGATGTTGTGAGTACTTCATTGGTGCAATATGTTCCTAACGTGCGAATTGACTTCATTGATTGACTTTTAGGTGATCCGGCTAAACCAATCGAATGTATGTGAGTCGTGTGTTAGAATGTGAACCCAGTTAACTTGCACAACCTTGTGTGGGCTAAGTGATGATTCGATTTGTAAATGTTTTCTTCACGCACTCTGATAGGATGATCAATAGTCAAAGCATGTTGATTTAGACTGGAGCGATTGAAAATCTTTTTCTAAGCCCGACTTTGCCCCTAAAGTACGATTTGCTCCTCGGCCCCCATAGTGGAGTGAGCAGAGGTACTCGAAGGTTGGCAGAGATACAGTTAGAAGCAGTTAACCATCCTTTTATTAAAAACAAAGAGATTAGAAATAGATGAGTTGTTTTTCATCGTGTGAAACTCAAGCTTTTGAGATATTAATGTCGTTTTGACTATCGAAGCCAAGTTTATCTTACATCGAAGGGTTAGCTTTCCGTTAGTGACAATGAGGGAGTTTAGTCTCAAGAATACGCGCCCTTATGTGTATCAAATGTTGCTTGTAAATGTGTATGTGCTAAGATGTGTACGTCGATATAACCCTTCATAACGGGCTAGGAAAGGAAAGAAGGGAAATTAGTCGCCATGATTGATAGTCCTACTAAATGGTACCTTGCTGTTGTGAATTTTGAATTGCCTGAGTGAAATTAGGGGATATTTTCGCATGCATGCTTGAAAAACTATATGCTAGCGATAGGATGTGGACAAACATTGCGTAAGTGTACCTACTGTTCCCCTTCTTTGCCATTATTGCCTAAACCATGCAATACTTGCCCTTTTTTTTTATTATATGGATTGCTATTCATGAATGAGGTGACGATATTTTGGCTCGAATGAACCCTAATACACCTAGAAAGCGAAAGGGAGAAAGACCTAGTAGACTTTGGAATTGTACATAGTAAATGATCCCTACTAAGGTAAGAGACCTACACTAAGACTCCTATGATCACCTGGGGATGGGTGTACCTCGTAAGACGTCAACTAGTAACTATAAGACCAGGAATGTCAACCATACGCAAACAACCCTAGCAGCTGGACACCAATCCTTCCTAAATTGAATTGTGTTTAGGGCAAGTCATTGACCACAGGTTGTAAATGGGGATTATACGGGAATATACAATTCTAGGTGTTCTTTCTATGTGAGATCCCCATGAGTCTGCATGCCATAAAAGAATTATTACGACATCATGTGTTGTGTGAGACTATAGGAGTATCTATAGATAGAGTTGTTGAATGTGGGCAAACTGTTGCGTACACGAGCATTCTTGATGCCTGTTTTGAGTCTGTATAGGATGTAGTTGAGTTGGGCGCCCAATCTAGGATGTGTGACTTGCTGCGTGATATGATTTTGGCGTGTTGCTTGCATTACATGACTCCTATTGCTTCCTATTAAAGTTTGTATGACCGCATGCATTAGCATAGTGACATGCCGATTATACACCGAAATATGGATTAAATCTGCGAGTTATGCATGATTTCAAGTGTGACATTGTTGTGAACATGTGTATGGCTCGTGTGTGTTGTCATTTATAAATGTGATGTGATGCTACAGGATGCCCATGTGATTCCCTTGCTGCTTTAATGTGTTATAGGTGCATATGCATAGGGTTGTTGCTTGCCATGCGAACTGAGTCTAGATTATCGAAAATCTATGCTTCATTTTCAAAACAAACTCAATATGGTTGTCCATGCCAACTCATTTGCCCCTCTTCAATGCGATTTGCCCTCGGCGCCTAAATAGAGTGAGTAGACGCTTGAAGAGGACTGGTGATGAGGAGATTGAATACTATAAGCCATTCCCTTTAGATTTAAAAGAAGTAGTGATTGCAAAATGAAACCTTTTGGAAACCTACCGTATAGATCGTAGTTGTGTGCGTACACTCTGGGAAACACCAAACGTAGGTTTAGAATTTCGAGGACGAATTTCTTTTAAGGGAGGAAGAGTGTAAGAGCCATCCTCTGTGTTTTAGGTTAACCTGACTGCCTTGTTTCTACATTATAAAATTCATATTTTTTTTGACCATATGACTTAAATTTGTACCGATGTGCTTATGTGAGCGACAATTTTATTTAAAAAAGAATTATTTTTACTATTATTGATTTTGAGGTTAGTTCGTGCTATTTGTGCCCTAAAATTATATCGATAGTTTAATTTAGTCGTTATTCGACTTATTAGTCATTTCCCGAATGCGACTATGCTGTTAACCTTAGAGTTAGTTTCAATGTTTAATAAATCGAACCTTCAAATATTTGGGAACGAATAGTCGATAGAAGGTCATATTAGCGATTCAGGTTTAGAGTTCGGGATATGAACTAGACTAGCAGTACCAATTATAGATCAGCTTCAGGCCAAAAAAAAAGAAGAGAGTAAAAGGGGCAAAGCCCCTTTCTCCTTCTCGATGGAGGGGCACGAACACAGGACAGGGGGGGTTTTCAAACCCCAGCCCCTGCGACCCACACCACCAGCAGAGAAGGAGAGAGAGAGAGAGAGAGAAGTGGGGCCAACGGTGCGCCGCCGCGACGCCGACACTGACGCCTAGTTGACTCCACTGCACCCAGCCGTTGTCTCTAGCCACAGCCACCGCAACGGGGACCCATGAAAGAACAGAGAGAGACAGATCGAGCGATAGGATGAGAAGGAGGGGTGATGTATCTGTCGATGACCAAGCTAGGGTTCAATAGAATACAACTAACTTAGCAATCAAAGGAAGATAACATCAAGGGGAAACTAAGGGAAAGTGGTCACATAAAATGATGGTTGTGAAGCATCAAGCATGTGAAGGGAGAATGGAACTTAGAATCAAGTGATTCTAAGTGATAAAACAAGAGAACGTGATGTATTCAAGTGTACAACACAAGGGGGAATGCAATCAAACTATTAACCACCAAGAACACAAGGCACAAAAGGCCTAACCTCACGAATTCAATGTGGCAGGGTCGTGCCTAAGGGCACAAGCTGACCGTGCCACTTTTCGGTTTGTAAAAACCGTGAAGTGAAATTGAGCACGGTTTGGGGTGTTTGGAAGTTTGGCTTGATGCTAGGTCTTTTGATGGTGTTTTAAGCATGTAAATGGATTTGTGAAGGGTTGTGGATGTGTGGAATGTACAAATGAATCAAAGTAAGAGTTTACTAACTTAAAATTAAAGCTAGCAAACTCACTTTAACTCACTTGAAGATCTTAAGTATAAACACTGAACTGGATAGGACTAAGCCTTAGGATTGGATACAGAAACACCACCAATCTCCAAGCTTATGGCCCTTAACATTGATTAAGATACATATATCACCACTTAATCTTGGTTAAGACTCACTTGATCACCACCTTAATTGGCCTAATTAAGGATAAGCAAGTAAGAGTTTGAAGGAAGAAAGCACAAATGCTCTCAATCTGATTTCTATCATTCAAAAGGAGTTGGTTTCCTTTGCCTTGGCCATGTGGTACCTTTAATATGCATCCATGACCTTTCTAGCTAGCAAAATAACACCTTAGTACCTTTCTTCATGCTTAGGAAAGGTATTAACACTAATTACAATCGGTTAGAACATAAACTAGATTACAAGCTTTCTAAACTAATTTAATACATCAAGATACAAAGTAAAACTATGTCTAACTTATTAATACATCAATTAACACCTAAACTAAGGTTAATACAAGCTGACATTGCTGCTGAAATCTCATTGGACAACCCAAAAGGCATTACGGCTGGCCAATAGGGAGCAAGCAACACATTGCCACCAATCTAGCCCTCATTGGTTGTTCTTCTCTAGGTAGTAACCAGCCCAAGGCACCGTGGGACGTGTATCAAACCTTAAGGGGCGTGCCTAGCTGCATTCAATTGGAGAAAACCGGCTGGAGGTTTAAAAAGAACCGATTTATAAAAAACTGGGTTCAGGGGCAGTTTGGTCCAATTTTTGTAGCAATTGGTAAGCTTAGGAAAAGTGTTATTGATTTAATTTTCAGGCCATGGGGGTTTATTTTAGGATGTGTATAAACCCCCGCCCCCCACAAATAAATCAAGGTTTAGACATGTTTAAGTATGGTAATTAGGCTTAAACATTTTACAGCGCAGATTAGGGCCTAATCTGACCGATTTGGAAAAACACCTTGTCTCTTCATCCTCTTGTGGGTATGATTGAAATTTGATGCTTGGACCTAAAATTATACATTGTGAGGATTTGAAAAATGTATAAATTCATCACTTAAGCATTAGTATAGCTTAAGTTATGACTTAATCAAAACCGGGTTGTTTCTGGTTTGATGGACAGTTTTGACACATCTTGGTAAATGGATGATTTGAACAACCAAATGAACTCCAAATTGGATGCAACTTGTCTTGTTGGAAAGCTGGCATCTTAAAATTGAAATCCATGTAAAAACATCAGGCCAAAACCATTTTGATGCTGGTCGAATTCTGCTTGCAAAAGAGGGTCAGTATTGGATTCTTCCCTTTTGTCATGCAATAAAACAACTAAAACAAAACTTGGATGATTTAATCACGCTTTAGCCAGCACATTAACATGGTCTCATTGATTTGATTCTTTCTAATCAAAGGGCATGGAGAGATCTCCATCATCCTCCCCTTGTTAAAACGATTTGTCCTCAAATCAATTTAGACTTAGTAACCTCCTTTTCTCTTCAAATCTGGTTGAAATAAAATCAACCAAGCAAACAAGTCTTCTTTGAACTTGGAGGCTCTTTCTTCTTCTTGTCCCTCGCTGATTTGAATAGGGAGTGTGCGGGACTTCTTGAATATGCTTGGAACCACCTTCTTACACACTTGGAATGCATGGTTAGGAGGGGTAAAGGATGGTTCAAAAACTACTTGACAGAAGTTTATTGTGAGTGATTTAGGTGTGGGTGGAGTGGGGAAATTAGTAGATGGTTCACCAAAAGATAGAAAAAGAACATTTCTAATCTCTTTACCTTTTGGTGAGTGGTGAGTAGGGGTGGATAGCATGTCTCCTTCATTAGCCTCAACCATGATCTCTTCAATCTCTTTTTTATCATGGTTTTCATTTTCAACTTCCTCTTCTAATTGAACCTCTTCTGTGGCCTTCCATTCAGCTAAGGTAACATACCTTCTGTTGGTGCATTCAGATGCTAAGTGACCAAATCCTTGACACTTAAAACACCTAGGAGGATTTTTGGGAAGGGCTCTTTGTGTAGGTGGTGGGAATAGGTTCTTTTGTGGAGTTTGATTTTTTTGTGGTGCTAAGGAAGTAGAGGGGTAAAGGTGAACTCCCCTTGTTAAAGGTTTGTTCTTGTGGTGGTGGCTTTGGATTCTCTTGCTTTGGGAGCGGTTTACTCTTCCTTTGCTGTTCCACCTTGTGAGCTAACACACATACTTCATCAAAAGTAGAGTAAGCTTGCAATTCAACAATATTAGCATACATAGGATCAAGTCCTCCCAAGTACCTAACAATTTTTTGTTCTTCAGGTTCTTGCAAATCACATTTAATCACAAGCTTTTCAAACTCACGAGTGTACTCTTCTACACTCATATTACCTTGGTTCAAATGATGGAGTTGAGAGTAGCAATCTTGAACATAGGTAGGAGGAAGAAATCTAGCTTTGAGCTTTGACTTCATCTTTTCCCAATTTCTGATTCTGGACTTCCTTTCTCTTACTCTTTTGGCACACAAGTTAGTCCACCAAAGAGAAGCATATTTTCGAAGTCTTAAAGCAATAAGCTTTACCTTCTTGTTGTCTGGGATGTCCTTGTACTCAAAAATTCTTTCAACTGTGTGTAACCAATCCAAGAAATCTTCAGGATCAAGCTTGCCTTCAAATTCTGGAACTTCAATCTTGAAATAGTTGGAGCTAGCTTGAAACTGTGGATCTTGTCTAGTTATTCTCAATGGTTCATCCTCACTAGATGAATCAAGAGTATGGCTAAACACTTGCTCTTGTCTTTGTGATCTTGAATGGATAGATTCTTCACTTGCTTGTTGTTGTTGCTTTGAATATGCATCAAGCTGTTTTTGGACGTACTTGTGTTGAGCTTGAGTTTCTTGGTCTCTTCTTGCATCTTCTTGAATTCTTCTAGTTAGAAACTCATTTTGCTTCATTAGAGCGTCAAACCTCTCTTCCAAGGTCATGGTGGTAGAACTCATTTTGAAGTAAGTGGTTGAAACAAAGTAGGAATGAATTTGTGACAAAAGGGGAACGGCTTTTTGTGGAAGGGTGTGGGAAGTACCAGGCCTAGGAGAAACTTGCTCTGATACCAAATACGATGTATCTGCCGATGACCAAGCTAGGGTTCAATAGAATACAACTAACTTAGCAATCAAAGGAAGATAACATCAAGGGGAAACCAAGGGAAAGTGTTCACATAAAATGATGGTTGTGAAGCATCAAGCATGTGAAGGGGAGAATGGAACTTAGAATCAAGTGATTCTAAGTGATAAAACAAGAGAACGTGATGTATTCAAGTGTACAACACAAGGGGGAATGCAATCAAACTATTAACCACCAAGAACACAAGGCACAAAAGGCCTAACCTCACGAATTCAATGTGGCAAGGTCGTGCCTAAGGGCACGGGCTGACCGTGCCACTTTTCGGTTTGTAAAAACCGTGAAGTGAAATTGAGCACGGTTTGGGGTGTTTGGAAGTTTGGCTTGATGCTAGGTCTTTTGATGGTGTTTTAAGCATGTAAATGGATTTGTGAAGGGTTGCGCATGTGTGGAATGGACAAATGAATCAAAGTAAAAGTTTACTAACTTAAAATTAAAGCTAGCAAACTCACTTTAACTCACTTGAAGACCTTGAGTATAAACACTGAACTGGATAGGACTAAGCCTTAGGATTGGATACAGAAACACCACCAATCTCCAAGCTTAGGGCCCTTAACCTTGATTAAGATACAGATATCACCACTTAATCTTGGTTAAGACTCACTTGATCACCACCTTAATTGGCCTAATTAAGGATAAGCAAGTAAGAGTTTGAAGGAAGAAAGCACAAATGCTCTCAATCTGATTTCTATCATTCAAAAGGAGTTGGTTTCCTTTGCCTTGGCCATGTGGCACCTTTAATATGCATCCATGACCTTTCTAGCTAGCAAAATAACACCTTAGTACCTTTCTTCATGCTTAGGAAAGGTATTAACACTAATTACAATCGGTTAGAACATAAACTAGATTACAAGCTTTCTAAACTAATCTAATACATCAAGATACAAAGTAAAACTATGTCTAACTTATTAATACATCAATTAACGCCTAAACTAAGGTTAATACAAGCTGACTTTGCTGCTGAATTCTCATTGGACAACCCAAAAGGCATTACGGCTGGCCAATAGGGAGCAAGCAACACATTGCCACCAATCTAGCCCTCATTGATTGTTCTTCTCTAGGTAGTAACCAGCCCAAGGCACCTTGGGACGTGTATCAAACCTTGAGGGGCATGCCTAGCTACAGTCAATTGGAGAAAACCGGCTGGAGGTTTAAAAAGAACCGATTTATACAAAACTGGGTTCAGGGGCAGTTTGGTCCGATTTTTGTAGCAATTGGTAAGCTTAGGAAAAGTGGTATTGATTTAATTTTCAGGCCATGGGGGGTTATTTTAGGATGTGTATAAACCCCCGCCCCCCACAAATAAATCAAGGTTTGGACATGTTTAAGTATGGTAATTAGGCTTAAACATTTTATAGCGCAGATTAGGGCCTAATCTGACCGATTTGGAAAAACACCTTGTCTCTTCATCCTCTTGTGGGTATGATTGCAATTTGATGCTTGGACCTAAAATTATACATTGTGAGGATTTGAAAAATGTATAAATTCATCACTTAAGCACTAGTATAGCTTAAGTTATGACTTAATCAAAACCGGGTTGTTTCTGGTTTGACTGGCAGTTTTGACACATCTTGGTAAATGGCTGATTTGAACAACCAAATGAACTCCAAATTGGATGCAACTTGTCTTGTTGGAAAGCTGACATCTTAAAATGTAAATCCATGCAAAAACATCAGGCCAAAACCATTTTGATGCTGGTTGAATTCTGCTTGCAAAAGAGGGTCAGTGCTGGATTCTTCCCTTTTGTCCTGCAATGAAACAACCAAAACAAAACTTGGATGATTTAATCACCCTTTGGCCAGCATATTAACATGGTATAATTGATTTGATTCTTTCTAATCAAAGGGCATGGAGAGATCTCCATCAAGGGCAGGTTCAAGCAATCTGCTGCCGGCGACTGGCCCAACCAAGGCTGGCGAACCGACAGTGGTTGAGCCCGGTTCCGGCGACCACTTGAAATAGCAGGAACAGCAGTAGAATTAGGCTTGGGATAGAATGATTCGAGGTCTGTGTTAAGTAGCGAATTAGGAGGCTTGAAGTTCGACCTCAACCTTGCCCAATCAGCCCAGGAGTTGGCTCCTTAGCTTGGATCGTGGTGGGTGTTTCTCACCTCCTAAGTATTATTCGTTTCAAAATTGTTTTAAGCTTTAAGTTGTGATGCATGTTGAGTTTAGTTAGTTTATGCCTGAAAATGACTTCGGATCGTTAAGTGTTAGTTTAGTTGATTAACACTCGAAAGTTGCTTTGAATCGATACATGTTAGTTTAGTTAGTTCATGCCTGAAAGTTTACTTCGAAATGAGTTATGTATGTTTAGAATCGATTCAAGTGAATCGAGTTAATACATTGCTTAAAGTTTAGTTCTAAATGAGTTATGCATGTCTAGAATCGATTCAAGTATGCTCCGTCAATACATGCCTGAAAATTTGACTTAAACGGTAACTTTGATGTAATAAACGAACGCCCTGAATCGTATTATGTTAAGTGGCTTAATTAGATTCGATTAATGACTTTGAAGTGATAAACGAACGTCTAGAATCGTATTATGCTTAAATGACTTAATTAGGCTTCAAATGTAACTTCAAAACAACGAATAAACGCCTCGAATTGATGCTTGTGTGACTAGTTAGTTTATACCTGAATAGTAACTTCAATACAATAAATGAACACCTTGAATCGCATTATACTTCTATGGCTTAATTATGCTTGAAAGTGGCATGTAGAGTTAGTTAGTTATGCTTTCAAAATGACATGGGTATGACATGCTTAATTCCTAAACATAAGTTGTGAATGTAATCGAGTTTCATGCGTTGCTAGGCTAATACGATTCATTAAGTGCCTATTTCAAATTCATGCGATACAGATATATATGTATACGTTTTTATATATGCTATAACGCATCGGTAGATGGTGTTGCTGCTTGCCCAGGTGAGAACATAACCCCATTACGCGTCTCTTTTTAAGCTAGCATGATAATACGTTATGATTGTTGAATTGAAAACCAAGATGGTAGTTGGACGGTTTGATGTAGAACTAGTTCGAGGTTTTTTGTGGTACGATGCTTGTGAGGAGACAGTCTGGGTTGTGAATTAACCACAATCTTGTGGATTGCAAGGCCATGTGTGGCTCATTTTGTTGAAATGATTATGAAGTGCTTGAATGTGATACGTGTAAATCCCTTCCCTTTTATATGTCTAAGATGCAATATGTGTGTGAGAGTGGTGATTTGACAAAGAGTGTTTCTCGTGTTTTAATTTAATAATATCCATCACTAGTAGCAAGCAATGGCCTATTTTAGCTAGACAAACAATGTTTGGGAGTGAACCTGCTTGAACGGGGCAATCCCTAAAATGTTTTATAAAGGTGTTAGTTGTATGATAAATGATTTTACCAGAAGAAAGAACAAAGTTACTAGTCGTTATAACCAGATGCTTTAAATGGCTATGATAAGTGCTTAGGGACAACAGATGGGAGTGAACTTGTTTGAACGGGGGAATCCCTAGCCTACGGAGTAATCCCTAGAGACCCTGACGAGGGTTAAGGTCCAAAAGTTAGTTGCCATAGCAGGAGTAAGAGCTTAGTGTGAGTTAGTCTCACCGGGATTGAGTGTAGATCTCTCCCAATCAACGCTTTATGATGATCTTATGCCTAGAGTAGTTTCTTAGTAAGTAAGAAAAGTAGTCGGTGTTTCGCCTTTTTAAGTATTTCAGAAAGAAAGTTTTTAAGGGTCATTATGAGACCAATATGAAAGATATTCTATGAAGAATACAAGCCTAAAGAGGCTAAGTGCTTTCAGAAAAAGAAAAGAAAGATTGTCATGCACATCATGTGAATAAGAATCAAAGTGCAGTATAAATGAAATTTCGTTTATAGTTTGGTCATACCCTTGTAATGCACCGAGCATATGAGTGTGAATGTGCATGTTTAGCTAATGAAAGTTTGTGGCATAATCTCTGCTTCATATGTTCAGCATCTCATATGAGTAAATTAGATAGATAAAGCATAAATCACGAATTATATCACATAATCTATGAAAGAAAGTTATGTGCTTAGCCTCATTGCTTGCTTAAGTGTTTGACTGCCTGTTAGTGAAGAAGTTTGGTCATTTAGAGACCTAGAAATGAGTTTTAACTGCTAAAGTGGAATTTATGGATGTTTATCCTTGCTTGAGGATTTAAGAATGCCTAATATGGTAGTAAAATATGAATACGTGAAATGTGACTACTAAAGATATTATTGCCTACAACGGTTTTGGTTTTAAGGGTGTTCGGGGACACTCTCGGAGCGCGTGATTGCTCATCCCACTACTCTTTCCCCTTTTTCCCCAGGTTTGCATTACGACAAGTAGGAGCCAAGTCACTCATGTCAAGATGAAATCCATTCTTGCTTGCGGGGTGCCCATTTGAAGGAGTTTCACGTGTTTAGTGAAGTCACGTAATGTGTTCCTAGAATTGTAAATGTATGTAAACCAAGTATTCTTGTTCATGTAATGCATATGGTATAAAGGTCGCTCTGCATGGCTGTATGAGTCAACCATCTAATTAGTTAGATGTCTTCTTGGTTAAAGTTAGTTATGTTTTGGGATGTAATTCCCAATACTCCGGTTGTGTGAGCCGTTGAGTTGTATCTTTCATTTATTTTTTATAAATGAACTATTCTATATGGTATACTCCGAGAGAGTGGCTCGTTGAGTTATGAACTCCGGCGTGCAGCTGTTGAACTTCTTTTAAGTGTTTTACGCTTCCGTTGATCTGCAGGGGTTTAGTGTAAGGCTATTAGCCTGGAAACGGAAAAATTTTAGGGGAAACTCTGTCCATTTTGTCCAAAAATTTAAGTAACAAGTTAAGAAAACGTAACGCTCCTGGCCCTAGGGGCTGGGGGTGTTACATTGTTGCTACTAGAGCAAGGTCCTGCAAAAATGGGCCGCGACCGGAGTCTCGCATCTCATATAGTCGCCCAGGAACAGGTTGTGATAATGTGACATGTGTTGTACTTTGTGTGCAAATGTGAGTTTTATATGATCGTTGTTATACTTAACTAGTTATGTATGGCTCGAGAAGGTCAATTGAGTAAAAGTGGTGAGTTGTGTGTTAGAATTGGAGTCCAATAACTCTCCCTACACCTTCAGGTGATGTTGTGAGTACTTCATTGGTGCAATATGTTCCTAACGTGCTAATTGACTTCATTGATTGACTTTTAGGTGATCCGGCTAAACCAATCGGATGTTTGTGAGTCGCGTGTTATAATGTGAGCCCAGTTAACTTGCACATCCTTGTGGGGGCTATGTGATGATTCGATTTGTAAATGTTTTCTTCGCGCGCTCTGATAGGACGATCAATAGTCAAAGCATGTTGATTTAGACTCTAGCAATTGAAAATCTTTTTCTAAGCCCGACTTTGCCCCTAAAGTACGATTTGCTCCTCAGGCCCCATAATAGAGTGAGCAGACATACTCGAAGGTTGGTAGAGAGAGAGTTATAAGCAATTAACCATCCTTTTATTAAAAGCAAAGAGATTCGAAATAGATGAGTTGTTTTTCATCATGTGAAACTCAAGATTTTGAGATATTAATGTCGTTTTGACTGTCGAGCCAAGTTTATCTTACACCGAAGGGTTAGCTTTTCGTTAGTGATAATGCGGGAGTTTAGAGTCACGAATACGCGCCTCATGTGTATCAAATATTGCATGTAAATGTGTATGTGCTAAGATGTATACATCGATATAACCCTTCATAATGGGCTAGGAAAGGAATGAAGGGAAATTAGTTGCCATGATTGATAATCCTACTAAATGGTACCTTGCTGTTATGAATTTTGAATTGCCTGAGTGAAATTAGGGGATATTTTCGCATGCATGCTTGAAAAACTATATGCTAGCAGTAGAATGTGGACAAACATTGCGTAAGTGTACCTACTGTTCCCTTTCTTTGCCATTATTTCCTAAACCATGCATTACTTGTCCTTTTTTTTTAATTACATGGATTGTTATTCATGAATGGGGTGACGATGTTTTGGCTCGAACGAACCCTAATACACCTAGAAAGCGAAAGGGAGAAAGAACCTAGCAGACTTTGGAATTGTACATAGTAAATGATCCCCACTAAGGTAAGCGACCTACCCTGAGACTCCTATGATCACCTGGGGATGGGTGTACCTCGTAAGACGTCAACTAGTACCTATAAGACCAGTAATGTCAACCATACGCAAACAACCCTTGCAGTTGGACACCAATCCTTCCTAAATTGAACAGTGTTTAGGGCAAGTCATTGAGCATAGGTTGTAAATGGGGATTGTACGGGTATACACAATTCTAGGTGTTCTTTCTATGTGAGATCCCCGTGAGTTTGCATGCCATAAAAGAATTATTACGGCATCATGTGTTGTGTGAGACCATAGGAGTATCTATAGAGAGAGTTGTTGAATGTGGGCGAATTGTTGAGTACACGAGCGTTCTTGATGCCTGTTTTGAGTCTGTATAGGATGCAGTTGAGTTGGGCGCCCAGTCTAGCATGTGTGACTTGCTACATGATATGATTTTGGCGTGTTGCTTGCATTACATGACTCCTATTACTTCCTATTAAAGTTTGTATGACCGCATGCATTAGCACAGTGACATGCCGATTATACACTGAAATATGGATTAAATCTGTGAGTTATGCATGATTTCAAGTATGACATTGTTGTGAACATGTGTTATAGGTGCATATGCATAGGGTTGTTGCTTGCCATGCAAACTGAGTCTAGATTATCGAAAATCTATGCTTCATTTTCAAAACAAACTCAATATGGTTGTCCATGCCAACTCATTTGCCCCTCTTCAATGCGATTTGCCCTCGGCGCCTAAATAGAGTGAGTAGACGCTTGAAGAGGACTGGCGAGGAGGAGACTAGATACTATAAGCCATTCCCTTTCGATTTAAAAGAAGTAGTGATTGCAAAATGAAACCTTTTGGAAACCTACTGTATAGATCGTAGTTGTGTGCATAGATTCTGGGAAACACCAAACGTAGGTTTAGAATTTCGAGGAGGAAATTCTTTTAAGGGAGGAAGAGTGTAAGACCCGTCCTCTGTGTTTTAAGTTAACCTGACCGCCTTGTTTCTACGTTATAAAAATCGTATTTTTATTAACCATTTGACTTAAATTAGTATCGATGTGCTTATGTGAATGATAATTTTATTAAAAAAAGAATTATTTTTACTATTATTGATTTTAAGGTTAATTCGTGCTATTTGTGCCCTAAAATTATATAGATTGTTTAATTTAGTCGTTATTCGATTTATTAGTCGTTTCACAAATGCGAGTAGGCTGTTAACCTTAGAGTTAGTTTCAATGTTTAATAAATCGAACCTTCAAATATTTGGGAACGAATAGTCGATAGAAGGTTGTATTAGCGATTCAGGTTTAGAGTTCGGGATATGAACTAGACTAGCAGCACCAATTATAGATCAACTTCAGACCAAAAAAAAAAAGAAGAGAGTAAAAGGAAACCCCAGCCCCTGCGACCCACACCGCCAGCAGAGAAGGAGAGAGAGAGAGAGAGAAAACTGGGGCAAACGATGCATCGCCGCGATGCCGACGCCGACGCCTAGTCGACCCCCGCCGCACCTAGCCGCTGTCTCTAGCCACAGCCACCGCGATGCGGACCCAAGAAAGAACAGAGAGAGACAGATCGAGCGATAGGATGAGAAGGAGGGGAGGTTCGAGCAATCTACTACTGGCGACTGGTGCAACCAAGGCTAGCGAACCGACGGTGGTTGAGCCCGGTTCCTGTGACCACTTGAAACAGCAGGAACAGCAGTAGAATCGGGCTTGGGATGGACTGATTCGGGGTCTGTGTTAAGTAGCGAATTAGGAGGCTTGAAGTTCGACCTCAACCTTGCCCAATTAGCCTAGGAGTTGGGTCCTTAGCTTGGATCGAGGTGGGTGTTTCTCGCCTCCTAAGTATTATTAGTTTCGAAATCGTTTTAAGCTTTAAGTTGCGATGCATGTTGAGTTTAGTTAGTTTATGCCTGAAAATGACTTCGGATTGTTAGGTGTTAGTTTATTTGATTAATACTCAAAAGTGGCTTTGAATCAATACATGTTAGTTTAGTTAGCTCATGCCTGAAAGTTTAGTTCGAAATGAGTTACGTATGTTTTGAAGCGATTCAAGTGAATCGAGTTAATACATTCCTTAAAGTTTAGTTCGAAATGAGTTATGCATATCTAGAATCGATTCAAGTATGCTCTATTAATACATGCCTGAAAATTTAACTTAAATGGTAACTTTGATGTAATAAACAAACGGCCTGAATCGTATTATGTTTAAGTGGCTTAATTAGATTCGATTAATGACTTTGAAGTAATAAACGAACGTCCAGAATCGTATTATGCGTAAATGGCTTGATTAGGCTTGAAATGTAGCTTCAAAACAATGAATGAATGCCTCGAATCGATGCTTGTGTGATTAGTTAGTTTATACCTGAATAGTAACTTCGATCTAACAAATGAACGCCTTGAATCGCATTATACTTGTATGGCTTAACTATGCTTGAAAGTGGCATGTATAGTTGGTTAGTCATGCTTTCAAAATAACATGGGTATGACATGCTTAATTCCTAAACATAAGTTGTGAATGTAATTGAGTTTCATGCCTTGTTAGCCTAATACGGTTCATTAAATGCCTATTTCAAGTTGATGCGATACAGATATATATGTATATGTTTTTGTATATGCTATAATGCATCGCTAGATGGTGCTGCTTGCCTAGGTGAGAACATAACCCCATTACACGTCTCTTTATAAGCTAGCATGATAATATGTTATGATTATTGAATTGAAAACCGAGATGGTAGTTGGACGGTTTAAGGTAGAACTATGAGTGGGTTGAGGTTCTTTGTGATATGGTGCTTGTGAGGAGAGAGTTTGGGTTGTGAATTAACCACAATCGTGTGGATTGTGAGGCCTTGTGTGGCTCATTGTGTTGAAATGATTGTGAAGCGCTTGAATGTGATATGTGTAAATCCCCTCACTTTTATATGTCTAAGATGCAATATGTGTGTGAGAGTGGTGATTTGACAAAGAGTGTTTCTCATGTTTTAAATTAATAATAGCCTTGACTAGAAACAAGCAGAAGAAACAACAAAGTTACTAGTCGT
This sequence comes from Selenicereus undatus, assembly GCA_017589665.1. Taxonomy (NCBI): domain Eukaryota; kingdom Viridiplantae; phylum Streptophyta; class Magnoliopsida; order Caryophyllales; family Cactaceae; genus Selenicereus; species Selenicereus undatus. The sequence goes on from JACYFF010002017.1 coordinate 23,121,144, forward strand.
TCTGACCAGACGCTTTAAGTGGCTAAGATAAGTGCTTAGGGACAATAGATGGGAGTGAACTTGCTTGAACGTGGGAATTCCTAGCCTAGGAAGTAATCCCTAGAGACCCTGACGAGGGTTAAGGTCCAAAAGTTAGTTGTCATCCCAGGAGTAAGAGCTTAGTGTGAGTTAATCTAACTGGGATTGAGTGTAGATCTCTCCCAACCAGCACTTTATGATGATCTTATGCCGAGAGTAGTTTCTTAATAAGTAAGAAAAGCAGTCGGCGTTTTGCCTTTTTAATTATTTCAGAAAGAAAGTTTTTAAGGGTTGTTATGAGACTAATATGAAAGATATTCTATGAAGAATACGAGCCTGAAGAGGCTAAGTGTTTTCAGAAAAAGAGAAGAAAGATTGTCATGGCATTTATACATCGAAATATGGATGAACTCTGTGAGTTATGCATGATTTCAAGTGTGACATTGTTGTGAACATGTGTATAGCTCCTGTGTGTTGTCATTTATAAATGTTATGTGATGCTACGTGATGCCTATGTGATTCCCTTGCTGCTTTAATGTGTTATAGGTGCATATGCATAGGGTTATTGCATGCCATGCAAACTGAGTCTAGATTATCGAAAATCTATGTTTCGTTTTCAAAACAAACTCAATATAGTTGTCCATGCCAACTCATTTGCCCCTCTTCAATGCAATTTGCCCTTAGTGCCTAAATACAGTGAGTAGACGCTTGAAGAGGACCGGCGAGGAGGAGATCGGATACCATAAGCCATTTCCTTTCAATTTAAAAGTAGTGATTGCAAAATGAAACCTTTTGGAAACCTACCGTATAGATCGTAGTTGTTTGCGTAGGAAACATCGAACTTAGTGTAACACCCCCAGCCCCTAAGGCCGAAAGCGTTACGTTTTCCTAACTTCTTACTAAAATTTTGGGACGAAACGGACAGAACTTCCCCTGAAAACTGAACGTTCCCAGGCTAAACGCCTTACAATAAGTCCCTGTAAATCAACGGAAGCGTAAACATTTAAAACATAACTCAACGGCCACACGCCGGAGTTCATAACTCGACGAGCCACCCGCTCGGAGTACACCAAACATAATAGTTCATTAATACTGAAACAGTAAAAGATACAACTCAACGGTTCACACAACCGGAGTATGGGGTTTATATCCCAAAACATAACCAACTTCAACCAAAAGACATCTAACTGACCAGATGGTTGGCTCATATGGCCATACAGAGCGACTCATAACCAATATGTGTTACATGAACTTAGAATACTGTTTACAAACATTTACAAACTAAAAAGGGCATTACATAACTCCTTAAAGACATAAATAGGCACTAATGACACCTTGCAAGCAACAATCGATTCCCGCTTATTCAACTTCTTCCTGTCATAAAGAAAACCTGGGGGGAAAAGGGGAAAGAGTAGTGGGATGAGCAACCACACGCTCAGTGAGTGTCCCCCAACCCCCTTAAAACCAAAACCGTTGCAGGCAATAATATCTTTACTAATCACATATCACGTAATCATACTTTAATATCATAATAGGCATTCACGAAGTTCTTATAGGAATATCACTAACCATAAGCTTCACTTTACCCACTTAACATATTTCTAGGTCCTTAAATGACCAACTTCTTGACTACAGGCAGTTAAGCACTTAGGCAAGCAATGAAGCTAAGCACATAACGTTCTTTCTCATAAACATAACTCATAATATCCACTTAATGAACAACTATAATAATAAGCTACATGTCACAGATTGTAAACACTTAAACATGATAGATTCTCAGTTTCATGATAGGTTCTTAGTTTCAACAAAGGTGGCATGTTAGGGACTTGCTTACATATCATGTGACTCTAAACAAACTTGGGAGGCACTATCACCTATATGCTCAATATGTACTTTAAGGAGTCACCTCATGATATATCATGAAAACAACATGGCCACTTGCTTACTTGAACACATGCTTCTAACTATAATGCTTGTACACTCACTTTGAAGTCACATATTCTTTACGATCACATGCTTTGAAGTTTCAAGTGCAGACACTTTTGTTTCTTTCTTTGCAAACATAACTCATTCATAAAGTATACTTAGAGCATGCATATAGCACACATAGGAAACTTTCTTTCTTTTTACTGAAAACACTTCATTTAGCCATTAAGGCTCTTAAAACTCTTCTGTTAGCCTCTTGAGGCTCTTAAAACTCTTCTGTTAGCCTCTTGAGGCTCTTAAAACTCTTTTCTTTCATCTTGGTTGAATAATGACCCTTCAAACTTTCTTTCTGAAATATTTCAAAAGGCAAAGTGCCCACTGCTTTTCTTATTTAATAAGAAACTACTTCTGGGCATAAGATCATGAAGTGCTGGTTGGGAGAGATCTACACTCAATCCCCTAAGCTCTTACTCCCGGGATGAAAACTAACTTTTTGGACCTTAACCCTCGTCAGGGTCTCTAGGGGCTATGCCCTAGGCTATATAGAGATTCCCCCGTTCAAGCAGGTTCACTCCCTATCTGATGTCCCTATGCACTTATCTTAGCCATTTAAACTTGGTCTTAACGACTAATAAGTTTGCTGCTGCCTCTCACAGCGAAATCTTTTATCATACAACTCACGCTTTTGAAAAACTCTTTAGGGATTCCCTCGTTCAAGCGAGTTCACTCCCAAAACTGCTTTCATTTACTTAGAATAGGCCATCATGCAATAATAGTTATGGCTACTATCATTTCAAAACATGAAATCTTTCTTTAAAAACTCACTCTTATGCACATAATGCAATCTAAGCATTTAAGCACATATATTACATATATCACAATTAAGCACTTCATATCAATCATATCAATTCAACACAATAAGCCACACATGGCCTCACAATCCACACGATTGCGGTTAATTCACAACCCAGTCTCCCTCCTCACTTTCACCGTACACACAAGACCTCAAACGCTCATAATGTTATCCTCAAACCATCCAACTACTAGCTCGTTTCATCAATTTATTAATCATAATATGCTATCATAAAGATTTATTAAAGAGGGTGAGGTTTAGGCTCTTACCTGTGCAAACAGCACCTTTCAGCCACATATAACCATATTCAGTCATCACTTGACAACACTTTACTAAGTAAACCAAACATGATTCAAATCTAACATGCACGATGCATTTTAAAGGAAGCTTTCCTAAGCATGAACGTACTTTGAGTGAAGCTAAGCACATCTCAATAACTTCAACTTTCATTCAATCATAGGCATTAGTTAGCTTAACTCGAATCGAAGCTAAGCATACTAAACTAACTTCGTGTTTAACCCTTTTTATACATTAGTTAACTTTAGTCACATTCAAGCTAACCATGTTCTTATAACTTCAAAGTGAATCCTTTTTCATGAATCGCTAATTACTCGAGTCAAGGCTAAACATATCAAAACAACATCGTTTTTAATTCTCTTTAAACCTTAACTTACCTTAGTCGTATCCAAGCTAACTACGCCTTTATAACCTCCAAATTAATC
>JACYFF010002017.1:23155522-23165826 GCA_017589665.1 Selenicereus undatus
AAAGGAAATCTTTTAGTTTTGGCAAATCTCCCAAAACCTATTTTCGCAAATCACCCATAATATTTTCAAGAAATATCCTTTCCAGAAAAATAGCAATCTTGGAGTTTAAAGAAAGTATTCTGGAGATCTTGGCCAACCAAAATGAATTTTCAAAGATAACCGAGTATGGCCACTTCAGTTCAGAAACACCCTAGGCACCCTGTTTGCAGGGTTGTTCGCAACTGGTGTTCTGAAGCACTTAGCGCAAATACCGATTCAAGAGGTGTTTAAAAAGCGTTTTCAATATTGGCATATTAACAAGAGTCTAAATAAATAAAACCTATATACCCAAGACTTCTTGTTTTGAGCCAGTCATCGTGTGCAAGATTTGTAGAGCTGTTGTGAACACCAAGGCCACCTTGTTTGCTGGGGTTGTTCTTTGCATTGCCAGAGTTCAGGAACATGCCTTACAATCAACTGTCGAGATGACGTTCTTGACTTAATATAGAATCACCAATTAAAACCTGTTTTGAAGACTTGTTCTCACATGTAGCAAACCAGTTAATACAATAAAGATTACAAACACCAGTTAGGCCTGTTTGGAGCAACATTACTTGGACAAATTTTTACACTTGGATTTGTTATCATCAAAACTTAGATATAATAACTCAACACCCATATAGCTCACTTAGATGAAATTCTTGAGTTACAGAAGGAAATATCTGCAATCAATGAGGCATATTGAAATAATTGCCACTTGGATTTGAGAAGCACACAAAATGGCACCCATATGATGAGGAATTATAAGCTCAAAATTGTATGTATCCACTGACTTGAATAGTCTGTACCATCAGACTTCTAGGCTTAATTTCATTGGCCACTAGTCTCCAAATGTGTTGCAACATGGGTCATTGGAAAGCTTACTTTCTGAACTTTGATATAGAATAACTAAAACATCACTATCTAATGGAATGTATGGCTGCAAGTGGACTGAACTTAGACCTTGTGCATTAGGATTCTGCCAACTTTGTAGACTTTGACTTGTCTAATAGTTTTGAATAACCAAATGACCTCTAATCCACTTGAAACTTGTTTCATATGAAAGATATCTCCGTAAACTTAAACTTAGGATGGAAAATCCTTGTGTAAATCATGGTGATCATGGACAAAAGTTGCTTCAAGGTCGGTCCTTGTGCACTGATTAAAACTGTCAAGTTGATTGAACTTATGTAATCTACCCATACTTGATTTTCCCTATGCATTTAACCTCAAAATGAGTCAATGGCCCGTCATAGGACACATTTGTAACAATGCCCAACCCTAGGGCTACGAGTGTTAATGATTCTGAAATTTCTGAGGTGACACAGGCAGAGTTTCGCCTACAAACTGACCAATTCCCAGGCTTAAAGCCTTACATCACATTACTTGCATTGAATAGAAGTATAAAAGGATACCAAATTAAGCTCAACGGCTACACGCCGGAGACCACAACTCTACGGGCTACACGCCCGAAGTACAAGAGTTCATATCTCAAAAATAAACAATTCCAGCTAAACGGATGTCATACCATTCAGATGGGTGGCTCATATGACCATACTTACCTAAATGCATTGGAGCACCTTCAACTTGTTATTCCAAACTTCCATCAAATCTGCTGCTTGAGATCAAACTATATATACTTTGTATGGATTCATCTGACAAAGAAGAATATGCAAGTAGAATATGTGTGAGATAAGCAGACATTACCAGTGTCACAAATCTCTAAGGATATCATAATAATCCTTAGTCCTCACTAACCAATTTCTCAGTATGTTAACTCCATACTCTATATCCCATAAAGAAAACCTCAACCTGGCTCTGATACCAAATCTGTAACGCCCCCAAATTAAACATGTTTCACTGTTTATATTCTCCTTAATAAATCACTCAATTGTAATATGATAAATCCAGTGATAGGGGCGTTACCGCCATCCAAAAGGATAAGACTTGAAACATGAGCGTTATAAATAACGCAGTTAAGCATAACCTCTACTGTACACATGCACATATGATAATCCATTCACAATCAAGTGATAACCAATGTAAGGTTTGTAAACCATAGTAAGATAATTCACCATGTAATCTACATCCTCACCCACAGAAGAATTCCAAATACAACTTTAAAGTATGCATATACGGCATTACTTCTAATCCATCCGGATTTCCCTACTTCACTTATTCTTTTCAGCTGATTTGCTGGCATGAAGGCAATACTCTGAGCATTTGCCTAAAACAAAACATGAAAAACTTTTCGAACTGTGAGCCAAAACTCAGTACATGCGTTCCTGAATTGTTAAATGATCATTGAACACTGGTTGGGCCCGCTTTGCAATTCATTTAGTTAAAACAGAGAATAAGATGATGTAAAGCTGCATTGCTAGTTATTATCTGATAGTGAATCCCTTGATACTGTTACGATCTATGGATAGGTGTACACCTGCCAAGTTGACCGGGCGACCTGGCTTGAAGCCGCGCGGGTAACTTAAGGGCAAATGCCCTATAGATGATAACTGACGGGGTCACTAATTAACTGATAAATTATTGTGTAAACTGATTCATTGATGTACTTACCAAAACATGATAACGTTGATAAATACACTGTGATTTCTAAAGATACAAGCAATGGACGTACCTGAAGTCTTTAAAAAATGATATTTCACTAGATAATACTTATGCACAATGGAAATGATAGACTAGGCCTCATCTCTGTTTCATAAATGTCACTGTAAGTATGTGTAGTCAGTAAATGATCCTTACTCGCATAATTGAGTAAGTAAAAGTAGGTGTAACAGAAGTTGAGTAATGAAATGGGATACATAACTTGTGCATTTCAATATAATAAACTGATTTAATTCAATATATGACAAGTTAAACCAAAATGAACTGATTTAAATCAGTTAGGGTTATTAAACTTGAAATGCCATAAATTGAAGTAAAATAGACCAAATGGAAATGAGGGAGATGATAATGAAAAGATTTTAACTGATATAAATGAAATATGGGCTTTTGATATTTCTGAAATGGATAATGAAAAGTGTGATGCTTCTAAAATAGATAATGTGAGGTTCAATGCCATGAGGGGTGTTGTGAGGTTCATAAAAGCTCAAATAACCTCAGTATATCTGATAGACACTAACTTGAGTAATTACTGTACCCACTTCTTAAATTTCATTTTCATGCGCACTTAACTCGGTTTTCAAACCCAGGTAAGCTTCTATACATAAACAAACTTATTGAACTCACTACACTTTGTAATTTCCTTGCAATACCCATAATTATACAAAAACTTCTGAAAATATTTCCAAATGTCACGATTTCTGCATTCACTCATGTTACCGTTTGATGGTCTGCAATAGAAAATCCCTACCTTTCACTCCCGAACTCCAAATAAGATGTGAAACCCCAATATGAAAAGCTCATAATGTCGAATGAGACATTCATTCAGGACACCAGTATCATTCCCACAGTAAGGTCCCTAAAATTAGGGTAGAACACAAACGTGTACAATTTCTGTTCAATCTGTGCAGTCGTAGCAAAATGACCATAACGTTTTCCACAGAAGTCGGATTAAGGCGATTCAAAAGGCATGTGAAAACTAACTCATTGATATATCCACACGCAAAAAATCACAAATTTTCAATGAGCCAATCAATACCAGGTTTTCCGTAAAATTACTGTTCTAGTTCAGTTCCCAGTTTCAATGTATTCTACACAGTCTTGAGTAAATTGGTCATAACTTTGTCCACACAACTTGAAATTGAGTAATTCCAACTCCTATTGAAAGATAACTCATCAATATATCACTACACCAAAAACCATGAATTTTGGATTTGCCAAACAATACCAGTTTAATCCCAAAGTGGCCCCTGTTTCAGGTACGTTGACAGCTGAATAACCACATAATTGCAATCTTTTCTTCACATAACCACCCATTAAAATCACTCTTTAAATTATATAAATCAGCATAAACATCTTGATACTCATTACCAATGCCAAAGATCAGAAAATCTCATTTAAAACAATTAAAATTCAACACTTGAACATGAAGCTTGCATGATTAAGATAAAAGCCTAAACCTAGCTTCAACTCGAACATGACCCACCACCAAGATGATTCTTAATTCAATAAAAACAACATGATCCATCATCAAAATAACCAAAACAAGAAGTAAAAACCAAAAATTCGAAGAACAAGATTGAAGTCACTTACTTTGAGCTTGAAATAAGTGAGGATGGAGATGATATTTGGTGATTTTGAGGATGGAAAATGGTAGCCAATGGAGGGAGGTTGTTTGAGGATTGAAATCCTTGCCGGAGAGTGGCCGGAAAGTGGTTGGAAAACACCACTTTAGGGGCTAGGGGGCCTGCTGGCCATGGGTAGAGAGAAGGAGGAGAGAAGAAGAGAGAGAAAGTGACTTGTATATTTGCTTGATGAAGTAAAAAAAAAAACATTTGGTTGATATTTATTTTGCCTTAATTGCTTTACTTGGCTGAGAGTATCCCTAGCAAGATGAGCTTAAGCCAATGGAATTTCAACACACAAGATTACTTAGCCAGGCAAAATGAAGTGGATGCTTGTTACGCCAAAATTGGCATTAAAAGAGCTCGGGTTGGGGAAAAAATGCCAAACCGGGTGCAATTAATTAAATTTGTTTTCCCGAAATTTGAAATTAAATGTGATATCATGAAAACTAATTTAATCTTTTAAATCATAATCATTGAGGCCTAATATCAATTTCTCTGAAAAATTGTTTTCGGTAAATGAAACTCGAATTGCAAAATAGGGCCCAAAATGAATTCTCCTAACCGGGATAATTAAATGAGATAAATAAATGAGAAAAATGAATAACATGGCTTAATTAAATAAATAAAAATGATTTAGGGTCGGGCTATTACAACCTTCCCTCCTTAAAGAGTTTCGTCCTCGAAACTTATGAACTTTGACTATGATCCAAGGTGATTTCAAATAAATAAGAGTACTTGGCTTACTTCTTGCTCAGTTTCCCAAGTAGCTTTGGGAGGTATGATTTTCCCAAGGCAATTTGATTTAAGGTATCTGCTTGATACTTAACTGCTTAATCCTATGATCCAACATCTGAATTGGATGCTCTTGAAACACAAAACCCTCAATGACTATAATGGATTTGATTATGACAGCATGGTTAGGATCTGAAATGTACTACCTGAGTTGTAAGGTAAGGAGCACGGAACATGTTATCCACATGTTTGAGTTATATAGGTAGATCTGGTAGAGAAGTTATGGAATTCGACCTTTCCATGAATTGATACGGGCCAAAAGATCTTGACCTCAATTTAGGTCGCAGTGCAACCTCCGTACACCCTTAGTTTGTGAGACTTTTTGAAAAACTATATCATATACCGGAAATTCTAGGAATCTCCTTCTTTTATCAACATAGCTTTTCTATCGGTTCCAATGGTATGCTTTCAAGAGTCTTCTGAGATATGCCGCCTTATTGAATGCTGAAGAAGATCTTCATGACTCAAAAGATGATTTTGTTGTCAATGTCGACCATCATTTCATCCTGATGTTTCATGTAGGATTCCCTACTAGTACTATCACAACGTTGACCACTGGATGTTCCATACTTTCTTCAAATGCAAATGTTGGTCGTAGGTCATGAAGTACTACAGGCTCCAACGCAGAAGAGTTGGATCCATTGATATTTTTAGATGCTCGAGATGATAAGAACTCCTAAAGTTCAATCTAGTTCTAAAGGCTCCTTGAAGTGCAAGCCAAACAGGCTTGAAATCTCTGATCTTTATTAGACACTATATCTGAGGGAATCCCATGACAAAATCTATCGAAATTGAATCCCAATTCCAAGCGGGAATTTCTAAAGGTCTCAATTCACTTACGGGGCGTTGGTATTCTGCCATGGCCTTTTTGGAAAATAAGACCTTTATCCATATATTCTGCAATTTTTCTTCTCATATTGTTTCTCAAAAATATTTCCTCAAATCTGTGTACATATTGGTGCCCCCTCGGTGCACCAAATAGCAAGTATCATGAGTCTCCGCTAAGATCTGCTTTCTTAAGATTTTGCTTTATTCTTTGGAGCGCAGGATCACTATCTTGATTCACTCTAGGCTTCTCCATTGGGGATGGATGTTAGTTAAGTGCCAGTAGTTGAACATTTGCCTTCCAGTGCAACACTAATTGAATGTCCAAGTCTTCAAGTTCTCTCAAGAGATTCAGTTGAGTAGTTACTACAGTGTTCAAGGTATGTTGTGCCTTCCTATTCAGGGCACCTGCCACAATATTTCTCTTTCTTGGTTGACATTGGATCTACCACAACTGATGTTTCATGTAGATTGAGCTTTTTCAGAGTGAAGATGTACTTCAAGCTTTGATGATCAGTATTGATTCTGCATGATACCCCATATAAGTAATGTCTCCAACTTTACAATGCAAAAACTACAGAAATGGGTAGGGTAATTGTTCTCATAGGCTTGAGTTGTTGGGAGGCATAAGCCACCAGTTTAACTTCTTGCTGACTTTATAGCTTTCTTCAACAAATTGGTCAGGGAAGATGATATTTGACAATCCTTTCTAAACTCGAGAATTCCTTGCTAAACTCAAACAGTTGCTAGTCTCAGCGCATTTGTGGAGCTTCGGCACTTTGTAATTGCTTTCGCCTTTTGCAAATTGACCTTAATCTCCTCCTTTGAAAACATATGTTCCAAACATACCATTGCTTCTAATCAATAGTCATGCTTCTTGTATTTGCTATGTACTTGATGTTCCCTCAAGGTGTATAACACTATCCTTAAATGAACAATATGCTCATCTTTATCCTTGGAGTATTTCAATATGTCTTTTATAAATACCACCACACTTGTCTAGATATGGTCTGAAACTCTATTCATAAGACCTGTAAAGGCTGCAGGGCCATTGAGTAGGCTAAAAGGCATCACAGTGAATTGATCATGTCCCATACATGGTCCGTAGTGTGGTTTTGGTAATGTCTTCAGATATAAAGCTAAGTTGATGGTACTCTGACCTCAAATCAATCTTAGATCAGACTCTTGCTCTATGTAGTTGATCAAATGAGTCATCTACTTGGGGCGATTGGTATGTGGTGTTGATGGTGATCTTGTTCAGGTCTTTGATATCAATACATAACCTTAAGGTTCCATTCTTGTTCTTTACAATCAACACTGGGGCACCCCATGGTAATACACTTGGCCTAATAAAGTTCGTCTGTAACAGCTCATCTAGCTGAATCTGTAGTTCCTTAAGCTCAATTGGAGCCATACAATATGAGGTTTTTGAGATAGATTAGGCACCAGGAATGAATTCAATCGAATAATCAATTTCTCTTTATGGAGCAGTCTTGGTAACTTTCTTCCTTAGGTTGAAATAATCCATGATCATGAATGTTAATAGCATAACACCAATGCACAATATATCCTTGATAGAAGAGCTCACTTGGTTTCATAACAGAATTTCAAGGACAAGGTTTTCCCTCTCTTTGATCATTTTTTTGAAATATCCTGAGGGTCATCACAACCTATCTTGACCCCATAAGTACACAACCAGCTCATTTCCAAAATGATATCGAAGTCTGACTAGTCAAATTGAATCAGAACTCCAGGGAATACTATTCAACAAATAATAATTGAAACAAATTTATGAGATATAGAACACTCAATTCTAGAGTCATTGGATAAATTGAGTCCATAATTGGTTTATGCCTCCTTATTCTCAAAGTTCAGTTGCATGGCAGATTAAGTGGATATAAATGAATGACTAGCAACTGAATCAAATAATACACAAAATGGCTTTGAAATTAAAAGAGAGCTTCAGTAACTACTGCACCAGAGGTGACAACTTCCTTCTTGCTCAACACATAAGCCTTTCCTACAGTTGTGGGCCTTAAAAGTGAGAGCTCTTATCTACAGCCTTCAGTTTTCAGGAACAGGCAGCGATGAGGTGCTCTGGGCTACCGCACCATGTGCATTTGTCAGTTCCCACTTAGCAATCTGGAGTGTTGTGGTTAGTTCTTCTAGAAATCTACTGGAAGTGAATTTAGGCCCTAAGAGCCTATTCTTAACAATGTTCCACCAAATATCAGTTTCACCAGTTAGGTGAAAGATTCCAATGTTCACCCTTTGATCACCTGGAATCTTTATTACAGTGAAAACTTTCTCCATTCCTCGAATCTATTTTTCAGGTTCTACTAGGATATACTTTGCACTCTGGAGTTCTTTAGTCTGAATCAGCTGAAGTTATTTTTATATGAGGTAGTAGCCCACCAAAATTTCTCACTGACGTAATCCAAGTGCATGGAAAAGATTTTGGTTGTCAAACTTGAGCTTTATGCAAGTGATCTTCCATAGGAAACTTAGATTGAACCAGCCAAAAAGGTAGACACATTGTGTTCCCCTTAGCAATGGATTCCACAAGTTTGATAATAACCAGCCTTTATAAAAAGCTTAGTTAAGATCTACCTTCTCTTCAAGCGTGCGAAAAAATTATCATCTATTGACATGGGTGCAACCCAATCATAATCTAGCTACTAGTGACAATTGAGCTCTTAAAAACAGGAAAAAGTTATCAGAACTGATGAAGATATGACATGGGAGTGAATGATGATGCAACTGGATGGGGTGATGCTATGAAGACAAAAAGATGAAGCCCCTAGTCAAGTGAAGCGTATCCAACAGTTGATCATCCAACAAGGATAATGGTAGATGGTATGTCATCATAAAGTGTAGTGAAATATTTTATAGAGTAATGTCTGCTTCACGGATGAAGGTGGAGTTAATGGACTGCTTGCAAGAGTTTGGGTAATTTAAGCAAGTCTTGAATTGCAATGGATTTAAACAAAATGTCTCCCTAAAGTGTCCTTGATTTCTCCTATATGGAATCACTAATAGTTAATATGTACCATAGAACAAGCCTCTCTAAAATCCTATAATTTAGAGGATACTACATCAAGAAACGCCATTGTTAAGATCGTGAGTATTCTACCACAAGAGGGGGGTGAATTATGGTGTCTGATTTTCGCGTTGAGAATAGCAAAGACCCTTGTGACTTGTTTGCAGAGGGTGTTCTCAAATATTGCAAATGCGAAAATCACCAAGATAAATGCGGAAAATAAAGCACACACAATTTTTACGTGGAAAACACCTCTAGCCCAACTGAGGTGTGAAAAACCACGACCTACCTCGTGTAGGATTTAACCACTTTCACTATCGGGCTTCAAACGTTACAAATGCAACACACCTTATTACAACTTGCAACCACGTAACCTTCTTCCCTAAGACAGATTACACCACGTCCAAATCTCACCTGATTGGACACGTCCAAAGTCCACACGACTGAGGACCACTCACTCACTTTTCTGATTCAAGATCATGGTTACAAAACACCTTACTGGGTGCTTCTGTCTTAAGCAGATGTAAGGTACAATGAAGTCCTAGTATGCCAATATCTTGAAAGCTCAACTTTAACACAACTTGTCTCAGTTTTTCTTTTCTCAAGAGTAGCTCGAAAACAATTTTTTCTCACTAGAAAAACCACCTTTTTAATTCTCCCTTTTTGCTTTTGCTTGTGTAAGTTTCTCGTTTTTTTCTCTCTTTCAATGGGAGTAAAATGCTATATTTTTATACAAAAATTCCAACCGTAAAAAACCAAGGAGAAGAGAAGAAATCAGCTAAGTTTTGCAAACAGAAATTTTTTGCTTAGCTCAAGGAATTCTAATGGCTAAAAGATAGTGTTTCCTAAAATTGTAGGAATTTGATTTTGGAAGATTATCTTTGCCCAAAAATATCCGTGAGAAAATCTTTAGTATGAGTTTTTGAATTAATCACTTTCCAAAGGATAAGAGAGAGATATTTTCGGTTTTGGTAAATGTTTTCCAAAATCAGTTTTGCAAATCTTCAGCTTGAATTTTCATATCCGAAAATATAAGGAAAGGAAATCTTTTAGTTTTGGCAAATCTCCCAAAACCTATTTTCGCAAATCACCCATAATATTTTCAAGAAATATCCTTTCCAGAAAAATAGCAATCTTGGAGTTTAAAGAAAGTATTCTGGAGATCTTGGCCAACCAAAATGAATTTTCAAAGATAACCGAGTATGGCCACTTCAGTTCAGAAACACCCTAGGCACCCTGTTTGCAGGGTTGTTCGCAACTGGTGTTCTGAAGCACTTAGCGCAAATACCGATTCAAGAGGTGTTTAAAAAGCGTTTTCAATATTGGCATATTAACAAGAGTCTAAATAAATAAAACCTATATACCCAAGACTTCTTGTTTTGAGC
>JACYFF010002017.1:23191334-23239084 GCA_017589665.1 Selenicereus undatus
TGTGTGTGTGTGTGTGTGTGTGTGTGTGTGTGTGTGTGTGTTGCCATAAGCTTGGGTGGTTTAGGATTTGGGGTTTTGAGTGGGAATTCCAAGTTGATTTCATTGAATTAGTAAGGCTTAAGTGAGTTCAAATAGTAGATGAGTGAAATTACTGCAAAAGATATGTGTGGAGTGTATGGAGGTGTGAGAGGGAATAGTTGATTTTGAAGGTTTGATATTTAATAACTTAAGATGCCCATATGGGTTTGAGTCAAATGGTGGTATGGTGATTAGTAGGTAAGTAAGCTAATAAAAAGGGTTTGGGAGGAAAATAAAGGAATGAATTGAAGAAACACTGGTGTCTAAAAAAGTTAAGGTCAATTATTAAAGCATTTGCAAAGCTTAAGTTTCGTGGTTGGATCGAATTTAAACTAAACTAATTGATTATGACGGAACTAATGAGTAATTGCATGACATGAACTAACAAAGGAAAACAAAGTGAATAACTCGTGATTTGGACCGAAACCAAGCGCATGTCGTCACTAAACTGAGTCATGGTTGACCTATCTCAAGCATGACGATGGGCAATATTGATGTGCTATTAATAAGATAATAATAATAACAACAACAACAACAACAACGTTAGCATCAGTGAGCGTGACAATAATGTGAGCAAGCTTCTAATAGTAACCGTAATGATAGCAACAGTAACGTTGACATTAATAAAAGAAATGAAACGAGTTATAACATTATGCTGTTATAGCATTAATAGAACAAGTGGTCGTAATATCAAAAGAAAAGTATTGAAATGAGATGCGAAGAAATCAAGTTAGGAAAGTAATAATGAGTATGTGATAATTAAAGAGTAGAGCCACAGGATTTTGAATTACCTACTCAACCAGAAAATTTAATGAATTTTACGCTAACCATAAAATGCACATTTGAAGCAGAAGCAAGATCATCTGTGCCTTCTTCAATATGCCAACAAAGATTTTTAAGTGTAAAGTAGAGATTTTAAGAATCAGGCACATATATTGCCTATGCTCTTCGAAAACTCACATGTTTCTCACACTATACAAAACTCATGCAACGTTCATGTAATGAATCATTTGAGGCGTTGTCACCTAAACAAGTTGTCCCATCAGTTGTCAATCTTTAGGGCTTACACTCTTCAGTTTACCCACGCGACTGCAGCTCAGGCTTCCTGATTGGCCTTAGAGGTGTGCACCTATCTGAAGATCACTTCAAATGTCTATAGGGATCCACTTTCTGATAATAAGCAGCAAATCAACTTTACTCACACTTTCTCTTTCTCCTGTTTTCAAACGAAATATTTTGAAATGCGGTCATCCAACTAAACTAAATATAAAGCTTATTTTTGTAGCATAGGGATGTATGTGTTGAGTTTAGGCTTATTATTTGAACATTTTTATGTTTTCTGTCTTTAAGTAAGGGATCAGTGAACATCTCTCCTCCTAGCAAGGCAGAACACAACAAGAAGTAGACAAGGGTTGCAGTGTTTTGCTGAAGATTAGCTAGCTAGATAGTCACAATGATTTATAAGCTAACACTCTTAAAAACTTCTTAAATCCTAGTTGTGTAACTTTTGGAAAGTATGTTTGCTAAAGTGTTTAAGAGTTCTACGCTAAGTTTGTGAAGTGTATCATAAGTTGGATAGGATGTCAAATGTATGTTCTTATTTCCAATGCTTAGTGAACTTGGTGAATTCGTGGGTAATATAGTGACGCGGGAAGTTCCAAGCAGCATTGTTCCGTTATGGGACGATGATGACACCTCCAGTCAAAGCACTTCTGCTACAATTACAAATAATAAGTTATTAAGTTCAGATAATCAGGTGTTAGGGATTGGGGGTGTTACAATAATTGAAAATCGAGCTTGTAACACACCAAAGGATTGTTCAACGTTCTTCCTCATCGACCCTTGACTTCATTGAAGAGTTTTCCCTTCGGTCCTTACAGAAATGGGATAATTTTAATGAATATCACCCATTCAGATAAATTCCATCCGAAAGAAAATATCATATCTTGTAGTCATAGTCATTGACGACATATTCACATTGAGGAGTCCGATCTTTATACAACTCTTGAAAAACGGTGAGGGATCAAGGATGTTTATGTCATTGAGACTTCTAGGCAAACCGAAGAACGTATGCCGTATCCAAAGATCGTATAATGCAACTGCTTCAAGGATGATAGTTGGCACCTTATAAAGCTTCATTTGAAGAGTGGGAAGCACTAGAGCCATTGGCGATTGAGCTCCTTCCAAGTGTGCGTGGAGGCTCCTTGAGAGTGGTGCTCAGTGAAAGTCGAGGTCACCTTAGCCTAAAAGCCAGGCTTCTTTTGATCAACCCTGGGCGTTTGTGCTTAAGTTAATCCAAGCACGTATTAGCCGTTGATCCTCTTCAACTGTCCACTTTTTGGCACCGACAACTAAACCCTCACTAATTCCCTAACTAGGAGGATAGTATGGACAGTAATATGGGTACTTAGTATTAGGCACATTTTGAGAGTCATTATGTGGTGGGGGTTAATAAGGTGAAGGATAGCTGCGGAATTTTGACTTGAGCTACCACCTGGCTTCCTTCGGTTTAGTTGCGGTGGGTAATATTTATGGTATGACTGATGGTGCTACTTTGATGGTAGATATGGGTGGTAAGACGTGTGGGACTAGTCAGGGTAATCGAACTATTACTATTCCCCCAAATTTGGGGTGGATCATCTCCTCGAGTAAGCTAATAAACGATGGGGGATGTTAGGATCGATGTTTGATATACAATTACCACATACAAGCATATCATTATCGTATTAGTAATTTGTCTTATTATTTTACATAATTAGATTAAAATTTTTATTAACATATTAAATTTCCTAAAGTTATATGCAACTATATTATTAAAGTCTAAAATTCAATTACAACTTGCTCATATTAGCATGCCACCTAGAAGTCATACATGCTAATTTACTAACATATTAAGTTGTATCAACTTATATAAACCACATAATATTAAAGCGTGTAATCATATTAACATATAATCATAGTAAAGCATAATCATATTAACATATAAATATATAATTATGGTAACACATAATCATATTTACATATAAATATATAATCATATTCAAAATTATATTTCATGAATCAAATCATATTAATTTTAGTTACCAAAATTCTAGTTTATAAACTCATATCTAATATTGTGATATATTCAAGCATACCAACATAATTATAAACTTCACTTTTCTTTCTTAATTTTATAAAGTCGTTCAAATAATTTTGCTAACATACCAAAACTTAGTAAACTAATAAATTATTTCTACCAACATGCCAAAATTTGAAATATTAATATTAGCCATATTAGTATTACGTAAAGTCATATAAACATAAATCAAGTTATGTAATAATGGCTTGTTTAGTAGCATATTCTTGTAATCTTTACTACAAAATCAATTCATACAATCATGTCATATTTACTAACATGCCAAATCATATTTGTAAAATATCATTATAGTTTGATAAACTTTTCTTTTATTCTTTTCAAGGTATAAAATATTTCAAATCATTTAATTAACAATCGAATACTTAATAAACTAAATTATTTTAACTAACATGCTAACACTTAAATGACCAAATCATATTAATTTCAATAACATGTCAATATTTAAAAGTTTAACAAATCATATCACATAATCATATCACTAATATTACATGCATCTAAACTAACATGTGAAAACATAATTATACCTCACTAACATGACCAGACATATTTAAATTAATTATATAAATCATTGTAGTTACTCACATATAAACTAACACATAACAAAATTTTCCAATGTTTTAAAACTATTCATACTCACAATTTTTTTCACTTCTTGCTTGATTAAGAGCACCTCCGACTTATCTATAAAAAAAATAACAAAAATATCAGAAAGGTAAATATGAAATTTAAAATTACAAAATTAAGTATTTAATTGAATATAAATTAAAACTAATTTTTAGATTTCTAAACTTTTTTTATGAAACGACTCACAAATATTATAACCAACTTGCTCAAAATTTTGCTAGAGAGAGAGAGAAGTTGAGATTTTTGTGTGTTAAATTTGTGAGGAATGAGTGCTATTTATAGAGTATATAAATGAATCGAACAACAAAACCTTAAACAATCCCAAATTGATGTTGTTTTACAACGGCTATAACCTTAGCCTAATGGCTCTTTGTAGTGCAGCATGGATTTTCCTTTTTTTCAATTTGTGCAATGGTTAAAAAAAGTGGGTCAACGACATCAAACAACATCGTTTAGCCACACAAAACATTCAAAAAAATAAACCTGGGCCACTCGCAGATCCAAGTTGCAAGCATTGAGCTTAGTGTGGCATCTCCGCTCGCAGCTCGCGAGTAGGCCAGCACCTCTTCCGAGGGCCCAAGCCCACCGCTGCTTCTGGTCTAATAATTCCATTGTATTCCTTGCCTCTCTGTTCCACTTCATTTTCATTCATTTTCACGTAATTCCATTCATTCCCACTCCTGCATAAAAAAACCACTCATTCTCAATCTATTATATACCTTCCAACTCTATTTCGTCTTTTCTCATTCCAACCTCCAATTTACCTACCAAGAAAATTATTCGTACCAAAAATCTGCTATTTTTAAGGTACTTTTACACCTATTTTATGCTTGTTATAATCGTATTTTTAAGGTTTTTATTTGATTTTATTTTGTTTTGTAGGTTTTGAATAAATGTGAAAAAAATGCAAGAAAATGCGAGAAAAATGGTGAAAAATGCCGGGAAAGGAAAATTGGGCCAAATTGACTCGAACCCAGCCAAAAAGTCATCTTGTTGTTGGCCCAAATGCAGAAAAAGAAAAACAAGGGGAAAAGCCGAATTAACCGGCCCAAAAACATACCCAGCTCAGGCATGTGCCATGCATGTGACCATCATTTATCTCCAGCCAGGCGTGTCGTACACGTGACTTCCTAACTTAACTCCCCTCCCTCATAATTCACTCTCTCTCTCTCCTCTTCTCAACACTCAAAAGCCCCAAACCAGAGCCCGAAATCCCCATCCCCTGCTTCATCCCTATCCTCGTTCCATCTCCCTCTCTCTAGCCCATCTTTTTCTCTGTCTTGAACTCACAACACCAGGATAGCACATCACGCCAGCGCACACTGCCAGTATCAACACCACCTTTGCTGTCCCTCATCTTCGCCATCTACGTAAGCCGTGAAATCAGGGGCTGAGATCGAGTAGTGGTTCGAGTATATAATGGAGGAAGCAGCCATTGAATGACATAACTAGGAAGTTTTAGGGTTTTAGGTTAGGTTTAATTTAGGTTTAGTTTGGGTTTTCGTTTGTGTCATTTGAAATTTAGGCTTTAATTCGGTTTAGGGTTTCCATTTTTCAATTGTTTCCAACCCTTAATTTCATGTAATTGAACTTAATTTCAATAATATGGAGTTAGTATTGATGATTTTAGCTTACAATTGTTATGTTCGAGTTTGAGTTCGAGTGATTTCGCGAATTCCCCTTCCCCTTATTTATGTTATGTTTGAAGCAATTTTAATGAGGAAATCGCCATCTTTGGAGGAGGTTGAGGCTCGTTTATGATCGTCTAGGTCGTGAATGTCGAATTCAGACCCTCACCTGCTCTGGTTTGTGCTTTTTACTCTGTTTCGGTTCTATTTAGCCCGTCCCTTGTTGCTGAGTTTTTAGTTCTTGTTTCATCAGTTTGGTCGAAGCGATTATATTGTGATTTTAGTTGAGTTAATTTGGTTGATTTTAGTGAGGTTGATTGTTTTCTGATTCGATTATGTTTTTTGGTAGCTTGGTTGCTTTTAGTTTAATTGCTCAGTGGCTCTGTTCTCGGCTCCTCCCCTGCTGCTTCGGCCTTGCTTGTTCAGGATAAGTTGGTTTGGATTTTTGGTTGTTTACTGCTTGATTGCCTAGGTACTTTGATGTTTGTTTGGTTGCTTGACTGATGGTGTATTGTTATTAGAAGTGGATTGAATTGTTTGTACCCCTGATTTGTCATGATCTCCCACTCCCCGGTCCAAAATACACATTTGTTTTGCTAGGGATGAGTGGAAGCCTTACTTGGATTGTGTATTGGTTTTGCTTGGTTGTATTTTGGGTTAAGCTATTGTTATGGATTTCATTAGTCTAGTGTTTGTTCCCCCCTGCATAATTCTTTCTATTTAACTTCATTTGTTTAATTAATCTTCAAATCTTAGTTTAAAGGTTATTTAAAAAGGTGATTAATTAGGCTACTATGTTTTTTCTATTTAGTGAACTCTTCGATGAGCATAAAATTAGTTCAATTTAGCTTCATGACCATTTAGAAGTAATGATTTAAATTGTTTAAGGTTTTAATTAGTTCATAATGATTCTAGATTAGTTGTTTTTGCATTTCGCGACGTCAATCTCAACCTCGTCCCTGAGGAGACGACCCTCAAGTACTACAGCGAAAGTTGTACGCTTGCGGCTTTTAGTTTATCACTCGAAATTTTTCCAACAAGTTTTTGGCGCCGTTGCCGGATGCGGCGGCATGAGATTAGGTAATATTTTTATTTTTGCAGCTACTTTCTTATTCGTTGTTTTGATTTGTCTATTTCGTTATTAATTGTGCTTTGGTTTATTAGTAATTTTGTTGAATTGATTTGATTGGTTTAA
The DNA here is from genome assembly GCA_017589665.1 of Selenicereus undatus. Classification (NCBI taxonomy): domain Eukaryota; kingdom Viridiplantae; phylum Streptophyta; class Magnoliopsida; order Caryophyllales; family Cactaceae; genus Selenicereus; species Selenicereus undatus. The sequence continues at coordinate 23,197,999 of JACYFF010002017.1, forward strand.
TAGATGCTTACTCAGTCATTTCATAACTTTAGTCTTAGTATCGATTCTTACTTTCTCTATTTTGGTATCATTTTACTTAATTTAGTCACTTCGTGAAAATTCAAAAATCCAAAAAAATTAGAAAAGCCTAAAATCCAAAAAAAAATAAAAAAACTTGAAAACCACCAAAAAAATTTGAAAATCCAAAAACCCAAAAATATAGAAATTTGAAAAACCCCTAAAAATTGAAAAATTTTAAAAACTTTAAAAACTTCAAATGCCAGTTTTTCATTTCCCGCAATATGAGCACAAACCTTTTTGGAGTTATCTTTCAAGGCTTAATGAATACCGTGCTCATCTGAATCGTAAGTTTGCAAAATGGAAAATTTGTGACGTCATTGCTTTGGGCCTAAATGTTGAGTCAAGGAATTATGTTGAATCAATTTGTCCTGGAGGTTTAATAGAATCATTATCTAAAACTCAAAATGAAGTTTGGGATTTCTTTGAAAAATTAGCTTGGGAAACCTATACGTTTGAACAAGCTAATGAGACTTTTAGATACCCAACTCATGGAGAGTATGATTTGCATGGTAATTCTTACCCTTCAGACCACTTTGTGAATTCCTATGACTCTTATGACTATTGTATGTCTTCTGTGTTGTGTGACTATTGTGAATCTCCTGGTCATGATGCTTATACTTGTCCTTATTGTGATTATATTCATGCTACATGTACAAGTTTTGAAAAACAAAATTAATGATATGACTGATCAAATGATAGAGACAATGAAATTGAGAATTGTTGAATATTCTTAATGTTTTTACGATGTACAAGTACAAGTGATATTGATTCTAGTTTAGGATCTCCTAATCATGACATTAGTTTCTACGATGATTTTGAACCCTTTTATTCTGCTAGGCCTGATTTGAATGAAAACATGCCTTTGCCTAATCTAGAACAAGAGAGTGACCTCCCTACGTCTCTATCAACAGACCTTGCACCCTGCACCAGCTCACCGAAAGATGTCACTTAAAATATCTTAGTTTATGTCGACCTACCCACCACCTTGAACGACTTTTGTGAGTTTGATGTGGGTCAACAATCTGATATTGTTAGTGAGTTAGATATCAACGTCACACCTGAAGTTGAGCCTCATGATTTGGATGATTCAAAAGCTATTTCACAAGAATTTTGCGATGAGATATCTGAACTCGGTATTTTGCACTTTGATGATGATATTCTTTATGTAGAATATGAATCTTTTTCAAATGGGCTTGATGTTACTGAAGGTCTTGATGTGGATTTTCATGTCGAATTTGAATCATTCTCTTTTGATCCCATCATTCCTGACCTTCTATTTAAATTAGATGATAACATTCTGTACGCGGAATATGAATCTTTTTCTGGTGAGTTTGATATTCATGGAAGTTCTGATGATGGTTTTTGTGTTGATTATGAGTCCTTTTCTTTTGACTCCATCCAAACTGACTTCCTTTTTGAATATTGTGAGTCTGATTTTGTTGAGTCTGAGATGATTGCCACTAAGAATTTTGCTTTAGACCAGACACCTATGCATATTGAACTTAACAGACTTGTGAAATGTGCGTGCACCCCTATTTTGTCTAAATTGTTCGTTCATGCTGATATAGCTTCTAGGCCAATGACCTCAATGCTGGCTTGTTTTGAGTATATTCATTTCCTTTCTGATTGCGCTCATATGTTTGATAAGTTCAAACGAGCCCTTACTTGTGCTTTATTGGCAATGTGGATGTACTCTTTCTGGTTTCAACTCACTGCTTTTCACTATTGCTATATTATTGAGAGTTGGGCTTCTTTGTTTGATAAGCTATTACGTGCTTTAACAAGTTTTGATTTGAGTAACAATTTTCAGGTTAATATAGAGTGGCTGATGCTCCATAAGCCTCATAATTTGGGTACAATCTATATCCAACCTTTGTATGAGCGTTCTACTTTCCCCTCTTCTTCTTTTCTTCTCTTTTCTTTCATTTTGTACTTCGTTGTGAACATTTACGGCCGTGAATATATGGGTGATTGATTTTGAGTAGCAATTTGGGAAATGTTAAGCCGTGTGGGCTATGATCACCCTTGGCTGTGTTATGCTTATGTGAATATTTGTTTTATTTTGTTGGTTTTGGAATGTTTGTTTAGGTGTGTTCTTATTTCGGTGATTAGGTGTATTTGCTTTATTTTGTGATTTTGGTCTTTGTTTTTTGTAAATAAGTACGTGTTGGTCTTATTTTGTTTTATTTTAGCTTATATTTCAATTTTGGTTATGTAGTGGTTTGGATTGTTTTAGAGGGTTTTGTTTCGGTTTTTACGAATATGTGTGTTTCCGTTGGTTTTAGTTTTGATTTTGGCTTTCTTTTGTGATTTTGTTTTTCTTGGCTTTTGTAAATATGTGTGTATTTGATTTTGTTTGGTTTTTTGTTTTGATTTTGATTTTGGTCGTGTCCTAGTTTGTATATATTCGTGGTTTCATGTGGTTTTACAGTTGTATAGTTTATGTGCTTGCTTTTTAGCGCCTTAATTCCCACAATGAGGACATTTGTGAAGTTTTGCTGTGGGGGTGAGTTACCCATTTTTGAATTTTTTTTGAAGGTTTTTGTTGTTTTTGGGAATGTTTATACTCTTTCGGATTAGCTTGAATGCCCTACGCTTTATTTATTAGCTTGTATATAAGTTGGATGTGCGCGAAAAGTCTCCCACCTCAAATGTGAGATTCTAAGCCCTAATGCTAACTCTAGTTGTTCATTATAGGTTGTGTAATCCAGTCCTTGTTTATTCCTTCATCATTATCTTTTGGGTTTAGGTTTCCATGCATGATTCTCCCACTAGCTTATGACATGATTGCTTTGAAAAAGTTAAATAAAAAGTGTATTATGAATAAAGAAGAAGAAAAAAAGAAAGAGATGGAATAAAATTTGGAATGACAAGGATCCCTTTGAGGCATGCGCTACTGGGTATTACCCTTTCAGACACGTAGTACTGGGTGTTACCCTTTGAGGCAATATTGCTACTGGGAAAGCTTGCTTCCAAAATTAGCATGATAATAATGTAGCTGTGTCAGCCAAGTGGAATTGAGTCTAATTCTGGTCAATCTAAGCCTTGGGATGGTGATATACTTGCACCCGAGCACCGAGATGGATTCAAAATCTTGATCTTCAATGGGATGAAAAATTAGTGCTCGAATGTCATTTAGGAGGCAGAGGGTTTTGAAGTACATTTTATGCATATGCAGGTCAATAATTGGGTAAGTGGGTGATTCTGCTGATTAAAATTTGTGCATATCTTTCCCAAATTTTGTACATATTAGTTTTGAGGAAAAATCCGAAAAGATTTTTCTTTTATTTTTGGAATAATTTTGTGGGTATTTCACTTGGAAACCTTCACGAGACCTCACTCGTCCACTTGGGAGACCGAGGGGTTCAAAGGGCTTGTTGCATACGCTAAATGCAACCATGATTCCTATGACAGTGAGTTAAGATTTTCTTTTCCTTATTTTTCATTTTCTTTTAGTTAGTATAGTTATTTTACTCGAGGATGAGCAAAAATCTTGGTGTGGGGGTATTTGTTCCTACCAAAAATGTGCTAGTTTTAAGGTACTTTTATATCTATGTTATGCTCATTATAATCATACTTTTAAGGTTTTTATTTGATTTTATTTTGTTTTGTAGGTTTTGAATAAATGTGAAAAAAATGCAAGAAAATGCGAGAAAAATGGTAGAAAAAGCCGGGAATGGAAAATTGGGCCGAATTGACTTGAACCCAACCCAAAAGTCATCTTGTTGTTAGCCCAAATGCAGAAAAATTTAAAAAAAGGGGGAAAGCCCAATTAACCGGCCCAAAAAAATACCCAGCTGATGCATGTGTCGTGCACGTGACCATCATTTCTTTCCAGCCAGGCGTGGCGTGCACGTGACTTCCTAATTTAAACCCCCCTCCCTCTTAATTCACTCTCTCTCTCTCCTCTTCTCGACACTCAGAAGCCCCAACCCAAAGCCCGAAATCCCCATCCCCTGCTTAATCACCAACCTTGTTCCATCTCCCTCTCTCTAACCCATCTCTTTCTCTCTCTTGAACTCACAACACCAGGAAAGCACATCACGCTAGCGCACACTGCCAGTATCAACACCACCTTTGTTGTCCCTCATCTTCGCCATCCACGCAAGCTGTGAAATCAAGGGCTGAGATTGAGTAGTGGTTTGGGTATATAATGGAGGAAACAGCCATTGAATGACACATCTAGGAATTTTTAGGGTTTTAGGTTAGGTTTAATTTAGGTTTAGTTTTCCTTCGATTCATTCGAGATTTAGGGTAAAGGGTTTCGATTTTTCAGTTGTTTCCAACCTTTAATTTCATGTAATTGAACTTTATTTCAATAATATGGAGTTAGTATTGATGATTTTAGCTTACATTTGTAATGTTGGAGTTTGAGTTCGAGTGATTTTGCGAATTCCCCTTTCCCTGATTTATGTTCTATTCGAAGCAAGTTTAATGAAGAAATTGCCATCTTTGGGGGAGCTTGAGGCTCGTTTATGACCTTCTAGGTCGTGAATGTCGAATTCAAACCCTCACCTGCTAGGGTTTGCGCTTTTTGCTCTGTTTCGGTTCCGTTTAGCCCATCCCCTGTTGCTGAGTTTTCAATTATGGTTTCATCAATTTGGTCGAATCGATTATATTCTAATTTTAGTTGAGTTAATTTGGTTGATTTTAGTGAGGTTGATTGTTTTCTGATTCAATTATGTTTTTTTTGTAGCTTGGTTGCTTTTAGTTTAATTGCTCAGTTGCTCTGTTCTCGGCTCCTTCCCTGTTGCTTCGATCTTACTTGTTCAGGATAAGTTGGTTTGGATTTTCGATTGTTTGCTGCTTGATTGCCTAGGTACTTTGATGTTTGTTTGGTTGCTTGACTTATGGTGGATTGAATTGTTTGCACCCTTGATTTGTCGTGATCTCCCACTCCCCGGTCCAAAAGACACATTTGTTTTGCTAGGGATGAGTGGAAGCCTTACTTGGATTGTGCATTGGTTTTGCTTGGTTGTATTTTGGGTTGAGCTGTTGTTATGGATTTCATCAGTCTAGTGTCTGTTTCCCCCCGTGTACTTCTTTCTATTTAACTTCATCTGTTTAATTAATCTTCAAATCTTAGTTTAAAGGTTATTTAAAAAGGGCAGTAATTAGGCTACTATGTTTTGTCTATTTAGTGAACTCTTCAATAAGCATAAAATTAGTTCAATTTAGCTTCATAACCATTTAGAAGTAACGATTTAAATTGTTTAAGGTTTTAATTAGTTCATAATGATGCTAGATTAGTTGTTTTTGCATTTAGCGACCTCAATGCCAATCTCGTCCCTGAGGAGACAACCCTCAAGTACTATAGCGAAAGCTGCACACTTGCAGCTTCTTTTTATTTTAACTCTAAATTTACCGAACAAAAATAAGCCATAAAAAGGTTAAGAGTTCTCTAGCTGACAATTTGTTTGACCTGGATGCAAATTTGAGCTTTGATATTTAATGGCGGCGGAGTTCATGATGAATAAATTAAATTTTTTGTAGCTTATGCTAGCCATGCCCCTATGCGACCCCACCTCCTAGTGTTATGTGCTTTTCATAATTTTTAATTCTTATTCAACTCAATACCTTTTATATACACTTGGGAGTTTATATTCTGATGTTTACCATGGCTTAAATAATATAGGTTAGCATTGGTATATTGTAAAAAATAATGACTAAATAATGATTTACACCCATCCTAGCACAGCCGTTCTATCGCTTAGTTTTAGCTCCTTCCACTTCTTCTTCTCTAATGGCTTCCCTCTATTCCTTCTCCCGCTCCTGTCTAATTTTCTAGAAAACTGAGCAACAATAAGGATCTCAAACATCCGCATCATAGTTCTCTTCCAGTAACATGTAATTTATAAATAGAGAAAAAATGCAGTAAAAGCTGTCAATTTTCAACCTCTTCAATGTTAGTTAACTCACAAATTCTCATTAAGACTCTCTGAGAAGGCATTGAATAAGGCCCAGCCCTTGGATATTAGTTGGAAGAAGGAAAAACAAGTAAGTGAATTTGTTCATAAGGTTACCCAAGGATGTTCACTAATATCCATCAAGTCAGTGTAGAATACTCAATTTGTTCATTGGGTGAGTGGATATTGTTTGTTGTCAAATATGTTTGCAAATGATGTAATTCCTGACTATTCTGTATTAAAAAAAATGATTTTGTTCACAAAATTACTTTAACTTGTTTATTATAAAACTTGAATTCTCTCATTCATTCACCGATGATTTTATCTTCCCTATAAAGGTTGTGGTAGTTCATTAACTCACTCATGGTTGTTCATTACCTAACTCATGCTTGTTCATTGACATGAAAATGCTTCTTTATTAGCTAATTTGTTGTTCACTATTGAATTTCTGATTGTTCACTGATATGCTATGGTTGTTTACTGTTGAATTTTTACTATTCATTGATATGATATTATAGTTCACTTTTAAATTTCTGCTTGTTTGTATGGATCTGCTTCTTTATTAGCTAATTACTTATTAATTATTGAATTTCTATGGGTTTGGGCAACGAGGAAGAAGCGATGGAAGAATTGTTAAGTTTCAGCTACCAATTCTAGGATCACCTTACGGATCATAAGAAAAAGCACTGCTAGATTATCATGCTGAAGAAGAAAGAGTGGGAGGGGCGAGACAGAGAGAGAGAGGTGCAATTGCACACGTAATTAAAATTGCAGTTAGGATAGAAAAAGTGGGAAAGAGAGAAAATAATGGCCAGTTAATTTTTACAATGAAAATACTTGAATAAAATTGCCCTTTTAAAAAAATGTTAGTATGTTGACGTGGACACTTGCAGCACAAGCTCCTGGGTATATGTAATAAGTTGCGCCTTCGAATCCATGTTTGTCTTCCATATTTTGTTTAAGGCTATTTTATGATTTTTCATTTTTAAACTTTTTTTGTAATATTATTTCTCTCCGAATTTTTTTCCCAACCAAAATTTGACTTTTTGATCTTGAAGGGTTTATTAATTATTGATAATTTTATCCATTGAACATTTTTATACACTTTAATACAACTTGGACATATGCCAACACATGTCAGTTCTACTTAATTTAACACTTATTCCCTTTAAGCAAAGTCTTGGATTTGAATCTTGTCAATTGTGAAAATCACCTATGGAAGAGTTATATCCCGTTATAAGCCAATAGTTTCTTAAATTTGATAACCAAACTTGTGTTATTAGTACTTAGTAGTACCAATTTATGATTACGCTCCAACTGAAAATTCCAAAAACTATGTTCGTAAATTTATTTATTTTTTTGTAAAAATAATGTGTAGGTATAAATTTTATTTATAACAGAAAGCAAACATGTTCACTGAAACATGAGTATAATATACAACTAATGATTCCATTTAAAAATGGTGCATGATTTGAAATTTCTAGTAAAACTATACAGTAATTAAAAAAGGAAAAGATTTCACAAAAGAAGTGTGTCGATTCAGAAAAATGAAGGAATGATTGTGACGACCCGAAAATTCTAAGTCATTTTTATTCTAATCCTTAGCCTATTTAATATAGTAAAAAATAATCTAGAGAGTGTGACTATCGTATTTCCTAATGAAATACAAAGCAAAAAGGGTCATTTATTTAAATAATTAAAACTATAATCCGAGTCAGTGGTTAAAAGTCAAAGATCAACATAGTCAACAACAAGTCTGGCATTATTCAATGCCACTAAAAGATTTAACTAAAGTTGTAATACGACCTCGCTCATATCAGGTCTCCATGCAGCATGCTAGTACCTAAGAACAAAACAGTTTGAAAAGTGAGATGATAATGCCTACCCGCAGTAGTAAAATGCTTATTTAAACTCATTTCAAACATTTAAGGGGAGTGGGAAGCATTCAAACAATTGGAAATAAGATTGGTTCCTAGCCATTTCAAGATCTTTAAACTTCAAATTCTTAACCATTATTTAAAATCAGAAACATAGATCAGTTAATGGCAAGCAACCCACCAGAGGCTCTCATGGATTACCAGAACCTGAACAATCTCATGGGTTACTAAAGCCCGAAAAATATCATGGGTTACTAGAACTTGAATAACCTTAAGACTGACGAAAGGCATGGTGGACTACAATATTCCATATCCTTTCTATTAGTTTCTTTGTTTCAGTAATCATAAACAATAATGATCCACTTGTGTTGGATTCCTCTTTCCTCCTTTAGAAGGTTGATGACCTACACCACAAAATTAATTATCAAGTATGGAACATTATAGTCACATATCACATGCTTTTAATCAGGTTTGCTTTAGAGCTTCAATGATCCCTCCGTGCTTTTTCCTGTCATGAACAATAACAGTGAACCCCTAGATTCCATAGGCGGGTTGTTGTCGTCATCACTCTCTATGACTTGTCTATGTTTCTCATCATTCAAATGAAAACTAATGTTGACTTTAAAGTGGGCCATCTTAGGGGAAGTCGATATGATTGTAGGAGTATTCTTGTAGATAATTAGGTCTGACATTCTCATTAGCATGTTAGTTTCCTTTAAATCACATACAACATCATTCCAGAAAACACGAGTCCTTTAATACAGTTTTATTTCTAAAATTGAACAAATCCTTTAAGACAACTGTAAAATAGGATAGACATTTATTCTTGTGTTTAAGATTAGTGTTTATTCATTGGACCTAATCACTGTTTACAAAATTTAGCTATTACATTATAGTTTATCCCCTCATTTAACATTTACTCGGGTGGCAGCCTCTTACAGGCAATCTCTTACGATGTGACCATGTGTTTCTTGAGAGTCCTAGGAGAGAGAACATTTGCCATTTTAATTAGGGATCCTTTTAGCAATTCTTATGGTCAATGGAAGGCCTTTATGAGCAACATACCATAAGTTTCATTTTTTGATGTGTTTTGACTTACCAAGTTCTCTATCATTTGATCTTGCTTCTTATGATCTCATATTTCATGAGGCTATTGTACATGCTTCTAGTAGATAACTTTCGTTATTCATTGAAGTCCCACACTAAAATGTCTTGTTGTGTTAGTCAATTGAAGGCTTGACATGTTCTATTTCTTTAACAATTTCCTAAAGAACCTAACTCCTAATAAGATCAATTCTCCACCTTCTCCCAATTAGAACTTTACTAGCTATAGTGTGTTTGAGGTTTTTCGGGGGTTTGGTCCCTTCTCTTTTAATCAGGGTAATAGATAATAATTATTTTTCATACGAAGAGGAAGTATCTTTTTCATGCAAAAGAATGGCGACTTTTTTCTTCACCATTTCCAAAGTACCCTTATTGAGATATTTTCTCCTAATGGTTACTTTGGTTTATCTTCACTGTTTGCCACTTTCCGCAACAATTGAGCCATAAAAGACAAGTTCTAATATTTAATATTTTTTAAATATAGGCCTCTATAAGGACCATATCCTAAGGATCACCCTCTATGTGCGGTTCCCCGAGGAATGGTTGGACTCGCATGCTAGGTATTCGTATTCAAAACTCATTTTTAATATTTTTTTCTTCTTTAAAAAAATTAGATCATGGTAGAACTATTGGACTGGACCAGAAAACTGGGCCCAAATTCTGATCCAGGAAAGGCCAGAACTGGGTCCAATCTCCTGATTCCCTTCCTGATAGTATTGAGTGCATGATCCAGGATCTGCACAGTAGCCTGATGTAAGAACCTTAGGCCACTACTATTTGTAGATTCGAGTTCATATAGTAATGCTGTCACAGATCCAGAATCCTACTTCTTCAAAATAAATAAAAATAATCAGAATAAAAAGTGAAATTAATTAGTAGAGTTGTCAATGAGTTTTAGAAAACATAAAAACCACATTCACTTCTTAAAACGAGTGATACCGAAGCGACAATAGGCTCATGTGAGCCATAAATCGAAGGGACATTAAGCTCGCTTCAAAAACGTTTTCGAAAGGCCCCTAAGTAATCACTAGTGTGTGTACCATCTGACTCCATTGGTGTCAACTAAGGATTCAAATTCGGGGGCAAAGGTATGATGTTGTGATGGAATGCATCACAATATCGCTCATCATCAATGATGACTTTTACTAACCAATATGGGGAACTAAAATCAAATTACACTTAACATAACAAACATGCTATTAGAGGCATAAATTCAAGTAAGAGTAATCAAAGTACGAGGCTAGTCCAAAGAAATCAAAAGAAATAATTCAAAACATTACAGCAAGCAAGGATACTGCCTAAAGGTTACATCTTTATAAAATCCACAATCAAATAAGTAAAAGAGAAACAAAATAAATAGAAAGAGTGAGGGAAATATTAGATGTTTTTCCCTTAGGATGACCAACCTAATTCACCTGGGAACCCAACAAGGTTTGGACCTTTAAGGATTAACCAATATCTGCCTCCCAAACGTTAGAGTATTCTTCACTCAAATTTTCTCTCCAAAGTCCCTTAGTCTATTACTAGTGTTTCTCTAATTTTTGTGATCCTTGCTGGGATTTCTCCCTATTTTTTGGTGATTTTTTGGTGTGACTAACCGTAGGGGTAACCCCTTTTCATAGTGGTTGAAGGGATAATCCCAATCGGTTTAGAGAAAGAAGACCTAATCCTATTCCCACTATGCCTAGTCTAAACGAGCGAATCATCTAGTTATCATTCTAATTATATGCACTTTAGAAGACCTAATTAAAGGAGTCAAAGAGGGAGAACACTAAGGAGCCTAATTATCTTCCCAGTCAGAGGACCTGGGCCAGGTCCCCAGTTTTAGTCATGCCTTTTGCGCCAGCTTCTCTTGCTCTCTCATTTGTTTTTCCTTCTTTTTTATTTATTTCAAACTCACTTTTAAAGACTACTTTGTTGGCCCCTAAACCCCACAGGTGGAGTTATAGTTTTTGTCAATGGGCATTTAAAAATAAGATGCCGTTTTTAGGCATCTACGGTTAACACCTACTTTGACTGCACCAAAGTAAGACGAATGCCAATGTAAAGGACTTGACTTGTAGCTGGCTATTTAGCAATGATGATATGATACCCGAACCTGACCGCCTATAGTCCTGAGGTTTAGTGCCTGTTCACTTTCATCGTGATGGTGATTGATGATGTCAAACTCGAACTTGTCGCTGAGTCTAAAGTTTGTTGCCCATCTATTTTAATTGTGATGGTGGCTGATGATGTGAAACCTAAACCTGGCCACTACGAGTCCTATGATGTTCTGCCTGCCCACTTTCACCATCTTTCACCGTGGTGGTGGCTGATTATGTGAAACCTAAGCCTGGCTGTTGAAGGCGGCAAGCTTCGGTGCCCATCCACTTTCACTGTGTGGGTGGCGGATCATGTTCGATCTGAACCTGGGCATTGAGGATCTTGAGATTTCGTGCTATCCCACCTTTGCGTTAACGATGGATGATGATACGAAAGTTGAACCTGGCGATTGAGATTCTCAAGATTCGGTGCCCATCCACTTTCGTCGTGAGGATGGTTGATGACATGAAGCCTAGGCCTGGCCATTAAGATCCATGTGATTCAGTGCCTGCCTAACTTCTTCATGATGGTGGCTGATGATGTGAAATGTCCTCTCGTGCTCGGAGCTAGTAGTTCTGAATTTTGCCCTTTTGCCAGTTTAGCAGACATTTCTCCCTTCTGGCGGATTTTAGTTTTAACCTTTCATTGGTCTAGCATACTTTTCGCTTGTCTAGCGAATTTTAGTGCTCACCTTTCACCAGTTTAGCGGAACTTTCACTAGTAGTGGATTTTGAATTTTGTCTAATTTTATTTTCTTGATCTTATAAGGACTTTTGCCTTATTTGTTTGCTAGTATCTCTTTGTCGACACTTCTCTTGTTACTTTCCTCCATTATTGTTAAGACTAGTGTACAATTTTGAATGTGATGATTTTGGGGCTTTGCGAACCTAGCCATATCCCCTTTTTTTCCATCACTTCTTTTTCTTTCGTGTTTGCATGCATGTTGCATTGGCAAGTTTGGACTTGCTCAATGCTTGACATGCCTAAGAGGACCTGTTCGGTCCCCCTTTTGCTGTGCCTCTTCGTCTTTGCTACTTGTTGCTTCTTTTTTCATGATGTTGCTAGTACATGTGGGGTTGACTCCCTTTAGAACTCGGCTAGGTCCCCTTTTCTTTGACTTTCACTTGTTTCTTCTTGCTTGCATGTCCTTTGATTGGAGCGCTTGGACTTTATCTCATATCATGCATGTGTTGAGAACTTAACCGGGTCCCTTTATTTCGGCTTAGCCTTCTTATTTTGCCCTTGATCACTTGTTAGCATGTACGTGTAACATTTGCATGTGTTGCATGCATGAGAACATGGTCAGATGCCCCCTTAAGTGGCTTCTTTTCTCTCTTTTCCTTCCTTTTCCTACACTTGTCCTCATGCATGTGTTGAACATGCATGCCATAGCATAAAAGTCGATCGGGTCCCCCCTTCACTAGGTTTTTTTCTTTCTTTTTCTTTCTCTTCCTACACTATTCTTTATGCATGTGTAGTGTAGGCATCCATTGGTATAGGAACCCACCCATGTCCTCTATTGGTTTGATTCTCTTGTATTCTTCCTCTTGATTTTGGTTATAAATAGCACACACTTAAGGGCTTCTCTTTACACCTTTCCCAAGTGTATCTTGCTTTCATCCCTTGTATTTTCCATTAGTTCCATCTTCATTTTCTCAACTGAGTGTGTGTGTTTTGCGCTTTAAAAATCCCGAGTGTAAGGAAGGCACACCCACTCGAAGAACTAGGTAAGAGAAACAGCCTCAAAATTCTATCATTGGGAGGGAATGGAGGCCAAATAAAGCATGGAATGGAGTTTATCTTTTGGTAGACGTTGGATGTAATGTCCATGTACTTTAGTGTAGTTAATTAATGACATGTGTTAGTTTTATTAAGTCTATTTATTTGTTAAATTTCATGATTATATGATGTTTTATTTTGGGCAAATAGATGCTCGTAATTAATTATGAGTTAGTTGACTGTTTAGTTTTGACAGTTAAGTTTTTATATATATTGCCCTACCAATACTAGTTGAATTGGGTCAAACCTAATTGGGGATAATTTTACTAGCTCTATTCTTGGCTTGGAATAGAAAAAGGGTGGGAAAAAATTATGTGGTTGGGATTAACCGCATAGTCCCAAGCTTTTAACGAAAAAAAGAGAAAATGGGAGGGGTATGGCTCAGTAACAGCAAAAAGGGGGGCGGGTTTATGACACATAGTCACATGCCACACATCGATAGAGCACACTTCACACACACACACACACACACACACACTCTTCACGACAGAGAGAGAAAGAAGAGATGAATAAAGAGAGGAAAGAGAGAGGAAGAAGAGAGGAAGAACAAAGGAGGAACAAGGGGAAGAGGACGAACAACATAAGGAAAAGCTTGGGAAGGAGGATCGTCATGTTGATCTTGCATTCCTAGTCTGTTCAACCAAAATTTTCAACTGGGTAACTCTCTTCACAAATTATGTTAGTTTGAAATTAAATTGATTTTTGGGTTTTTGTTGAATGTTAGTGGTTATGTATAGAATTTAGGGTCGTTTAGTTTATTTATGAATAATGTTGATATTTAGGATTTGGTGGATTTTGAGAGTTGTTGGATGTATTAATGTTTGGATAAGAATTTGTCACTAAATAGGTAGATCCATGTTTTTATTGAACAACCATGACATTTATGTGGAAATTGCTAGATTTGTGTAGAAAAAAAAAGTAGAGAATGGCGCTGCGGCCATAATTTTGGTGGTTTATTGGTCAAGGCATGTGATTATTAAGGAGGTAGTAGGGGATTAATTCAGAGAAAAAGAGGGAAACAAGGCAAGGAGAGATTTGATGGAGATTAACAAAGAAAAAGAGGAGTTTACATACACTAGTATGCACTAGGTATACTTTTAAGGCTTGGGGTGGATGTTAGTTATTGAAAGTATTATATTAATAATATGCATGGGAAAGTCTTGGACATGGGTCTTCAGTTAGGTGCCTTTAATTAAAGATATATTTTAGTTTATTGTGACTAATGTTCATGTGGTAAGAAAGTGACATTTTGAGACCGTGAATTATACTTGAAGGCTTTTGGAAGTTCTCTTGATTATGCTAATCGATTGTTGGCCTTGTAAATGTTTTTATGATTATTATGTCATTCTTATTATTTAAAATGTTTTTTCAAGTTGTGAATTGATATTTTAACAAAGACTTGTGAAGTGGTCAGATGTTTGATCAAGATGATGGTGACTTCAATGTGTGTTAATTTGTTTTACAAAGTGAATTATACCAAAATGTGTGTTTGGTGCATACGATTGGTGTTCATGTTGCCATGCCTTAAGTGTTTTTGGAATGCTTACCAAGTTTTGAAAATCATTTCATTTTCTAAATAAAGTGGGTTGAATGGCTAAAGTTTTAAAGAAGGATTATGCTTGTGAAAGTTGTATTTATGTGAAAAACACTTTATTGTAATAATTAAAGGGTTTGCATTATAGTTGTGTTCTAAAGAATTGTGTGGCCTATGCATTGCAGGCCAAGGGAATTCCGACGCATTTTGGATTTCTAGAGATTAACTTTTGCATTACAGGTTAATATTATCCTAATGAGGCTAAAGTACGTTATCGACTTTAGTGTGTCCCAGGAACCTAAGTGTCGAATGGGTATGTGTCTCACCCATATTGGGAAGGAGCTAATGACTAGCAACTAAAGAATACCCTGAGAATCAATTTTAATCTATTAATGGAAGTGTTGTGAATTTCTATGGGTTTTGACCCCAAATAATCTTTTTAAAACTATTTTAATTTCATTTTTCTGAAAGTTGCGAAAAGTTATTTGTTACACTACACTACAATTATTATGTCCTTGTTAATGAAGTGCTATTAAGTAATATATGTCATACAAATGTTTGGGTTTTAAGGGTGTTAGTTATTCACTGAGCGTGTGGTTTGCTCATTCTCACTTTTCCCCCTTTTTCCAGGTTTGGAGCAAGTTCTGTGTTCATGGAAGAACAATTCTTTTGCTTCTTATTATATGTTGGGTTATGTTGATGCATTGACTTATTTTGTTCCAATGCTTCGCTTGTTATTTGATTGATGAGGAGCTTCATCTTTTGGAGTTGTAATGTTGTAATGCATTAATAGTTTGGCTCTGTTGACCTCTTTATGGTCAACGCCACCTATTCTGTCCCCGAACATGCTGTAACATCCCATTAAGTGTGGCATAAGTTGGTGGATATCGGGTGTATGGCTTGTGAAGATAATTTTTATTCCTTGAAGCTGTTCAGCAGTTAATTTTTATTAAGTGATGTGTACTCTGAGCTAGTAGCTCATGGAGTAAGTGACGTTATTATCGTCAATGTGTTTTACAGGTTAACGTGTTTCAATCCTGTCCAACGTAACTTTTCAAGCAGGACCTAACGTATTTCCTTCTAAGAAAAAACTTTTGTTCTTTATTGTGTTGTGAGTTCTTTAAGCACCATTTTTAACTCTTAATTTAGCCTTAAGGATTCTACAATGGAGTCTTGCCAATATAGTGTTCCTCCTAGGAAAGAAGGGATGTTACATTTGATGGTATCAGAGCAATAGGTTATATCATGATTTGCTTGTGTATGTAAATTACTTGAAAGTGCGTGATTGATGTGCTACCCGTGTTTATTTCCATGATTTGTGACTATATATTTATATGTTTGATGCAATGGTTAGGATGGCATTTGCCCTTAGCGACTTTGTTTTTATGCTGTTCTGGTTGGTGGCTTCGAATGTTGTTTTCTTCTAGAGATACATCGAACAATTCAACCGTGTGGGCCTAGAACTCCTTATAGCTTATTGCAGAGTCAAGTATTTTGCGAGAAAAATTCTGATTGCAGGTCCTGTGCTAAGATTGTTACCAATCTCTTCGAAAGGATGCTCCCTCGTAGATCAACTAATTTCACCTATCGCTGGATGGTAACTTTTCTTCTCTATGTTGAGCCTCAACTTGACAAGCTGGGTGATAACCCCGTAGAAAGGCAAGCAGTAGCCAACCAGCTCGTTCTACATGAGCTGGTAGGGCCTATCCAGGGGCGAGAAGGGAGGATAAGGTTCAAGAATCACCAGATGTTAGATCCTTTTATGTAATCCTTTCAAGTAGTAAGGTGCAGGAGAGTCACCTCTGTGCAAGTGCGATGGGTAAACCCTACTAGGGTAAACTATCCTAAGGGTTGGGAAGGCACTATGACTCGCATGTTGCAGCTCATAGAGGAGTAGGATTATATAGAGCTTGTGCCTATTCCGTAACTAGGGAATGACTAGCCTGAAGTCTGAATCTGATGATGCTAATTAGTCTACTGTGGTCGACCTTGATATCATGGAGGTGGAGGAAGCAAACCCATATCAAACTAGCTCTTCAGGTGAAGAGTAAGCCTCAACGCCTTCTTAGCATAGAATGGTAGGAGGACTTGATCCTACATAAGCCATTTTAGGTTATCTTAGTATAAAGTAGTAGACTTAGTTAACTGGTTTGTGATCCAAATTCTAATTGAGATTAACAAAGTAAGTGGTAGTCATTCAGTGACTATAAGTCACAAATTTTGTTACTAACTATTGGAAGATACTAAAACGCTTATTGGCTGGTAAGTACTTGAACTACTTGTAATTATTTATCCATGTATGGTGCATGAATGGTACTATTATTGTATAATTAAAAATTAGTACGTTTGTGTGATTATATATTTATATGAGTTGATATATGTGTTTGAATGATGCTTGTGAATCAACTATTATGAATTTCACATTTCTTTTTAGGTTAGTGGAGCTAAGGAGCATTATATGCGTGTATCTATGTGAGTATATGCCACCTAGGAGAACACCACTGCCACCTCCTCCTAAGTGAACTGCTATGATATGGTCTGTAAGTTCAATAAGCTTAAACCCCTAGCATTCGAGGGAGAACCTGACCCATTACTATACGAGGAATGGTTAAGGAAGATGCAGAACTTATTCACTATGATGGAATGTCCTGAATGCTTTAAAGTTTAGTTAGCAACCTATCAATTTGAAAAGGAGGAAGAATATTGGTGGAAAATGGTTAAACCCTATAAGGGAAAGCAAGCCTTAACATGGCCTGAGCAAGAACCTTATGGATGCTAAATATTATCCTAAGGATGTTAAGTGGGCTAAGGAGTAGGAGTTTCTTAGGTTTAAGTAAGGGAGCACTATGAATGTAATGGAGTATGCAGCTAAGCACAATAAGGATAGTCGATTTGCTCCTATTTGTGGTGCCAATGATGAGATGAGGATGGAGCGATTTGAACATGGGTTGAAGGTTAATTTAAGGAAGCAGTAGCAGGCCATTGCTATGCCAACTTCTAAGAGATGTACCAAAAAGCTGTTAAGGTAGCTTAGGCAGTGGATGAGAATGAAGCTATAGAAAAAGAAGATGATGTAAAGCCCAAGGGGAAAGACTACCCAAGCTAGCTTACATCAAATGGAAGCCAAAAACACAAGAGTATGCCACGACCAAAGGTGGCACAGTCGTGCTTGTGAGCACGGTGTGACCGTGCCAGCTTTCGGTCCTCACAAACTAGAGATGCCTAATTTTGCACGGTTGGAAGCTCTTTTGTGTTTGCTTGATTTCTAGCTTCTTTGAAGTTGTGTTTGCCATGGAATATGATGGAATTGGATGAATTTGAAGTGGGAGAATATGAGGAAGTGAAGAACACACTAAGTGAAAGTAATTAGCTCAAGTATTCAAGCTATTAAATTCACTTAGAAATCGAATGAATCAAAGAAGATGGATAGAACGAAACTCTTAAATTGGATACAGAATCACCACCAATCCTTGAGTTTAGGGCCCTTAATATTGATTAAGATATGGGTTACACCACTTAATCAAGGTTCAGACTCACTTGAACACCACTTAGTTTGGCCTAAACTAAGATAAGCAAGCAAGGATTTGGGGTAGAGAGGAAACTAGCTCTCAAGCTGAATTTTCTTTCAATATGTCGATTTGTGTCCCTTCCATGGTCGTGCCTTGCTTACATACTTCAACAAAAATGAGTAAAGGGCACGTCACTTTCCTCCCTAGGGAGGAAAGGTATTAGTTTAGCCTTAGCAAAACCGGTTAGGGCTAAACTAGTTACAACCTTGCTTAACTAAATCAAACACATCAAGTTATGAGTCTAATCCTTGTCTAAGGTAATTACACAACACTTAAACATTGATTAAGCTCTAAAACAACCAGAAAATTAGTCTTGGAACCCATGTGCAGCCGAAATTCCCAAGCCCCTTTTCGGCTAGCCAATAGGATTGAAGGGACAAGATATCTTGCTTCCTTCTCTCATTGGTTGGTCTTCTCTAGGTAGTCACCAATCCAAGACACCTTAGAGTGTGTGCCAAGCCTTGAGGGGCGTGCCTATCAACATTGGAAGAGAAGGAGTCGGCTGGAGATATTAGAAAACCGGTTTACATTGAACCGGGTTCAACGAACCGTTTCTGGCCGGTTTTGGTGCATTAATTCAGGATAGCAAAAGTGACCATGAATTGGATTTTAAACATGGGGGGGTAAGTTTAGGATGTGTATAATCCCCCCCTTAAAGAAATCAAGGTTTCAAAAGGGTTTGGAAGGGTAATTTGGCTAATGTTTTAAACCGTGCAAAAACTAGCCAAATCGGGGTAGCTTGGCAATTGACCTTGATCTCCTATCCTCTTGAATGCGTGACTTGAAACGAATGCTTGGACCTGCAAGAAAACATTAAAAGGATTCCAAAAATGCAAAAATGTTAGACTTACGCTACAATGTAGCTTAAGAAATCAAATGCACAAAACCGGGCATTTTGGAACCGGTTAGCCCATTTGTGCTAGCTTGTTCTTCTTCCAAAATGTAAGCCATTCTCTTCACTTGGGACCTTGTTCTTGGACGTGTGGGGCTTGAATCTTCATGAACTGGTCTTGGCTAGGTAAGATTCCATCATCCTCCCCTTGTTGAAAAGATTTGTCCCTCAAATCTTGTGGAGAAGCATCCGGATAGAATGGACTCAAATAAGCCACATTGAAGGTGGCAGAGACTTCATAATCACCTGGTAGATCAACCTTATAAGCATTGTCATTAACTCTTTCCAAGACTTCAAATGGACCTTCAGCTCTTGGCATAAGCTTGTTTTTCCTTTTAGAAGGAAATCTTTCCTTCCTAAAGTGAATCCATACTAAGTCTCCAGGTTGAAATACAATCTTTCTGCTATGCTTGTTGGCGTGTGCTTCATATGCTGCATTGGTCTTCTCAATTCATGCCTTCACCAACTCATGGAGCTTTTGAATCTCTTTTACTCTTGTTGCTGCATCAACATAGGGCTTTTAGTCTTGGGGCTGTGGAGTAAGATCATTAGGACTAAAAGGATCAATCCTATACACCACCTTAAATGGTGAAAGACCAGTGGCTTTGATAGGAGCCTTGTTGTATGCAAACTCAGCATGTGGTAAGAGTAAATCCTAGGCCTTAGCATGAGGTTTAATCAATGCCCTTAGAAGAGTGCCTAAGGCTCGATTAGTTACCTCAGTTTGGCCATCAGTTTGGGGGTGACAAGTGGTACTGAATAGCAGCTTAGTACCAAGTTTCCTCCACAGAGTAATCCAAAAATGACTTAGAAACTTTGTATCCCTATCTGAAACAATAGACCTAGGAATACCATGCAGTCTTGTCACTTCCTTGAAATAGAGCTCGGCAATGTGTGTAGCATCATTGGTTTTGTTACATGGAATGAAGTGTGCCATCTTTGAAAATCTGTCTACCACCATAAATATTGAATCCTTACCCCTTTGAGTCTTTGGTAGTCCCAAAATGAAGTCCATACTCACGTCCACCCATGGTAGAGTTGGTACGGGCAATGGGGTGTACAAGCCATGTAGTAGGGTGTGACTTTTAGCAATTTGACATGTTCCACATCTTCTAAGGATGTCTTGAACATCCTTCTCCATTCCTGGCCAATAGTAATGCTCCCTTAACATGGTAAGGGTCTTGAACTCTCCAAAATGACATGCTAAAGAACCTCTATGAACCTCCCTGATTAGAAGCTCACGTGTGCTACACTTGGGAATACACAATTGCACTCCTTTGAATAGATAACCATCTTGGACTAGAAAATCTCCCTTGGGGTGCTTTGAACATGCAGCAAATAAACTCCTAAGGTCTTCATCTTCAGCATACAAACTCTTGAGATGCTCAAAGCCAAGAATAAGAGCATCCAATTGAAATAATAGAAGATGTCTCCTTGACAATGCATTTGCACCTTGATTCAATTTTCCTGATTTGTGCTTCATGGTGAAATGGAATGACTGAAGGAACTCAACCCATTTGGCATGGCGTGAGTTATGCTTGTGTTGGCCTTGAATGTACTTTAAGGCTTCATGATCAGAATGAAGTATAAACTCACTAGCCACCAAATAATGACTCCAATGCTCTAGACACTGAATGATAGCATAGAATTCCTTGTCATATGTGGAGTATTTTCTTCTTGAGTCACATAGTTTTTCACTAAAGAAGGCTAAGCGTTTAAATTCTTGAGTTAAAACTCCTCCAATTCCAACTCCAGATGCATCACATTCAACCTCGAACACCTTTTCAAAACATGGCAATGCAAGTATCGGTGCTTGAGTAAGTTTCTTCTTTACTTCTTCAAAGGCAGATTGTGCCTTAGGATTCCATTGAAATGAAGATCTTTTAAGCACTTCAGTCATAGGGGACATAATGGTGCTAAAACTTCTAATAAACCTCCTGTAAAAAGAAGCCAAGCCATGGAAGCTTCGAACATCATGTATGCTTTGTGGTTAAGGCCAACTGCGAATAGCCTCTATCTTCCCTTCATCTACCTTGACACCTTCACTTGATACAATATAACCTAAGAAGGTAACTTCATGAGTGAAAAAGGTACACTTCTTAAGATTACCATATAACTGCTCACGTTCAAGGACATGCATAATCTGAGTGAGATGATCTTGATGTGCTTGTTCGTCCTTGGAATAGATTAGAATATCATCAAAGTAGACCACCACGAACTTGCCAACATAGGGCTTGAATACTTGATTCATTAGCCTCATGAATGTGCTAGGAGCATTTGAAAGACCGAATGGCATAACAAGCCACTCATATAATCCTCCCTTGGTCTTAAATGCAGTTTTCCACTCATCTCCTTCTCTTATGCGAATCTGGTAGTAGCCACTTCTCAAATCAATCTTTGAAAATGCCTTAGAGCAATGTAGTTCATCCAGTATATCCTCAAGTCTGGGTATGGGATACCTATACTTGATAGTCATCTGGTTGATGGCCCTACTGTCCACACACATTCGTTGACTACCATCCTTCTTAGGAACCAATAAGACAGGTACAGCACAAGGGCTTAGAGACTCACGTACAAGCCCTTTAGACATCAATTCTTCTACTTACCTTTGAATTTCCATGGTTTCCTTTGGGTTCATTCTGTAAGCTGGTTTATTTGGAAGAATGGAACCTAGGATGAGGTCAATGTGGTGTTAGATATCTCTTTTTGGGGGTAAGCCCGAGGGTATTTCTTCTGGGAATAAATGACAGAATGTTTGGATGAGTGTTTTGGCAAAAGGGTGAGTTGGCATGGGGGATTCTGGTTCATTTTGTAGGGTTAAGATCCACTCTTTAAAAGCGTTGAACTCATGATTAGAAGCTTTCAAAAGAGTTTCACTAAAGGTGAGTAGACAACCTGATTGGTCATGGCCTTTTGTGGGTTTGTTTTTGTGGAGCTCAGATGGGGACAATGGTTTCAAGGTAATCTTCTTACCTTCCTTGAACAAGGAGTAGGTATTAAGAAATCCATCATGCATAACCTTCCTGTCATATAACTATGGCCTTCCTAGCAAAATGTGACAAGCATCCATGGGTATTACATCACACCAAAGCTGATCTTGGTAACTCTTGCCAATTGATAAGGAAATAAGACACCATGAGTTGACTTGGAGTCCTTTACTTTGATTCAACCATTGTATGTTGTATGGATGTGGATGAGCTGAAGCTTGCAAACCTAATTTCTCAATCATGGTAAGAGAAACTACGTTAGCACAACTACCACCATCAACAATTAGACAACAAACCTTGCCTTGGATCGCACACCTAGTGTGGCAGATATTGTCCCGTTATTCATCCTTGGTGCTTTTGTCGCCATTCAAGACTCTTCTCAATACCAACATCTCGCCTTCAACAACTTCTTCCTCAACTTCTTCTTGAGCCTCTTCAGTTTCTAGCTCATCTTCATCTTCGTTTTCCTCATCTTCATTTTCCTCCTCTTCAAAGACTTCCTTCACGGTTGTCCATTCAGCTAG
Source organism: Selenicereus undatus (assembly GCA_017589665.1). NCBI lineage: Eukaryota > Viridiplantae > Streptophyta > Magnoliopsida > Caryophyllales > Cactaceae > Selenicereus > Selenicereus undatus. Next base: position 23,220,313 of record JACYFF010002017.1, read on the forward strand.
GGTGATAACCTTTCTGTTTGGACATTCAAAAGCAATATGACCAAGCCCTTGACATTTAAAACACCTTCTGTTGCTCATTGGGTTAGGGTTAGGACGAAATGGGGTTGCTGGAGCCTTTTGAGGTGCTACGGTTCTTTGTGGATTAGGAGGAAAGGGAATTTGTGGTTCTGGGGGTGGATTGGAACTCCCCTTGTTAAGGGGTTGGTTCTTTGCAAAGGGTCGTGGGTTTAGGGGTTTAAAGGTTGGCCTAGCTTTCTTTTGTTGTTCAACCTTGTGAGCTAGTACACAAACCTCATCAAAAGTAGTATAAGCTTGCAATTCAACAACATTAGAATACCTAGGTTCAAGTCCACCTAAGTACCCAACAATTGTTTGCTCTTCTGGTTCTTGAAGATCACATTTAATAACAAGCTTCTCAAATTCTCTAGTATACTCTTCAACACTTAGATTGCCTTGAGTGAAATTATTAAGTTATGAATAGCAATCTTGTACATATGTAGGTGGTAAAAATCTAGCTTTCAACTTGGATTTCATTTTCTCCTAAGTTCTAATCTTAGACTTTCGTTCTCTAGCACGTTTAGCACAAAGATTAGTCCACCACAAGGAAGCATACTTACGTAATCTCAATGCCACTAGCTTCACTTTCTTGTCATCTGAAACATCCTTGTATTTGAACACTCTTTCCACTGTGTGAAGCCAATCCAATAACTCTTCTGGGTCTAACTTGCCTTCAAACTCATGAATCTCCACTCTGAAGTCATTAGTAGATGCTGGATGTCGCGGTTCTCCTCTAGCTCTCCTTGGTGTCTCTTCTTCACTTGATGATTCAACACCATGGCTAAGGACTTGTTGACGCATCCTTGGTTCTATTTGTAGGGTCTCTTCACTCATCTTCTGCTTTTGCTTCATAAAAGATCCCACCTGCTTTCGAAGGTACTCATTTTGTGCTCTAGTCTCTTGGTCTCTTTGTGAATCCTCATGAGCTTTGTTAACTAGAAATTCATTTTGCTTCATCAATGCCTCAAACCTCTCTTCCAATGACATACTAGATGAAGTCATGGTAGAATAGGTTGCTAGAACAAGGGGTATGGTCGGTTTGCAGAGAAAGAGGGAAGTGAATGGAGTGGGAAGTGGATGGGTATGCAACGCTAAGGAGAAACCGTGCTCTGATACCAAATCTTATGTAAAGCCCAAGGGGAAAAACTACCCAAGCTAGCTTACATCAAATGGAAGCCAAAAACACAAGAGTATGCCATGGCCAAAGGTGGCACGGTCGTGGTTGTGAGCACGGTGTGACCGTGCCAACTTTCAGTCCTCACAAACTAAAGATGCCTAATTTTGCACGGTTGGAAGCTCTTTTGTGTTTGCTTGATTTCTAGCTTCTTTGAAGTTGTGTTTGCCGTGGAATAGGATGGAATTGGATGAATTTGAAGTGGGAGAATATGAGGAAGTGAAGAACACACTAAGTGAAAGTAATTAGCTTAAGTATTCAAGCTATTAAATTCACTTAGAAACCGAATGAATCAAAGAAGATGGATAGAACTAAACTCTTGAATTGGATATAGAATCACCACCAATCCTTGAGTTTAGGGCCCTTAATCTTGATTAAGATACGGGTTACACCACTTAATCAAGGTTAAGACTCACTTGAACACCACTTAGTTTGGCCTAAACTAAGATAAGCAAGTAAGGATTTGGGGTAGAGAGGAAACTAGCTCTCAAGCTGAATTTTCTTTCAATATGTCGAGTTATGTCCCTTCCATGGTCGTGCCTTGCTTACATACTTCAACAAAAAGGAGTGAAGGGCACGTCACTTTCCTCCCTACGGAGGAAGGTATTAGTTTAGCCTTAACAAAACCGGTTAGGGCTAAACTAGTTACAACCTTGCTTAACTAAATCAAACACATCAAGTTATGAGTCTAATCCTTGTCTAAGGTAATTATACAACACTTAAACATTGATTAAGCTCTAAAACAACCAGCAAATTAGTCTTGGAACCCATGTGCAGCCGAAATTCCCAAGCCCCTTTTCGGCTAGCCAATAGGATTGAAGGGACAAGATATCTTGCTTCCTTCTCTCATTGGTTGGTCTTCTCTAGGTAGTCACCAATCCAAGACACCTTAGAGTGTGTGCCAAGCCTTGAGGGGCGTGCCTATCAACATTGGAAGAGAAGGATTCGGCTGGAGATATTAGAAAACCGGTTTACATTGAACCGGGTTCAACGAACCGTTTTTGGCCGGTTTTGGTGCATTAATTCAGGATAGCAAAAGTGACCATGAATTGGATTTTAAACATGGGGGGGTAAGTTTAGGATGTGTATAATCCCCCCCTTAAAGAAATCAAGGTTTCAAAAGGGTTTGGAAGGGTAATTTGGCTAATGTTTTAAACCGTGCAAAAACTAGCCAAATCGGGGTACCTTGGCGAATGATCTTGATCTCCTATCCTCTTGAATGCATGACTTGAAACTAATGCTTGGACCTGCAAGACAACATCAAAAGGATTCCAAAAATGCAAAAATGTTAGACTTAAGCTACAATGTAGCTTAAGAAATCAAATGCACAAAACCAGGCATTTTGGAACCGGTTAGCCCGTTTGTGCTAGCTTGTTCTTCTTCCAAAATGTGAGCCATTCTCTTCACTTGGGACCTTGTTCTTGGACGTGTGGGGCTTGAATCTTCATGAACTTGGTCTTGGTTAGGTAGGATTCCATCAGAAGAGGTACAAAAAAAAAGAAAGTTTTGTTTGGGAAGTTCTAACCCCCAACTTGAGAGGAACTCAAAAGGGTTCAACCCTAGGCAGTTTTAAAATAAGGGAAAGAAACGTGAAGGGGGTGAGGAGAGGAAGCTTGGTGACAAGTGCTTTCGCCGCCACACTAGACCTTGTAGAGGCCCACAGGGGCAATGTTATGGTTACGGTAAATTTGGGTACTTAGTTGTTAACTACCCAAAAGCTACATGGAACTACCGAGGCAACCCCCAAAGGTTGAACTACCAACCTCAGCAATTGGTGCCACAGGGTGCCCTGCAGTTTCTAATCAGAGAGAAGGGAATAAGCCTCAAGTTGCAGGTCGATTTTTTTTATCTTGGTGAAAACCAAGTGGAGGATTCTAATACATCCATGACACCTACTTTGCTTCTTGATAAAACTTATGCACATGTTCCATTTAATTCTGGTGTAAGTCATTTGTTTGCGACCTCCAAATTTGCTAAGAAACTTTCTAGAGATCCGTCTAAAATGGATCATATATTATGTGCGACTACCCCAGTGGGGTTTTGTGTGACAAATAGGTGTTATATATAGAAACTGTCCTTTGAATGTTAGTGGAAAGAATCTTCTTATTGACTTGGTGAAAATAGAAATGCAAGAATTTGATGTTATTTTAGGGACTTGTTAGCCAAATATCAGGTAACCATTGATTGCAAAAGAAAACTAGTCTCCTGCACTACTCTTAAAGGAGATAAACTTGGACATAAGGGGAGCAACCCTCAAAAAGCAATAGTGATCATCTCCATTACGCAAGCTTTTAGAATGATGAGAACGTGGTGCCATGGGTATTTTTGTGCAATAGAGGTAGTTACTTCGATGAGCCTAACTTCAGCGAAACCCCTATAGCAAATGAATTTCCCGAGGTGTTTAAGGATATTCCTGCATTACTACTAGGTAGTGAAATCAATTTGACTATTGATTTAGTGCTAGGTACAACTCCTATATTCAAGGCTCCTTATTGAATAGCACTAGTAGAGCTAGCTAAATTGAAAGTTCAATTACAAGAACTATTAGTTCTAGCCTAGTGTACCTACATGAGGAGCCCAGTGCACTTGTTAACAAGAAGGATGGAAGTTTGAGGCTATGTATTGATTAGAAAGAGCTCAATTAGTATCCATTAAGAAGACGTATCCTCTACCAAGGATAGATTATTTGTTCGATTAATTGGCAAGATCAGCAATGCACTCCAAAATTGACCGAAGGTTAGGTTATGATCAATTGAAAATTAGAAAGGTGGATGTGCCTAAATCCGTCTTTAGGGTCTAATATAGACACTATGAATTCCGAGTGTTACCCTTTAGGCTGACAAATGCTCAAGCTTCCTTCATGGACCTCATAAACAGGGTATTTAAGCCCTATTTGGATAAGTTTGTAGTGGTTTTCATTGATAACATCTAAGTTTATTCCAGATCCAAGGAGGAGCATGTTGAACATTTAAGAACCATATTGAGGACTTTAGAGAAGAACAAGTTATATGCTAAATTGAAGAAGTGTGAATTTTGGTTGGACAGGCTCCATTTTCTAGGTCATGTGGTGACCAAGGATCGAATATCAGTACACCCTGCTAAGGTGGAAGCAATAGTGAATTGGCATAGACATATAACAGTGATAAAATTTAGGAGTTTCCTGGGTATGGTAGACTACTACAAGAGATTTGTGAAAGGCTTCTCGAAATTGGCTTTGCCTATTAGTAAGTTGATTCACAAGAACACTAAGTTTGAGTCACATGAAGAGTGCGAGTAAAGTTTTCAAGAACTGAAGAAGAGGCTAGTATCAACCCCAATTTTAGCAATTCTCAAGGGGACTGATGGATTTGTGATATGAAGTGATGCCTCTGAAAAGGGTTTAGGATGCGTCCTTATGCAAAAAGGAAGAGTGATTGCATATGATTCTCATCAATTGAAACCACATAAAGAGAATTACGCCACGTATGACCTGGAGCTAGCGAGGGTAGTGTTCACTTGAAAATTTGAAGGCATTATTGATATGGAGTTAGCTGTAAGATTTACACCGACTACAGCAGCCTTAAGTACATTTTTCATCCAAAACGAGTTGAACATGAGGCAAAGAAGGCGGTTAGAATTTTTGAAGGACTACGACATGGAAATTAAGTATCATCCGGGGAAGGAGAATGTAGTTGCTGATGGCCTATGCAGGAAATCAACGGGGTCATTTGCCTGTATACTTACTCAAGAAAAGAAGCTTTTGAAAGAGTTTGAAAAGCTCTAGACTGAAATTATTTTACCTGGAGATAAAGGATGCTTGGCAACACTCCAAGTAGCCTCGCCACTAGCAGATGGGATTAAGAAGTGATAGGATGAAGATCCTGAGTTGATAAAAACAAAGAAGGGAGTTGAAGAGGAAAAGATCAAGGACCTCCACCTAAAGAAGGACGTCCTTGGTATAAAGAGAGATTATGTGTGGTAAACATTACAGAACACAAGAAGGAATTGATAAAGGAAGCACACAACTTCATTTTCACTACTTATCTTGGGAGTACTAAAATGTACCATGATATGAGAACTTACTTTTGGTGGATTAGGATGCAAAGAGATGTAGTAGATTTTGTGGCTAGATGCTTGACAAGTCAGAGAGTGAAGACAGAGCACTAGAAGCCTGGTGGTTTACTTCCATTCCTACCAATCTCGGTGTGGAAATGGGAGCATGTCACCATGGATTTCATCACAGCCTAAGACCACTAAGCACCACAATGACATTTGGGTAGTGGTCGAAAGACTCAGCAAAGCTGCTCATTTCTCACCATCAAGATCACATTCACTTCGGAGCAAATACTTAATCTCTATATCTAGCAGATAGCTAGATTACATGGTCTGCCCTTTAGTATTGTGTCAGATAGAGATACTAAATTCACTTCTAAATTCTAGAATGGATTCCAAGTAGCAATGTGTACTGACTGCATTTGAATATAACTTTTAATCCTTAAACAGATGGGTAGTCATAAAGAACAATCCAGACCCTAGAGGACAATGCTAAGGGCTTGTGCTCTAGAATATGTAGGTAGTTGGGATCGCAACTTACCTTAATAGAGTTTGTGTACAAAAATAGCAATCACGCTGGCATTGTCATGGCCCCATTTGAAGCATTATATGGGCGTTAATGAAGAATGCCAGTTTGTTGGGATGAAATTGGGGAAAGAGGACCATCTAAAGTAGAGTTGATTGAGCAAACCAATGAGGTGGCTAAAACCATTAGCAAAAGACTTCAAGCAGCATAAAGTAGATAGAAGAGTTATGCAGACTTAACAAGAAGGCCATTGGAATTTGAAGTAGGAGATCATGTGTTTCTAAAGGTTTCACCTCTTAAGGGGATTCTCCGATGTGGGCAAAAGGTTAAGCTTAACCCTAGGTTCATCGTTCGTTTGAAGTACTACAAAAAAATGGGGCCGGTAGCTTACTAGTTGGCCTTACCACTCCCTCTATAAGGCATACATGCATGCGGCATTTCATGTTTCCAACTCCGCAAGTATGTACACGATCTGGATTACATAATCCACTATGAACCCCTTCAGATCAAAGGAGACCTTATTTTTTATGGAGGAATCGATACGCATCTTGGAAGGGAAAGAAAGAAAGCTAAGAAACAAAACTATTCCTTATGTCAAGGTCTTACGGAAGCATAACAAAGTGGCTGAAACAACCTAGGAGCCTGAGCGCAAGATGCAGGGAAGTATCCACTTCATTTTACTACAGCTATTCTAAATTTCGAGGACAAAATTTCTTTAAGTGGGGGAGACTGTAAGGTCTATGAAATTTAGTTTAGTTAATTACATGGGTTAGTTTAATTAAGTCGATTTATTTGTTAAATTTTGTGATTATGTGATGTTTTATTTTGGGCAAGTAGGCGCTCGTAATTAATTTCGATTTAGTTGATTGTTTAATTTTGAAATTTAAGTTTTTATATATATTACCCAATTTGTGTAAATACTAGTTGAATTGGGTCAAACCCAATTGGGGATTATTTTACTAGCATTATTATTGGCTAGGAAGAGGAAAAAAGGGAGGAGGGAAGAATTATGTGGTTGGGGATTAACTACACAGTCCCAAGCTTTCAAAAAAAAGGGAAGAGGGGAAGGGGCATGGCTTAGCAGCAACATAAAAAAAGGGGGTTTATCACAAACAATCGCATGCTACACACATAGCACACACACTTCATGACAGAGAAAAAGAGAGAGAGAGAGAGAGAGAGAGAGGAGAGGAGGAAAGTAAGAAAAGAGAGAGGAAGAAGAAAGGAAGAAGGGGAAGAAGAAGAAGAAGAAGAAAGGAAGAAGGGGAAGAGAGAGGAAGAAGAAAGGAAGAAAGGAAAAGAGAGAGGAAAAGCTTGGGGATGAGGATTGTCACCTTAATCTTGGATTCCTAGTCCATTCAACCAAAAATTTTCAAGTAGGTAACTTTCTCCGTAGATTATATTAGTTTGAAATTGATTAATTTTTGGGTTTTTGTTGGATGGTGGTGATTATGAGTAGAATTTAGAGCCATTTAGTTGATTTATGAAATTTTGAAGTGAAAGGAAAGTATAATGTTGATAGTTAGGGTTTGATGGATTTTGAGAGTTGTTGGACATATATGTGTTTGGATTAGAATTTGTGACTAAACAAGTAGATCTATGTGTTGTTGAACAACCATGGCATTTATACAAAAATTGTTGGATTTGTGTAAAAAAAAAATAATTAAAGAGGGGGTTTTGGACCACAATTTTGGTGGTCTATAGATTAAGGTGTATGTGATTATTGAATGAGGTAATAAAGGATTAAGTTAGAGAAAAAAAGGGAAATAAGAAAAGGAGAGATTTGATGGAGACTAATAAAGAAAAAGAAAAGTTTACATACATTAAGTATACTTTTAAGGCTTGGGTTGGATGTTAGTTGTTGAAAGTATTATGCTCATAATAGGTATTAAAAAAAGTCTTGGATATGGGTCCTAAGTCAAGTTTCTTTGATTAAAGAGATGTTTTAGACACACTAAATGGTCACATGGTAAGAGAGTGATATTTGAGACCGCTAGTTATGCTTGAAGGCTTTTAGAAGTTCTCTTAATCATACTAATCGTTTGGTAGCCTTGCTAATGTTTTTATGATTATTATCGCATCCTTATTAATTAAGATGCTTTGTCAAGAATTGAATTGTTGTTTTGACAATGACTTGTGAAGTGGTTGGACGCTTGATCAAGATGATGGCGAGCTCAACATGTGTGAATTTGTTTTACAAAGTGAATTGTGCCAAAATGTGTGTTTTGGTGCTTCTGATTGGTGATCATGTTTCCATGGCTTAAGTGTTGTTGGAATGCTTACCATGTTTTGAAAACCATTTCATTCTTTAAATAAAGTGGACCGAGTGGTTAAAGTTTTAAAGAGGGATTATGCTTGTGAAAGTTGCGTTTATGCGAAAAACACTTTATTATTGAGAATAATTAAAGGGCTTGCATTATAGTTAGGTTCCAAGGAATTGTACGGACTACGCATTCTAGGCCAAGGGATTCTTGATGTATTCTGTTTGTCCAGAGACTAACCTTTTCAATGCAAGTTAATATTATCCTGATGAGGCTAAAGTACATTATAGACTTCAGTGTGTCCCAAGAACCTAAGTGTTTAATGGGTATACGTCTCACCCATATTGAGAAGGAACTAATAACTAGTAAGTAAAGAACACCCTGAGAATCAATTTTAATCCATTAAGTGAAGTGTTGTGAATCTCTATGGGTTTTGACCCCAAATAGTCTTTTATAAAGGATTTTAGCTTCATTTTGCTGAAAGGTGCAAAAAGCGATTTCTTACACTACAGTACTATTATGTCGTTATTAATAGATTACTACTAAGTGATATATATGTCATGCAGATGATTTGGGTTTTAAGGGTGCTAGTTATTCACTGAACATATGGTTTGCTCATCCCCTTTTTTCCCCTTTTTTCCAGGTTCAGAGTAAGTTTTGTGTTCATAGAAGAACAATTCCTTTGCTTATTATAATACGTTGGGGGATGTTGATGCATTGCCTTATTTTGTTCGAATACTCCTCTTGTAATTTAGTTGATAAGGAGCTTCATCTTTTGGATTTGTAATGTTGTAATGCATTAATAGTTTGGCTCTATTGACCTCCTTAGGGTCAACACCAGTTATCCCATTGCTAAACATGTTGTAACATTCCGTTAAGTGTGATATAAGTTGGTGGATGTCCTAGTGTGCGACCCACGAAGACATTGTTTCTTCCTTGAACCTATTCAGTAGTTAATTTTGATTTGATGATGTGTATTTTGACTGAGTAACTCGTGGAGTAAGCGACGTAATTATTATCAATGTCTTTTGTATATTAACTTGTTTCAATCCTTGCCTAACGCGACTTCAAAAGCAGGACATAATGTATTTCCTTAAGTGGAAAAACAATTTCCGTTCTTTATTGTGTTGTAAGATCTTTAAGGAATGTTTTTAACTCTTAATTTAGCCTTATGGATTCCACAATGGAGCCTTGGCGATGTGATATTCCTCCTAAGGAATTAGGGAGTGTTACATTGGATGCTATGTATCCAACCAGGTCGCCTCAAAAAAGTAGTAAGTTTTTGTCTTCCTCTTTTTGCACAACTTTTATTATAACCATGGATTTGATAATGCTTGCTTTCCTCTTTTTCAGGAGGATCTTTTTAGGGATGTCGATACCCCCAGGAAATTTGTAACGGACGTTAGGGGGGCAGAGAGGCTCAAGTTCGATATGTGCTAAACAATGCTAGTTTTGGTGCCCTCCATTTTACTCTAAAAGGAGTAACAGATTTAACTGATTGATGTGTTACTGGAGCGGTGGTCAAGAGATTTTAGGATACTACTAACTCTTCATCTTTCCTTTGGAGAGATGATGATTACCTTTTGATTTTGCTGCGTTAACAGGTCTTTACTTTTCTGGAGATCCCTTCGCATACCAAGAAGACTTCCATCTTTAGTCGAACCACCTTTTTCAGCTTTTTAGCCCCATTATGAACAAATCCCTCATGGGTGTCGCTTTTCCGGTAACATTCTTTTGATACGGTAACTGGTGATAAGTTTTGTGTTCAACATTCTGCTGAGCAACAGGCTCACATTATTTTATCTCTTCTTCTTGGCACTGTCTTCTGATTTGGGCAATCATTGCTATTTTTACTATATAGTGAACCTTATTAACCTTGATATAGTTAAAGATTTGAATTGGGGTGTTGCTGCATATTCCACCCTTATTCATGGCATATGAGTTAGAGTGTGAAAAACTGAAGAAACGCACAGGGAACATAATACTAGCTTATCCGTGGATGGTTCATAGAGGGTGATCAAGGTAATGATTTTTCTTAGGAAAAATATTTTCGGTTTTCTAATTTGTAGCCCTCATCATTGTCTCTTATCTTTTGCAACTCTAGCTCTATGAGTATTTCCGTGATCTTTCACCAAGATCAAGGAAAGCTGCCCCTTTTCTGGCTATGGCCTCATGGATGAAGGAAAATCAAATCCACTGGCAATTTCGAGCTGGAGGTCTTCAACGGTTTTGAGAAGTGATAACTGCTTTTACCACGGTGTCCTGGCCCAAAATGACTTACCGAAATTTGCTCGTTCTAGTCTTCTAGTTTTTTTCTAATTTCCTTTTTGTGTAGGTAGACTTTCACCCCTTGGAAAACCGCGTCTCTATCCCTACGGTGCAAGCAGGTTGGTGCTACACTTAACGCTATATCATTATGGAAGGTGAAGTTAGCTTTATTTAATACTTGGTTGAGATGGTTATTACTTAACATGCCACCTAATGGCCTCCTTTTGTACTCTGAGATCCACCTCGATTCATGTCTTATGCTTGGACCTTATCACATGAGGGCATGGATGAGATGAAAATAGGCCACCACTTCATTGATTATATTGATCATGAAATTAACTATGCTACCCATCTTCACCGCATTATGACTTGTTTGGTAAAATATCCCGTCTTTATGCTCCTTTCTTATTTTCCAAGCTTCTGAGCCTTATGAGTCTTTTTAAAGGAATTAAGTGCCAATGCTCTCGTAACTAGTTTGAGAGTTAACATGGCAAAAGAAGGGGGATGAGGCAGTACACATATATGTTCTGCTAGTCTCAGAGTCTTAATGCTCTGAGCTTCTATTTCCTCCTACCTTTTGAGGGTATAAATGTTGCTTACCTTAATTCCTTAACATGTCTATGTATTTATTTGTCTCTTCTTTGTTCCAGTACAATCGAGAGCAATCAAGTCTGGTGGTCTGATATTTTCATTCCATGAAAAAGGCATTTATGAATCTCTTTACCTGGTTACACCCATAAATCGATGACATAACCTACCCCTTTTATTTTTTTCAAGATGTTGATGATTTTTATACTTTTGCTGAATTTTCTTTATCTAGACAAAGAGACCTAATGCAAGTCCTTGGAGATCTATTTTGAGATCTAGTAGATCTCAATTGAGGAGGCATCATTCAACAATAGCACAAGACATCCCATGGCCTAGTCGGACTAGAGATATGGAGCCTTATCTAGATTTCCCAATTGACGTAGAACCACTCCAAGTTTATGATCCACAGGAATCCTATGTCCCTGCCTCTTCCTTTGGAGAGCCTTATGTGCCTTAGATTTTGCATAGTGGGGAATAGAGATAGGATCCTTTATGTCATTGTTGGAACCCCAGAGCTAATCCTCAATTTGATGTCAGTACCAATCATTCATAAGTTGATGTGGGCTTTACGTGTGGTTATGCTGACTACCTCTTTGGTACAAGTAGTTGGGGGTTTCTGGATGATTAGTAGAAATGGTCTGTAAGACTTTTAGATGATGCTTTTATTATGATGTAATGCTATTTACTATACAAATGCATAATTTTATGTTCATGCACATGACTCTTAAAATGACATTATGCACATATAGCCCCCACTCCCCCCCCCCCAAAAAAATAAAAAAGAATAAAAAATGCTAAGCTGCAACAAATGCTAATAATTGGTGGGTCCTTACTAATAATTCAAAGATTCTATTGAACAAATGCTAAGCTACAACATGTCAAAGTTACAAACATTACGGGCAAAAACAAAACAGAATTGGTGGGTGACGTAAATTTAGATCCTATTTGGGTTCTCCAACTCTTATTTAGATCCCACGTGGGTTCCTTAGCAGGTTTGCTCAACCTTATCCTATTTGGATTTAGCTTAGTGGTGTATCAGAAATAGACACCCAATTGGGTTCCTATTAAATATTCAATCCAAATTATACTTAATTTTGAATTTGTTGTTTGGGCAATTATAAATAAGAGATGCTGTGTATTTGATTTTTTTCCATCATAAGAGTAATTTGCCATAACTCACCGTGTCTTTCAAAAGGTCTTATCCTCTTGGCTGGTAATCCTTGATGCAAAGGATAAGAATGAAATAGCTCAATTTAAGTAGCCTCTTGAGCCTTTTCCAAGTTAAAATTTCATGGGATTTTCTTAGGGCTGCCTCCACGTTTTGGATTCTAAGTTACACGACTTTCGATTTGGGAATCACAAGTTATGCACTTTGATCGAGGAGTTTTGTGCTATCTAGATTTTCCCCTTTATTGTCCCCCAGTTGTGCCAACTTATTCAAGAGATATGTTCTCTTAGTATCGCTTTTTCTTAGGTATAAGCGAGTAGTGTATCTCCACTTAATTGTCGAGGATGAAGCAAATTTTATGCCCCTAATTTCTTATTTTCAACAAGAAAACAAGCAGGCTCTTAAAAGTATGTATAGATGTTGTGCAATTCTCTTATGCCTCATAGGAGCCTTCTAATTGGTTGGTGGCTCTGAAAATAAGGGATTTGTAATGCTACTGTATGTAACAGAAGGGATTTGATGTGATTAAAGTTCTATTATCCTTGTTCTTGTGGAGATTATATTATGCTTGGATCGCCTTCACCACTGCCAAGACTAGTTCTTTTTGGACATTCCACTGCTGCTTCAGGTCAACCTTCCCTTGTTTAGCCTTACCTAACTAGACAACGAGCCCATAACCCGTTGGGGTCCCTCTTAGGCTTTTGTTGCTCCCACTCTCTTCTTTGTTTGTTCTAGGCTGAACCTGACTGCGTTCCTGCTGATTTTAACCCATTATTTTTCTTTATTTCTGTTGGCAAGCAGATTTGTTGCTAGAATGCCTTCGCTGATCGAGACTCCCAGGGATGTTGACTCATACTTGGCTATTTAGTTCTATCGAAGTAAGAGACTATCCAAGGATCAATCGATGGCAAGCTAGCTTAGCTTCTTAGAGAAGAACACACCTCTTTGTTGGGTGCTTTATTTGTGGAGAATCTAATTATTTACGATGAATTGTGGGAAGAGTGCTGATGTTAGCCTCATTTGGCCTGTCCGTGGGACCTACTCTTCCCTGGACGATTGATGAGGCAGTTTGGTAATAAGCAAACCATCCTTGCCTTAGATTGCATCCCTCCTCAACGTTACATGTATGATCCTATTTGTATCAAATTTTGGGTTGATTATTGGCTTCATTGCACCACCATTATGATGTCGTATGTCCCACGCTCTACCTGTGTCTTAAAAGACTACCTTGATTGGATGAATGCGAATGGTGCAGAGTCGAGAAAGGCTCTTTGGAATTAGGAGACTTCTATGGAGTTTTTGCAGACTAGGAAGGTGGAGGCCAACAAGAAAGAGAAGACCTGTCCCATAATGGTAGGAAAAAAAATGAGGATCCTAACCCCTAGAAGACAACACCTCAAGCCAACAAGGACAAGAAGTTTAAGAAGGATTTAGGACTAGTTTTGCCTCTTTGTGTTTTTTTTCTTTGGTATAAAGTGTTATGCTTTCTATAATTAGAATGCTATTAGGAATTATAAGTAGTATGCTTTTTGAATTTTCGTGACAATTATTATTAAGCCTTTCTAGATAACCTCTTGCTTTTATTGTTGTCACCAACTGCCTTATCTGCTCAGCCTAGCCTAGCATAATCCTGTTCTAAGCCCAGCCTAACTCCTGCTTAGAACCCAGTCGGGTTCCTTGCTACTGAAACCCGGCTGGGTTGTCTTCAATAGCACGATCCGGTTCTAGTGGAAGGTTTTGGGCTTTTCTATTGTGTTGGCCCAACAATGGTGTTGATTTTTTTGGAATGGGTGAATAATTAGTAACTGGTAGGTCGGACCAACAAGGCTTCCTACGTAGGAGCATTTTGAAATCAAGCCATCATAGTTCATTACATTTTTTAATTAGCCTAGTATAAGCCTTGTGAGCCTTTTATCGAATTTAAATTTTACTACTTTTTCCTTTTCAAAGCCTGTTATGGGTGTGGGTGTAGATCGACCAACTAAGCATAATACTTTTTAAATTGATCTGGATTTGTATACTAAGTATATTCCTCCCCATTCGTTTATGTAAGTTTCATTATTCTACCTGGCAAGATGGTTTTTATAATATTGGCCTAGCCAATTGGGTCTGAATTTCCCCCTTGGGTCCTATATTAGAGCCCTTATCTCTTTTAGGTAGGTTACCTTTTTGAAGGTCTTTGGGCTTGACTTTCTTACTGAAAGCTTCTAAGATCTGAGCTTGGTACAAATAGACATTATATAATGCCCTTAATCTCCTTTTATTTAGTATGGCCAGTTCTTCACACCGTGCTTTCACCCATTCTGACTGTAGAATTTGACTTTTTACAATAAGCGTGAGTGAGAGTAATGCTTTTTCAATTGGAAGTACTACTTCCATTCCATATACCAAGGGGGATGGTGTTGCTCCCATTGAGGTGAGAATTGAAGTTTTATAGCCCCACAGAGCAATTTTGTCAGCTCTCTGAATATTTTTGTCAGCTACTTCCACAGGTCCGCTTGTTGGGGCCTATAGGAGGATAACTTATGATGCTGGATTTTATATTTCTTGAGTATGACTATTGCTTCTTTTATAAAATGGCTCCCCTAATCACTTATCAATTCATGTGGTACACTATATCTGCATTTAATATTATTGATGAGGAACTTTAGCACATATTTTGACATAGTCTTAGCATAAGAGACTGCTTCTATCCATTTGGTGAAGTAGTCGATTGCTACTAGTGCATATTCATGGTCACTTGTTACCTTCAGCGTCATATTTTTGGTTGTCTATTCCCCATACTGAATAGAGCCATAGGGAGGTAATTGTAAAGAGAAAGAAGGGAGGTTGATGTTGCAAATTAGCTTATGGCATCCTCATATGTATACATGGCAATCTTCTTCCACTGGGGACATGTAATATCTCATCCTTTGAACCTTTATGGCTAGCATTATGCCATCTTGTCTAGCTTGCACTCTCCACCATGAACTTCCTTCATGATTTCATATGCATCCTCTTGCATTACACCAAGTAAGTTTTTGCCCATATCAGTGTTCTTATGTAGCTTCCTTTTATCCTCAAACTATTGTGTAACTAACAATCTTAATACCCGTTTAGCTTTTGGAGAGGACCCTAGCGAGTAATCTTTCTTCGTTAAGTATCACTACATGTCGTAATACCAATTAGTATGGCCGACACTACATGCTTTAATGGTGTAACAATGGGCTGGCTTATCTCTCCTTTTAACTAATAACGACATCAAATGGATGCTACCAGGAATGTTGATCATTGAAGGTCACTTTGCTAGGGATTAGGAAATTGTTTATCTTCACGTGGAAAGCAAGTATAAATAATGTGGGTGAAGTTCTTGGTATTCGCTAAGTGAGCTTGGTATGGTGCATAGGCTTCACTTCTCCCTTTTCAGTTATGTGAGATTTGATTGATTATCAAGTTAGAATTTCTATATACATGTAGATCTTTTACTCCTATTTCTATGATAGCTTGTAACCTAATAATACAAGCTCCATGTTCTACCACATTTTTTGTAATCTCAAAATCCAACCAGCTAAGATAGGAGTATGTGCCCGTTCTAAATATACTAAAAGAATGCCTACCTTAATCCTTTTTGGTTTTAAGCGCTATTGAAATACGTTGTCCAAACGTCCTATTCTACTTGAGGAACTTCTCGTTGGGAAAATCAAAGGTTTCTTCTGATCCTCTGTTGGAAAGTCTGCTAAGAAGTTGGACATAGTTCTTCCCTTAATGGATTTCTACCGGATGTAATGCAAATCAAATTTTGATAGCGTTGCTGTTCACCTAGCAACCTTGCCCTTTATCATTGGTTGCTACAACAAATATCTTATGAGGTCTATCGACGCTAGTACATGTATCATATGGGTTAACATGTACCGCATGAGCTTCTTGGATTCCCAAACTAAGGCTATAGTGGCTTTCTCCAAGGTTTTAAGCAATTTTTATTCAAGAAACGTTTTGCTCACATAATAGATGGCCTTTTCCTCCCCTTCTATCTTCTAGGCTAGCATGACCCCTATTACCGTGGTTGTTGTTGTGAGATAGAGAATGAGGGGAGTTCCAGGTTATAGAGGTTTCACTCCCTTTGGTTTCACTCCCTTCTTGACATTCCTAATCCCATTTTGTAGGCTCCCATATCATCATGTTATGAAGCATGACCCCAAGTACTCTTTGATCTTATTAAATGCCTCTCGACATTCCTAATCCCATTTCATTTTCACTCCCTTCTTTAACTTCTTGAAAATAGGCTCCCATATCATCATCAGCTTTAATATGAAGTGACTAAGGCTTTACAGGCGGAATCCCCATATTTCCTTCTTAGTCTTGGGTGGTGGCAGTTCTTGGATGGCCTTGATGTTTGAAGGGCCAACGTCAATTCCCTTAAAGTTGACCACATATCCTAATAACTTCATAGAGGTGACCCCAAATGCACACTTCTGTGGGTTCAAATGCATATTGTATTTTCTGAGTCTGGTAAAGAACTTCCAAAGAATAAGACATGTCCATCCCTTTCCTTGGACTTATAATAGTATAAGTTACATACACCTCTGCCTTTTTATTTATTAAGTCATGCAGGACCATGGTAGCCGTCCCTTGGTAGGTAGCTCCAATGTTTTTAAACCAAATGGTATCACAGTGCAGCAACAGGTTCCCTGAGGGACAGTAAAGGTAGTCTTTTCTATGTCCTACTGCCATTTTGACCTCATTATAACCGATATACCCATCCATAAAAGAGAGGAGAGCATGTCTAGCACTGTTATCAACCAAAATATTAATATGTGGCATTGAAAAATCATGTTTTGCACTTGCCTTATTAAGATCTTTGAAATCTATGCACATTCCCACCCTTCCATCTTTATTTAGAACTAGCTTCCCACTGAGGGTACTGTGCAACCCGAATGAACTTCTATACCTTTTCTGTTGTTTCTAAGGATCATTCTGGTTTTATCTTACAGAGTTTTTGTTTTACCAGTTCAGCATCTAGATAGAGAGGAGTCTTGTGTTTAGTGATATCTTGATCTATGCCCGACATGTCTTTGTAGCACCATGCAAAGACATCTATGAATTCCTTAGGAGTAAAGTGAAACTTTGTTACTCCTCCGTAGTTAGCGATTTTTCTATTTTAAGCTCCTAGGCCTGTTCAAGAGTTCTTAAGTTAATTAATATTATGTCCTTGAAAGTTCAATTTTCATGCTCTTTATCTATTTTGATTAAATCGTTAGAAGTTATGTTTTCATATTCATTATGAGAGGCAAAGCATTCAAAAGAAGAGGAATGAGATAAGTCATAAGCAAAAGAGTTCATCTTGTTGACATACGAAATGCGTAAATCTAATGCAGAGTTTGGGGAAACAGAAAATGAAGACTGACTGTTAGACTCTATCTTAGATTCTTCTAAACTACCCCTATAGCTATAGAGAACACTTTTCCTTCCAGTTTAGCTGTCTAAGTTACTAGCTCGAAACCTTTTGTGCTAGCTTCGATGATGAAGTTTATAGGGATAAAACCATTGTTGGATATGGCTAGGGATAGGACAACATCAATTTCTTATTTCCGATAATCTTGTCTGAATAGAATCCTAAAGATGTCACTTTCGGCTAGATGGATCCAATGTTGAGTCAAGCGGTCCCTTCTTGTGGGAATAAGTGCTTTGTTCTCTAGTAGCTGGCAGTCATTAAATATCTCTAACCCAGGTACCAAGATTCCTTTGTCCCTTATGCAGCGAGGTTCAAGAAAGCCATAGAAAGGAAAACTATCTCCCTCATGAAGTAATTGCTTATTAAGAGTGAGGGGTAAGGTCTTATGGTGTAGTACTTTTCGCATCCCCTTCTAGGAGTAGCATTTCAGGCTTATACTTGTTATCTTGCTTTGGCCACTTTTTCAGGAGTGGGCACCCTAACCCCGATTTGTAGTCTTCCTTTTAAGTTAAGGGAAAGGTAGTCTAGGTTTGTACATTTCATCCCATAGCCATCCCCGAGAAGTATCCAACTTTCTAATGATAGCATTCACAATTAAATTTTAGCAAGGATCTAAGTCAAAAGAGCCAACTCCTTTCTGAAACTACCAATGTTTCTTATAGAGCTCCTCATCATTGTGATCGTGCTCTATTGCTAACACTGGCCCCTTGTTAGTGATGGTAGCACACAAGTTGTCTCCTTCAATGATCACCACTTATCCCTCTATCAGCATCATTACTTTTGGGTATATGTTAGACAACTGCTTGGTGCTCATGAAGCCATGGTCTACCAAGAGCAAGTAAAAGGTAGATGGAATGTCCAGCACTTGGAATTCCACATTCCTTTCTATAAAACCTATATTAATAAGGAGGGTAGTGCCTAACATCAATCTTTTTGAAATATCATATGATCTCCAGGGGAAGACATTCACGGCTGGCCCATTATCGACTAGGGTGAGCAGTATGCCCTTTAGGAGGCATATCACATAAGGTATAAGCTATTGTCATGCGTCGAACCCCTTAGTGGAAGATCTTCATTGCTAAAGCTTCTAGTGCCCTTAACTGAAGTGATTGAAGTTGCAATTTCCTCAGCATAGCTTCAAGGGGTAGGTCAATCCTATTTAGTTAATCTATTAGGAGCTACTTGTGCTATTGAGAAGCTACTATGAGTAGTACGTACTTATGCATCTGTATATGTGCGTGTGTGTGTGTGTGCGACCATATATATA
>JACYFF010002017.1:23244084-23265318 GCA_017589665.1 Selenicereus undatus
GTATATATATATATATATATATTTTTTTTGCTCCCATTAAACATATTGAAAATTTTCTTTTAATTAGAAAAGCATAGTCAATTTCTACTAGTATACGAGTGATGCTTTTTTTACCAACATTTGCCTTTGCATAACCTAACTTGGTTGACAAAAAAAAAGCAACATAGTGCCACTCCATCTAGCCCTCGTACAACACTATTTGAAATATAAATGTAATGCCCCAAAAAGCACATGTTTTACTATTTGTATTCTCCTTGATAAATCCCTTAATTAGGACTAATAAACTCAAAGATAGGAGCATTACCGCCGTCCAAAAGGACAAGACTTGAAGCATGTACATAAGAAATAACATAGTTAGACATAGCTTTAACCATGCACATTCACACATGATCAAACTATATACAATCAACTATTAATCAACATAAGGTTTATGCACTATAGTAAAGCAATTCACTATACAATTTACGCATCCATCAACTGAAGATTTCAAAATACAGCTTCAAAAATATGCATCTGATGGTGAACCCTTTAAGTCAGATTTCCTTGCTCAACTTATTTTCTCCAGCTGGTTTGCTAGCATGACAGTGGTTCACTAAGCATTTGCCTTTAAAAAACCATGAAAAACATTCCAAATTGTGAGTCGAAGCTTATTATGTGCATTCATGTATTGTTAAATGATCTCTGCATAAATTGGTTGGGCACCCACTTTTGCAATTCATTTTAAGTTAAAACATTGAATAAGATGAATGTCAAACTGCGTTGCTAGTCATTATTTGATAGTGAACCCTTTGATACTATTACATCTATGGATAAGCGTGCACCTACCGAGCCGATCAGGGGACCTGGCCAGAAGCTGCATTGGTGACTGAATGGGGAATGCCCTATAGATGATAACTGGCGGGACCATTAATGAAATGATAAATCACTATGTAGACTAATTCATTGATGTACTAACCAAAACATGATAAGTTTGATAAATGCACTCTAATTTCTAAAAATACACGCAATAAACGTATCTGAAGTTATTAAAATGTAATCTCACTTGATAATACTTATGCACAATGGGAAGCAATAGCCTTGGCCCTATTTCCACTTAAAAGATATACTTATAGGTAAATGCAGTTAGTAAACAACTTTCACTCTTGTAATTTGTAAATTTAATGGAAATGGATTAAGTAAAAAGGTATCCACAATTCAAACAATTCAATATAAGGTAATTTACATTAAAATGATTTGAAAACTAAATAAGTTAGAGTCATTAAAACCAAAGTAGAACAAATTAGAGCAAAATAGACCAAATCCAATGATTAAGGTAATAATGAAAAGACTTTGATGAATATAGATGGAATGTGGGATTTTGATATTTTTGAATTGGATAATAAAAGGTTTAATGCCAAGGGGGATGTTGTGAGGTTTAGGAAAGCTCATATAACCCTAGCTTAGCCAGATAGACACTGATCTTAACTCACTACTCTCCCCACTTCTCAAATTTCATTCTCATGCTCATTTAACTTCATTTCCAACCCATGTAAGCTTCTATACGCAGTGAAAGTTGTTAAACTCAATGAAGTTTGTAATTTCTTTTCAATGTTCATAATTATTTGGAAACTCCTAATAATATCTTCAAATCTCACAATTTCTTTCCTCCCTCATACTACCGTTTCAAGGTCAACTTTAGAAAATCCAAACCATTCACCCTCGACCTCAACTTGAGCCGTAAAACCCCAAAATGAAAAGTGTAAGAAGTCTTGTAGTACTTTCATTCACAGTGTGAAACCCAATTACCACAACACGGGTCCTAAAATTGGGCTTAAACAAAACTGTGTACAACTTCTGTGTATGTTGTGCAATCTTAGAAAATCAGCTATAATGTTTTTCACAGAACTCAGAATGAAGTGATTCTAAAGGAATTTGAAAAATAACTCATTCATGTACCTATCCACCGAAAATCATAATTTTTGGAAAGACCGAACATTACTAATTTATTCATAGAGGGACCCTTGTTTCGTGACTGTTCACAACCCTACTGCCCATGCTCTCAACCTTTTCTTCACATAATTTCCCCCTAAAATCAGTCTTTAAAATCACTAACTTATGATTTGTTCCTTATCATCACCTTATAAAGCCATGTTACTCAAATTTACCGCGTAATCATCTTCATCTAATTTTTTGTTCTTCTCTTTACAAAAACAATTAAAACACAACAATAATCTCACTTACTTGCATAAATGTGTAAAATAACCTCTTTTAATCAATTGAAAAAAATTTCCATAATCCACCCCTTTTTGCAAAAATTACCTTAAGGCATTATCCAAGGTAAACAACATATCTAAATTTAATTTTCCATCCAATTATATACAATCAACACATTTGAAGATAAAAATGAACTAATCCATGCGTGATCACTAAAACCCTAGCTCATGACCAACTTGTACTTCCACTTAAACTCATCTAAAATCAACATAAAACATAATGATATCCATTACTAATGCCAGAGATCACAAAATCAAATACAAAAGAATCTAAATCCATTCATTCAAACTTAAGGTTGCGTGATTATGAACAACGTCAACCCTTACAGGCTTTCAGGCTTAACCAACGATTAAAACATCACAATAATTCTTATTTCTATCAAGATTACATGATCAACAATCAAGATCGACATAAATAAGGATCAAAACTAAAAATCAATAAGAAGAGTGTTACGGTTTACTATGAACAAGAAAAAGGAGGAGAGAGAGAAGCTTGATATTTTGACAGTTTACTTGGCGGAAAATAACTTAGATAATGCTTGGTGTTTTTAAACTCCAAAAGAATCTTTTTACTAATGATATCAGACATAATTGAGGAAAATTAGCTAAGCAAATGGGTAGTAACTTGTTAGGCCAGAATTGGGCCTAAATGAATCTGGGCCCGAAAGAAAACACACTTTACGCAATTATTCTTTTTTTTTGGAGCTTGAAATTAAAATTTTGAGTCGTTATAAAAAAATTGTAATCCTTTAAAATGTATTTATCAGGGCCAGCTATCGATTCACCCGAAATTTTATGATAATAAAACCCAAATTGCAAAGTAGACCCAAATGGAATTTTCCCAACTGGGATAATTAAATGTGATAAAAATAACAATATGACTTAATTAAATAAATAAACATGATTTAGGGTCAGACCATTCTAGCATTCCCCCTTTGAAGGGTTTCATCCTCGAAATTTATGAACTTTGTCACAAATATGCAAGAGCGCAGTGTGGGTACTTGACTTTCATTTCTTCCTTGGTTTCCCAAGTGGCTTCTGAGGAGGTGTGATTTGTCCAAATTACTTTGACTAAAGGTATCTGCTTTTTGCATAGCTGCTTAATCCTGTGATATTGGATGGGTTCTCTTCGTAAACTAGACCCTCAGCAACTGCAATGGGCTTGATCATAATAGTGTGGATAGGATCCAAAATGTACTTCCTGAGTTGCGAGGTAAGGAACACGTTATGCACGTGTTCAAGTTATACAAGTTGATCTAGTCGACAAGCGACGAGATTCAATCTTTCAATAGACTGGTATGGTCTAATAGATTTTGGGCTCAATTTAGCTCACAGTTCAAACCTCGTTATACCCTTAGTTGGCGAAACTTCCTGGAAAACCTTATCATCTACCTGAAGCTCCAAGGGTCTCCTTATTTTATCAACATAGCTTCTATGTCTGCTCTAACAGTCTAGTTTCAAGGGTCTTCAAATGATAGTCACCTCATCAAGTATTGGAGAAGATCTTCATGACCCAAAAGATGATTTTGTTCAGGCTATGTTCAGGCTACAATGTTCGAGCTATGTCTTGCCTTCCTAGTCAGAGCATTTTCCACAACATTTACCTTTCCTAGGTGATGTTAGATTTGCAAGTCGTAGTCTTTAAGCAATTCTAGTCAATGTCTTTGTCTCATATTGAACTTCTTCTGAGTAAAAATGTACTTCAAGCTTTGATGATCAGTATAGATCTCACAAGACACTCCATACACGTAATGTTCCTAAATTTTCAGTGCAAAAATCACAACCGCAAGATCCAGGTCATGGTTATGGTAATTTCTCTCATAAGGATTGAGTTGTCAGGAGACATAAGCTATCACTTTATCTTCTTAATAGCTTCCTTCAATAAATTGGTCAGGGAAGATGTTATCCTTGAGAAATCCTTCCCAAAACTCGATAATACATAGCTAAGCCTAAGAAGTTTATAGGCTCAGTAACATTGGTGGGCCTTGGACACTTTGTAATTTCTTTCACCTTCTGTAATCAACCTTAATCCCGTCATTTAAAACCATATGTCCCAAAAATACTACTTCTTCTAACTAGAACTCATGCTTCTTGTATTTGTTGTGTAATTGTTGTTCCCTCAAGGTCTGCAGTATCGTTCTCAAATGGGTAATGTGTTTGTCTCTGTCTTTGGAGTAAATTAAGATATTGTCTACGAATACCACCACAAAGTTGTCCAAATAGGGTTTGAAAGCTCTATTGGTAAGATCTACAAAGGCTGCGGGGGCATTGGTCAGG
The DNA here is from genome assembly GCA_017589665.1 of Selenicereus undatus. Taxonomy (NCBI): domain Eukaryota; kingdom Viridiplantae; phylum Streptophyta; class Magnoliopsida; order Caryophyllales; family Cactaceae; genus Selenicereus; species Selenicereus undatus. The sequence goes on from JACYFF010002017.1 coordinate 23,248,614, forward strand.
CCAAAAGGTATCATAGTGAATTCATAGTGACCAACCCTAGTCCTAAGTGCGATTTTAGGAATGGCTTCAGGTATAATCCTAAGTTGATGGTATCATGATCTCAAATAAATCTTAGAAAAGACTCCTGTTCCTTATAGTCGATCAAATAAATCATCTATTCAGGGCTATGGGTATTTGTTTTTTATGGTAATGTTGTTTAGCTCCTTGTAGTCGATACACATCCTCAAGGCTTCATCTTTCTTCTTCACGAATAGAATTGGAGCATCCCACGGTGACACAGTTGGTCTGACAAATCCCTTCCGTAATAGTCATTTAACTGAATCTTCAATTTTCTAACTCTGTTGGGGCCATATGATATGGCGCTTTAGAGATAGGTTGGGCATATCAGGGATTAATTCGATCTAAAAATTAATTTTTCTTTGCAGGGCAGCCAAGGTAAGTCTTTAGGAAGACATCTCTAAATTCACGAACTACAGGGGTATCTTCTACTTTTTCTTTCTTTGGTTGAGTGTCAATAGCATGACACTAATACTCAATATATCCTTAATGTAAGAGCTCACTTGCTTTCATAACATAATTTAAAGGCCAACGTTTTTCCTCTCTTTTCCTATAAAACATATTTATTTCCCTCGTTTATCCCTTGAAATAACCTTAAGGTCCTCATAATCTATCTTGACCCCATAAGTACACAACGAGCTCATTTCCATAATGATATCAAAGTGAGTTAAATTGAATCAGAACTCCACGGAATACCAATAGTAATTGGGACACGTTTATAAGAGATAGGACACTCTAGAGTCATTGGATAACGGGATTCTATAATTGGTTTCTGTCTCCTTATTTTCAAGGTTTAGATGCATGGGAGACTGAGTGGATATAAATGAATGAGTGGCAACTAAATATAACAATACACAAAATGTTTTTGAAATCAAAAAGAGAGTTCAAGTAACTACCGTACTAGAGGTGATAGCTTCCTTCTTGCTTAAAATGTACACCCTTCCTACAACTGCGGTCCTTGGAGGTGGGAACCCTTGTCTACAACCTTCAGTGTTCAGGGACAAGCAGCAATGAGGTGCTCCAGGGTACCACACCACACATATTTGTTAGTTCCCACTCGGCACTCAAGAGTGGTGTAGTTAGTTCTTCTATATTTTCCACATCGCTCTAGTAAGCCTGTAGGACGACTCTTGGGAGGAGCAGCAGCAAGCTTCTTCTGGTTTACACTGTCACTCTGAGCTCTCTGCTTGGTCCACTTCTTGTTCTAATTTAGCGGGTTGAAGGCCCTCAACTTAGTCTTCACGTGTTCCAGTTTAGCTGCTCGCTCATACAACTCTTGATAGGTAAGGATCGGTTGACTAGCTAGCTCGTTGTGAATATAGAAAGCTAATCCCTCTTAAAATCTTCTCATCTTCAGTGTTTTAGATGACACAAACTCTTGAATAAACTGGATAGTTCTGTAAACTTATGAGCGTCCTGCATTACAGTTGTACCACCACTCATCTTCAGTTCCATAAATTCTTTGTCCTTCTGTCGTTGAGCCACAATTGGTTAAAATTTGACTCTCAGCTCTTCCATAAATCTACCCCAAGTGAAGTCAGACCGTAGGAGCCTATCCTTAGCAGTGTTCCACCAAATATCAACTTTTTCAGTTAGGTAAAACGTCCCAATGTTCACCTTTTTATCCTTTTGGAACCTCTACTATAGTGAAAATTTTCTCCATCCCTCAAATTCGTTCCTCAAGTTCCGCTTGGTCATACTTTCCATCATAGACTTTAGGGTTGCGCCGGCTACCCTATCTACTAGTTTATCATCCTTAGGAGGGATTTCAGTAGGTGCTGGAGGAATTTGTTTTATAAGTTCAGACACCAAACTATGTTAGTAATTAGGGTTCCAAATGTTATTAGGCAATTTAGGGGGAATCAGAGGATTCCACTAAGGTTTGGTGGCACATTACGTGAAGCTTGGTCACCTAACCCCTGACCGTGGTACGAGTTATCTCCTATGTGGGTCTCCGCATTATTTTGCACAAATTCAAACATTCTGACTATTCAATTGACAGAGTAATTCAATTACTTTAGCACAACCATCATATAAGATAAGCATACACAATATCCTACATGTATGAAATATAACGCTATGAAATCCAGGAAATGGGTTTTACATGTGGACTACCATACTAGCATGTAGTAAAGAGATGTGAGTGGCCACAAAAGTAATTGGCAAGATGCTCACTGCATAGGGATCCATCTAATAAAGTAGAATATAAGAGAAGACTATGTAAGAGATAAGCAAACATTACTATTGTCACTAATCTCCAATGATATTGTAATGACCCTTGCTAATAAACTTTCTCACTCTCCTAACTCTACTCTCCATACTCCATATCCCATCAAGGAAGATCAAACCTAGCTATGATACCAAAAATTATAATGCCTCAAAATGCATATATTTTATTGTTTGTATTCTCCTCAATAAGGACTAATAAACACAATGGTAGGGGCGTTACCGTCGTCCAAAAGGACAAGGCCCGCTTTTGCAATTCATTTTAAGTTAAAAGAGTGAATGAGATGAATGTAAAATTGCATTGCTAGTTATTATCTGATAGTAAACCCCAGGATACTATTACAATCTATGGATAGGTGTATACCTGCCACATCGATCAAGGGACCTTGCCTGAAGCCTGAAGGGAAAATGCCCCATAGATGATAACTGATGGGGTCACTAATTATAGGATAAATCATTATGTAAACTGATTCATTGATGTACTTACCAAAACATAATAACTTTAATAAATACACTCTGATTTCTAAGGATAAAGGCAATGGATGTACCTGAAGTGTTTAAAATGCAATCTCACTAGATAATACTTATACACAATGGGAAACGATAGCCTAGGCCCATTTTCGCTTAAAAATATAGTTATAGGTAAATGCAGTTAGTAAACAACTTTCACTCCATAATTTGTAACTTTAACGAAAATTGATTAATTAAAAGGACCACCACAATTCAAACAATTCAACATAAGATAAGGTACACTAAAATGATTTAAAAACAAAATAAGTTGGGGTCATTAAACTTGAAGTAAAACAACTTGGAGCAAAATAGAGCAAAATGAAATAACTGAGGTCATAATGAAATAATGGATATATGGGGAATATGGGTTTTTAATATTCCTAAAATAGATAATCAAAGGGTTAGTGCGAAGGGAGGTGCTGTGAGGTTCAAGAAAGCTCATATAACCCTAGCACAGTGATTACCGCAAGTGCAAGGGTAGCCATAGAATAGATAAAGATATCGTTCCTTAGGGACTAATATAACTTACTAAGTCTTTCCTGTCAGAATGTTCTAAGCAAAATTCTAATTCAATTGGTTTTGATTTAACTATTTCTAACTCACTATTTTGAATCAATCAAAGAGAAAATGCATACAGGAATTCACGTAGTTATGAAAGAGTATTGGATCAAAACAACAATCATGTGCTTTTCTCTAATCGGCTAATCTCGAGGAATTGCAATCTGTCCAGAAATTTGATCTATTGTTTCGAAATCAATCAAATTTGCCTAACCTAAGCAAAAGTCGTTCTTTTAAACTAAATTGCCTTAATTCAAGTTAAATATCTTCAATTACTCTCTAACCCTCCAAACATGCAAATCTCTCTTTTGAGACAACTCCACGTTAGCGTTAATTAAGTAGACAACCAAATGTCACCTTTAGGTTTTTCACTTGATTGTTTCAAGTGAGCAAGCAAATTTTGGCCAAAAATCCACTCACAACAATACAATTACTTGATAAACAAAATCAAACCAATCATGAAAATAAGCACAATTCTATAAATTAAAACATGATCGAACTACACTTTCACAAACTACTAAATCCCTAGACAAAAGAAAACTACTCATACATGATTAAGAAATAAACAAGACTAACCAACAATCTAGCAAAATCTGAGAGAAAGGCTTGACTGAGATGGCTTTCAACCAAGGGCTTCAAACAGCATCGAAAACCAAATGCATACACTTAGCGTTTCTCACCAAAACTAAAAAAATCAAACTAGAAACAACAAAATTTGAGAAAGAAAGAAACTAGGCTAAAACTATAATCTTTGCTACTCTATGCTTTTGGTTGTGCAAGGATGCCTTCTCTTGCTGCAGAACGGGGCCTTTTATAGAGGGGCTCACTTGATCTCATCCCCACAGCCGAAGGAAGATGAAGAGGCAGCAGTTACAGGCTCACCACGATCTGTGGCAGGTACCACGGTCCGACCGTAGTCTGGGCTGGGACCGGTTTTCTGATCTTTTCTTGCTCCACTGGCGTAGCAACACATGGGTGTCTATGGGGGAGGTCAAAATACTTATATTTATGGTCAAATACTACGTAAAAAGACTTAAAATCCCGCAAAACACATAAAACAACTATACCCAAGCATTAATTGAGAATAGGAGTATAGACATTAACTTAAAGCACAATATTCTCCTAAAAATGAAGCAAAATGATCCTAAAATGATGTATACATTAAGCACTTATCAAACTCCCCCATGCTTAAGCTGTTGCTTGTCCTCAAGCAATGCAGAACCAAAATTTTTCACAACCTCCTTAGGATAGATATAAGTACGTTCAAATAGCAAAGCTGATCCAAAGGTAGCCCAAAACGGTACAAAAATCATTAACAAATAGAATAGGGAATGAAATTTGCGAAAACCTGTTTGATAGACCACAATGTCAAACTTAAATCAATCTTCCCCAAATCATCAAATACGATCATTCAGTCATATAAAACAAGTAAGGGTAGCAAGGCCAGTAGAACCTCACTATAGTTATGTGGCTATCATCACTCATGTGTTTATAATAATGCAAGTTCTCTTAATTCAAATTTGTTAGACTCAATTCTTCCATAAGCTTGACAAGACTCTCAAATTCGCCATCACTAAAATGCAAACACACTAGACAATCATGAGGACTTTTTATAGGGATGTAACGGGGCTATGGGTAAAGTTAAGAGGGGAACAAATGTTTTGGAAATGAGGAGCTAGAGGCCATAGACTAAGAGCTAAACAATTCCCATGCATCATACTGCATCCTTCTTGAACCCAAATTAAATCCCAAATTGAAAAGAGAAAGAGTCAAAAATCACAAATACCCTACAATCCCGCCAAGGCTAACACATTCTTTTGATATTTATTTTTTTCTGTTGTTTGTTTTTCTTTTATGATTCTTTCTTTCTTTCTTTTTTTCTTTTTTTTATAATAAGGTAGCCAAAAGGAAATCCATAACGAACTTTAAATTCCTAATCTTCTGTAAACTTTGTACAATAAGACAAGGGATTTATCAAAATCTCACATCCCTACACCAAACAGCCAAAATTCACTAAAAGATATAACAATCCACCTTACTAACTCCCTATTATACTTGATGCAAAAGAATAAAACACTCCTCTAGTCTTGGCATAAGGGTAAGACAAGTATTTGGCCATGGGCTATAACAGAAAGTTTAAATCAAGAAAAACAGATATAAGCTCAAAGGGGCTAACAAGGGATACAATACACAACAAAGGTGGCTATTTGGCTGTGGGTTTCAATGAATCAAAGAAAGAAAAATGCCTCAATCATATTGCCTAAATGCATATACGAAATGTGATCTTGAATGAGAATCAAAGCAAGTTTTAGAGAAATGACTTCAAGGAAGAGTCACACATGAAAGAAAATATGAGACTAAAATGATGAATAGCCTCTAAAAGCTCAAAATCTCACGGGACATCTACCAAGGTCAAAACTAGCTCACTAGTAAACACGTGCCAAAATCATGTAAAGACTCATGTGGTAAATCAACTCGCATTCAACATGTGGTTAAAACATGGAGTTCATTTCGAAAACTCATTCGCAAACATTTTATGCACAATTCGGGTGAATCAAAGGATCAAATTAAACCATAGAAGTCTACCAAATATATAAAGATCATCATCAGAGGATTTTTTTAACCTTTTAATTTTTGTGTTGTGTTATTTTTTGGTTGTTTTTATGCATGCTCCTAATAACAATGCAAACTAAAAATGCAAAGAGACTAAAAAAAGGAAAAAAAGAAAATAGACCAAAAGGTAAAATGCAACATAGAATAAAAAGAAAACGAAATGCACTACTAAAGAAAACTAAATACTAAAATCAAAAACTACAAAAACTACCACTAACTACATATACAAAGCACAATCACACCAAATTGAAAACAGGCTTCAGACGCCAAATATAACGACTAACTAACTCCCCAATGCTCGAATCACACATTGCCCTCAATGTGGGCGCATAATAGAAAAAGGGAAGGGGAGTAGCACATAACATTCAGAAAGAAGGTGGTGGTGGAGAATGGGATGGTTGGCCATAAGAGATATGCAAATCTCGCCAGGTCAGTAGACATGCCCTATAGTCTTGGAAATATTGTGTCTGGGAAGCAAGCAACCCACGAAGCTCATCGTGGCGCTCATGGACAAAGTCCAAAAGAGCACCGCTCTCAGAAGCAACAAATGCTCGGAGTGAAACCTGTTTCTCTTGAATGGATCCAAAGGTGTCTTGGAGGTCAGAATAGTCAAGAGGGGTTGGTTAAGATGGTGTGTTAGGTCCTGCTTGACTAGAGTGAGGGGTTGGATGATGGGGTACGGGTTGAACAAGCTCCTCATCACCAGGTACCCAACAAAGGTTCGTCCGGTGAAGTAGAACGGTTCGATCAACATTGAGAAGCGACAAAAGCCGGTCCCTAGGGTAAATCCAACATAAACGGCTAGCCTTAGCTTTACAAAATCTCAAAAGCAGCTTGATCAAGCCGCTCAGATTCGAAAACTCTATCCTTAGGATTGGGCTCAACACCCAAGAATCTAGCAATAGTAGTCATAATCCCACCTATGACTATCATACCTTTAGTGCTAACAGCAGCACTATGTAATTGTCTAGCTAAAAAAGAACCTGGGTCAAGCTAACACCATCAAGCTTACAAGGAAAAAAGTATAACTCAAAAAGCCTCGGGACATTCAAACTATCATCCTGAGCAAATAGAGAACAAGCCAAAATGCACTTGGCTACTCTAATGCAGGGGTTCCTAATATGTGTGTATTTTGACAAACTAGAATTGTACCTAACACTCCTCGAAAGTTCACCCCAAAACACGTTCGGGTTGAATTCGGGGGGGACTTGGCGATTCGATAAATCCATGCTAGATGGAAAACCGAAAATACTGTTGAAGGTACCTAAGTTCAGTTCATACAATTGTCCCTGCAAATAAAATGATATATATCCCGCTTGACATTAAGGCCCTCTAGTGACCTCGATATGGAGTGTACTTAAGAATTCTAAGGTTAGGTCCCGGTATGTATGCTCTTTGATTTCTAAAAAGTGTCCCATACCACCTCTTGCAAACAAGCATCTAATATCATCCAACATTCCCAATCGGGGTAACAATTCCTCAACATAATATCTAGTTGCCACAAGGCAATTGTACCTAGCAACATGATCAGAATGCGTTAAACCAAGGGGGTGAGGAATGCTAGCTCTAGCACCAGCAATGGTGGATGTTTAGGATGTCCTTTGAGGCTGAGGTGGTGCTTGACTTGAAGACCCAATCTCCTTGGTGCTCCTTTGTGTCTTGGTTGGTACCATGGTTGCAAACTCTAACCAAAAACAAAACTAAAACCAAAATAAGAACTAAAACCTAGAAAATTGAAATAATTAAGTAAAAATATGAAGAATAAGAGAGAGAAAAGGATGGGAATGGTGGATGAGTGAAGGTGAGATGAATTTTAAGAAGAAGAAGAAAAGAGATGAAATTTGTGGAGAAAAAAGGAAGATTGAGTGAAAGGAAATGATTTGGTGTGAAAATGGAGAAGAAATAAGGGAGGATTAGAGGTATTGGTTATGAACAGTTTAGAGACAGAAAATGGAGGTCGAGAGAGAGTCGAGGTTGAAGAAAAAGAAGTGAAGGAGAGGAAAGGGCTTTGCGGTCAAAAACTTAGACCGCGGGGGTAGCAGTCCACCACGGACCTTGGGATGCACCACGGGCCAACGTGATTGCCAACACAAAAAATTTTCTGATGTTGAGCATCCAAGACCATAGTGCTGGAGGTTCTGGCTGTGGTGCCAAACATTTTATTCATGGTTTTTTTTTCTTTTTCTCTTTTGTTTTTGTTTTTTTACACAAACAACCAAAAAATAGTAAAAATCAAAACTAAAGAAAGAAGAAGGGAAAGAACTTGGGTTGCCTCCCAAGAAGCACTCTTCTAAGGTCAAGAGCTTGACCCTTGTTCTATACTTGGTCCAAATCAAGAAGTGCATGGACATTGGCTTTGTGCCGGACCACAACATCAAATTTCTTCAAGTGAAGGTATCATCTTAAAAGTTCTGGTTCTACGTGCTTCATCTTCATAACTTGGTGCCATAATGCATTATTCGCATACAAAACAAATCACTCTTTTGGCCCATCAATCGGGTTGCCATCAACTTGTTAAACCCTTACATCAAAATCTGCATCAAAACCTTTCATATGGGGCATAGAGAGAATGGTTTATGCAAACCTACAATAATCACTCATGAAAGACTCATTAGGAACAGGGTCCTCAACCTTGGGCTTGTTAGGTGGCATAGGAGTAGCAAACTCCACCTTAACATATCCTTGGTCGAGGTCCTCATAAGAAATCCAGTCAGAATTAGGAGAATCTTCATAGTTCAAGATATCCTCCATATCAATCTCAGGGGAAAGGGGTAATGCATCCGATATAGAAGAATGAGGAGAAGCCACGTCCTCCTTTCTATGAATAAACATAGCAAAGCGCCCTTCTACTTCAAAAGGTATACGACCCTCTCTTACATTAATGTGTTAAGTAGCTCTCGTCAAAATGGGCCGACCTAGGATAATTTGAGCATCGTCAGTTTCAGGCATGTCAACTATAATAATGTCTTCCAACACCCAAATGTCTCCTATATTGACTGGCACATTATCCAATTTGCTTATAGGTTGACACAAAACCACAAGCCAAATGTAGTGAAAAAGGTGCATCTAGTAATGGTCTTAGGTGCAACTTATGAAATGATGAATAGAGCATTATACTGACACTAGCACTTAGATCGCATAGACCTCTCTTAATTTTCACCTCTCCCACAATGCAAGGGATAGAAAAACAACCTGGTCAGGGAGCTTACGTGGAAAAAGGGTGGAGATCTCAATAGTGTCATTCTCTTTGAAAGTCTTGCCATCATTATTTCGCTCCTTATTTTCAGCCATGATTATTTCCCTACCCCCTTCCATTGGTGTATCCTCAGGGTTAGTTAAGTCGTCTCCTTCTTTCTTTATGCTAACATAGTTACAGTGCTCACGAGGATTGGGTTCGACCTTGTTAGGAAGTCTATCTGGGGGCGTAGATGAGAAAGTAGCTTTTTGCGCAATTTAAGCTTCTAACATCCTATTGTGAGTTTTAAGCACATCAACCTTTAAGGCTAATTCCTTAATGTACTCATCCCGTTTTTGTTGCGCCATAAGCATGCTTTCTATCATTACCTCTAAATTATAATTTTGGGGCATCTGAGAAAGGAATGGGGGTCTTTGAAAACCAGGGGATAGTCTAGCATTCATAGGGATGATATTTGATGGGTTAGATTAGACCTATAAGAAAAATTTTGGATGATTCTTCCAACCAAGACTATAGGCATTAGAGTAAGGGTCATTAGTCGGTGTTGGGTTGAAATTTTGAACATAATTAACTTCATTAGGGTCTTCGGAAAAAGGACTTCCAACTTGACAATTCAAAGTCACATGGTCAATAGAACCACAAATTTCACAAGCGGAGGGGGCATTAGAATTCATAGCATTAACATTCATTCGATCCAGTCTTTGAGTCATGGCATCTATCATGGCATCTACTTTAGCAGAAACTAAAGTAAGCTCATTAACTTCAACCTTACCTTTAACCCGCTTGGGTTGGCCTCGTTCAGTGGACCATTGAAAGTTGTTTTAGTGTCATCTACTCAATCAGATTATAGGCTTCATCCTCAATCTTGCTCGTCACAGTTCCTCCTACCACCACATCAACAGTGGATCTTACAGATTAGGTCACACCATTATAAAAGGCGTGGATAATCATCCAAGGCTGAAGACCATGATTGGGGGCATAAACGCAACAGATCTTTAAAATACTCCCATGCTTCATAGAGCGTCTCATCATCTTTTTGCATGAAGTTGGTGATTTGATTCCTTAGGGTTGCTATTTTTTCTTAGAGAGAAAAACTTGGAAGAGGAATGCTCTTGTTAACTCATCCCAGCTGGTAATGCATCTAGATGAAGGAGTATAACCAAGCCCTTGCTTTATCCCTAAATGAGAAAGTAAATAAGCACAGGAAATCGCATCACTGGAGACTCCACTGTGCTTCAATGTGTTGCAAACCTCTAAAAAGACCAACAGGTGTAGATTCAGGTCTTCTAAAGGAGTTCTGCCGAACTAGGATTCTTGCACTATGGAAATGAGTGTTGGTTTGTGTTTGAAATTATAGTCATCTATAGCTGGGTGACTGATGCTTGAGGCGATCCCTTGGACTCCAAGGGTGATGAAATCTCGAAGAGTCCTTCTTTGGTCACCTCCTCCTCTTGTCATGTTTGAATTCCTTCTTGCCTCATGCCTTTGTTCTTCAATCCTTTGCTTTTTCCTCCTTAAGCAGAAAGTCCTCTTAATCTCAGGATCGGGTTCGTACTATATTGGACTTCGCATAAATTAGGAAAAATTCCTGCAAGCACTTTCACCAACACTACCAGCTCAGCTAAACAAGAAAAGAAAATTAAAAAAAAGAGACTATAAAATACTTAGTCACCTTCATAAGACAACTCAATAGTTAACAGTTTTCTCCCCTACAATGGCGCTAAAAACTTGATAGGGACTATCGCATGCGCACGGGTAGGGATAGCACAGATAAAGATATCGTTCCTCAGGGACTAATGTAACTTACTGAGTCTTGCCTATCAGATTATGCTAAGCAAAATTCTAATTCAATTGGTTTTGATTTAACTATTTCTAATTCACTATTCTGAATCAATCAAGTAGAAAATATGTCTGGGAATTCTTGTAGCTATGAAAGAGTACTGGATAAAAAAAAACAATCATGTGCTTTTCTCTAATGGGTTAATCTCAAGGAATTACAATCTATTCAGAAATTTTATCTATTCTTTCGAAATCAATCAAATTTGCCTAAACTAAGCAAAAGTCATTCTTTTAAACTAATTTGCCTTAATTCAAGTTAAATATCTTCAATTACTCTCTAGTCCTCCTAACATGCAAATCTCTATTTTGAGACGACTCCACGTTAGGTTTAATTAAGCAGTCCAACAACCAAATGTCACCTTTTAGTTTTTCACTCGATTATTTCAAGCGAGCAAACAAATTTTGGCCAAAAATGCATTCACAACATGACAATTACTTGATCAACGAAATCAAACCAGTCATGAAAATAAGCACAATTCTATAAATCAAAACATAATCTAACTACACTTTCACAAACTACTAAATCCCTAAACAAAAGAAAACTACTCAAACATGATTAAGAAACAAACAAAACTAAGCAACAGTTTGGAGAAATTTGAGAGAAAGGCTTCACTCAGATGGCTTTCATCCAAGGGCTTCAAATCTCCTTAAAAACCAAATGCATACACTCAGAGTTTCTCACTAAAACTAAAAAAATCAAATTATAAAAAATAAAATTTGAGAAAGAAAGAAACTAGGCTAAAACTCTAATATGTGCTACTCTATGCTTTTTGTTGTGCAAGGAGGCCTTCTACTGCTACAGAACGGGGCCTTTCATACTGGGGCTCACTTGATCTCAACCACACAACTGAAGGAGGATAAAGAGGCAGCAGTTACAAGCTCACCACAATCTGTGGCAGGTACCATAGTTCGACCGTGGTCTACCCTAGAACCAGCTTTCTGATCTTTTCTTGCTCCAGGGGCATACCAACACATGGGTGTCCGTGGGGGAGGTTAAAATACATCTATTTATGGTCAAAAGCTAGGTAAAAACACTTAAAATCCTGCAAAACACATAAAACAACAATACCTAAGCATAAATCGAGAATAGGAGTATAATTATTAACTTAAAGCACAATATTCTGCTAAAAATGAAGGAAAACAATCCTAAAATGATGTATACATTAGCCACTTATCGCTTGGCCCGATAGAAACCGATTTTAACTCACTACTTTCCCCACTTCTCAAATTTCATTCTCATGCATATTTAACTCGGTTTTCCAACCCAAGTAAGCTTCTATGCACAATCCAAGTTGTTGAAATCAATAACCTTCGTACTTTCTTTGCAATATCCATAATTATTTAGAAACTCCTAATAGTATCCATAAATCTCACGATTTCTTTCCTCCTTTATATTACCGTTTCAAGGGCTACTTTAGAAAATTTATATTTTTCATCTTCGACCTCAAATTGAGCCCTAAATCCCAATATAAAAAGCTTAAGAAGTCCCACAACACTTTCATTCACAGTGTGAAACCTAATTACCACAACACGGCTACTAAAATTGGGTTTAAACAAAACTATGCACAACTTCCGCACATGTTGCGTAGTCTTAGAAAATCAGGTATAACATTTTCCACAAAACTCAGAATGAAGTAATTCTAAAGGCATTTGAAAAATAACTCATCGATGTACCTATCCACCGAAAATCACAATTTTTGCACAGACTGAACATTACCAGTTTATTCATAAAGGGACCATTGTTTCGGGTCTGTTCACAACCCTACTTCCCATGCTCTCAACCTTTTCTTCACATAATTTTCCTTTAAAATCACTAACCCATGATTTGTTCCTTATCATCACCTTACAAAGCTATGTTACTCAAATTTACTCCATAATCATCTTCATCTAATTTTCAATTCTTCTCTTTACAAAAGCACCTAAAACATAAACATAATCTCACTTACTTACATAAATGTACCAAATAACCTCTTTTTAATCAATTGAAGAAATTTTTCATAACCCACCTCTTTTTGTAAAAATCACCTTAAGGCATTATCAAAGTTAAACAATACATCCAAATTTCATTTACCATCCAATTATCAAAGTTAAACAGCATATTTGAAGCTAAAACTAAACTAATCCATGCATGATCACTAAAACCCTAGCTTATGACCAACTTGTACTTGCACTTAAACTCATCTAAAATCAACAAAAAACATCATGATATCCATTACTAATGTCAAAGATAATAAAATCAAATATAAAACAATCCAAATCCATCACTTCAAACAAAAGGTTGAATGATCATGAACAACGTCAACCCTTGCAGGCTTTCAAGCTTAACCAAAAATTCAAACATCAAAATAATTCTTATCGTCAACCCTTGTAGGCTTTCAAGCTTAACCAAAAATTCAAACATCAAAATAATTCTAATCTCTATCAAGATGACATGATCAAAAATCAAAATCAACATAAAGAAGGGTCAAAACAAAAAGTCAATAAGAAGAGTGTAAGGGTTTACTCATTTTGAACTAGAAAAAGGAGGAGAGAAAAGCTTGATATTTTCATAGTTTACTGGGTGGAAAATGACTTAGGCAATACTTGGCGGAATTTTTAAACTCCATAAGCATCTTTTTACTAATGATATTAGGCATAATTGAGGATAATTAGCTAAGAAAATGGGCAGTAACTTGTTAGCCTAAAATTGAGCCTAAATGAATCCGGACCCAAAAGAAAACAAACTTTACGCATTTGATTTTTTTTTTTTTAGCTTGAAATTAAATTTTTGGTTGTTATAAAAAAAATCTAATCCTTTAAAATGTATTTATCAAGGCCAGCTGTTGATTCACCTTAATTTTACGATAATAAAACCCGAATTGTAAAGTGGGGCCAAATGAAATTTTCCCAACCGGGATTATTAAATGTGATAATTAAGTGTGAGAAGAATAAAATTTTGACTAAATTAAATAAATAAACATGATGTAGGGTCGGGCCGTTACAACCTTCCACCCTTAAAGAGTTTCATCCTCGAAACTTATGAACTTTATCACAAATATACGAGAGTGCCTCAAATACGTGTGGGTGCTTGGCTTTCATTTCTTCTTCGGTTTCTGATGTGGCTTCAGAGGAGGCGATTTGTCCAAATTACTTTGACTAAAGGTATATGCTTTTTGCGTAGCTACTTAATCCTGTTATATTGGATGGGATGCTCTTCGTGCACTAGACCCTTAACGACACCAATGGGTTTGGTTATGACAGTGTGGTCAAGATCTGAAATGTACTTCCTGAGTTGTGGGGTAAGGAACACGTTATGAATGTGTTCGAGTTATGCAGGCAGATCTAGTCGACAAGCTACGACATTCAATCTTTCAATAAACTGGTTTGGTCCAATATATTTTGGCCTTAATTTAGCTTGCAAAGCTCTTTATACCCTTAGTTGGTGAAACTTCCTGGAAAACCTTATCATCTACCTAAAGCTCCAGGGGTCTCCTTCTTTTATCAACATTGCTTTTCCGTCGGCTCCAATAGTCTTATTCTAAGAGTCTTCTAATGACAGTCACCTCATCGAGTGTTGGAGAACAACTTCATGACCCAAAAGATGATTTTTTCATCAATATCTGTTGTCATTTTAACCTAATGTTTCATATAGATTTCTCTACTAGTACTTCTGGAACATCGACTACTGGGAGTTCTATGATTTCTTTAAATGCAAATGCTGGTGATATTTTTAGATGCTTGCCTATATGGCACTAATTGAACACCAAAGTTCTCAAGCCCTCTTAAGAGGTTCAACTGAGTAATCACTATAGTGCTCAACCTATGTTGTGCCCTCCTAGTCAGGGCATCTGCTACAACATTTGCCTTTCCTGGGTGATGTCGAATCTCCAAGTCGTAATCTTTAAGCAATTTTGGTCAACGCCTTTGCCACATATTGAACTTCTTCGGAGTGAAAATGTACTTCCAACTTTGATGATCAGTAGAGATCTCACAAGGTACTCCATAGAAGCAATGTTTCTAAAGTTTTAGTGCAAAAATCACAACTGCTAGATCCATGTCATAGTTGTGGTAATTTCTCCCATAAGGGTTGAGAAGTTGTGAGGCATAAGGTATCACTTTATCTTCTTGCTAACTTAATAGCTTCTTCCAACAAATTGGTCAGGAAGATGTTATCTTTGAAAAATCCTTCCCAAAACTCAATAATACACAACTAAACCTAAAAAGTTGATAGTCTCAATAACATTGGTGGGCCTTTGACACTCTGTAATTGCTTTCATTTTCTGTAAATCAACCTTAATCCCTTTCTTTTCAAAACCAGATGTCCCACAAATGCCACTTCTTCTAACCAGAACTCATACTTCTTGTATTTGTTATGTAATTGAGCGTCCCTCAAGGTCTACAATAACATTTTCAAATGGGTAATGTGTTCGTCTATGTCTTTGGAATAAATCAAGATATTGTCTACAAATACCACTAGAAACTTGTCCAAATAGGGTCTGAAAACTGTATTTATAAGATTTATTAAGGCCGCAGGGGCATTGGTCAGGGAAAAAGGCATCACGCTGAGTTCATAGTGACCAAACCTGGTCCTAAGTACAATTTTAGGAATGTATTTAAGTTGATGGTATCATGATATCAAATAAATCTTGGAAAAGACTCCTGCTCCTTACAGTCGATCAAATAATTCAGAGCAATGGGTATTTCTTATTGATGGTAATCTTGTTCGGCTCCTTGTAACCAATACACATCCTCGAAGCTTTATCTTTCTTCTTCACGAATAGAATTAGGGCCCCCCATGGTGACACACTTGGTTTGATAAATCCCTTCTGTAATAGTCATTTAATTGAATCTTCAGTTTTTTAAGCTTTGTTTGGGCCCCATACAATATGGGGCTTTAGAGATAGGTTCGGCATAAGGAATTAATTCGATCTCAAAATTAATTTTTCTTTGTGGGGCAGTCCTGGTAACTCTTTAGGAAGACATCTCTACATTCACAAACTACAAGGGTATCTTCTACTTTTTCTTCGTTTGGTTGAGTGTTAATAGAATAACACTAATACCCAATATATCCTTGAAATAAGATCTCAGTTGCTTTCATAACAGAATTTAAAGGACAACATTTTTCCTTTCTTTACACATAAAAGATATTTGTCGACCTCGTTCTTCCCTTGAAATAACCTTAAGGTCCTCATAATCTATCTTCGCCCCATAAGTACACAACTAGCTCATTTCTAGAATGATATCAAAGTCTGATGGGTCAAATTGATTCAAAACTCCATGGAATACTATCCCACCAATAGTAATTGGGACACGTTTATAAGAGATAGGACACTCAACTCCAGAGTCATTAGGTAACTTGATTCTATAATTGGTTTCTGTCTCCTTATTATCAAGGATTATCAAGCCTTCAATCTTCGAGGTCAGGTAGCAATGAGGTGCTCAGGCTACCGCAATTGCTACCGCACCCCATGCATTTGTTAGTTCCCATTCAGCACCCAGGGGTGGTGCGGTTAGTTCTTCTATATTTCCCACAGGGCTCTGCTAAGTTTGCAGGACGACTCTTGGAAGGACTAAGAGCAGGGTTCTTCTGGTTTATATACATACATAGATACATACATACACACACACAAATAGAGACACACACACACAAATAGACACACACACAGACACATATATACATATATGTGTGTGTGTGTGTGTGTGTGTGTGCGCGCGTGTGTGTACATA
>JACYFF010002017.1:23279633-23290517 GCA_017589665.1 Selenicereus undatus
ATTATTATTATTATTATTATTATTATTATTATTATTATTATTATTATTATTATTATTATTACTATTGTTGTTGTTATTGTTATTATTGTTGTTATTATAATAATAATAATAATAATAATAATAATAATAATTATTATTATTATTATAACCTTGCAAAAATTTAATTTTGATTTATGCAAAAATGTTATCATTACGAAGCGTTTTATTTCGGAATCCAACTTTTTTTTAGCCCAATTTAAAGCCCAACAAGTTTGCTTATTAACCTAACTAATTACCATGATTAAGCTTAACCATGGTTAGCCCAAAAGGTTACTTTACTAGTTAAAATCAACCAAGTATTTGTGAAGTACTTATGTGCAAGCAAAGCAATCTCAACCAAGCAAACACACACACACCCATCTTCCTCTTTTCTCTCTCAACCTCATGGCCAGCCCTTTCGCCCTTACTGTTGTTTGCTGCTATTCTGGCCACCAGACAGCCACCAGCTAGCCACCCCTTGCCACCCTAGTCCCCCACTAGCCATCCCCAACACCTCACACCACTTATATCTATTTTTTTTCAAGCATCAAAGTGAATAAATAGTAAACCCTAACTTGATCTTGATGTATTTTTGGTTTTATGATTGTTTTAGTTATAATTCATGCTCTTGAGATTAAAATAGATGTTATCATGCAAATTTTAATGATTTTGGGGGTATTGATCATGGTGGGATTGAGTTTGAAGCATGTTAAGGTTTGAGTTTTGTCATGATCAAGTTAGCTTAAGTCAAGTGATGAATTTGTATTGTTTTGTATATGATTTTGTAATATTTAGTCTTATTCATTATTACGATGATGAGGATTTACGTAAAAAAAAGAGGAGAAAGCTAAAACAATGACCGCTAGGAATTTCAAGAAAATATGCCAGACTTCGGGATTAAATTGGTAATGATCAGCCTTGGAAAAAATATAAGTTTTGGTGGATAGATATTTTAGTGTGTTAGATTTCAAATGGATTTTGAATCGCCTTAATTCAAGGTCTGTGGAAAATGTTATGGTCGTTTTACCTAAACTGTGCAAAATGGACCAAAGATGGCATACTTATGTTCTAGCCCCATTTTGGGAATCCTATGGTGGGAATCATGCTTGGTGTTCTGAATGGAAGTTTTTTGTGAGTTCTTAACCGTTCCATATTGGGGTTTTAGGTCTCCATTTGAGGTCAATGGTGAAAGTTATGAATTTTTGAAGTGAATTGACGTGCTTTGGTGCAAATTGGGCTGTTATTGCAATTTCTATGTAGCGTATACTTCAACGAAAATTCTGAACATTTTCCTGTAGAATCTCCATATTATTTTTGAATTTTATATAATATTTCAAGAATTGTGGTTGAGTATTTTGAGTTTGGTAATTTTTGGAAGCATTTTGAGTAATTGTGTAAAGAGTAATAATAAAGATTGAGTGAGATTGATCATGCACTCATTTTGTGTATTTTGGACCAAATAGGGTCATTTAATGGGGAAATAAATATTCATAGACTTTCATGGAGCTTTTAGCATGATTAATGAGAAAGAAGAAGATAAGTATACAATTTGGGAGCTTGTTTATGAGCTTTGAATCATTTATGGATTTTACAAAGAAAATACCAAATTTAGTGAGCTTAATAGCTTCTATTGAGTTCAATGATTCATTAGGGGTGGAATTCTATATCCAATGGATATATTAATGAA
The DNA here is from genome assembly GCA_017589665.1 of Selenicereus undatus. NCBI lineage: Eukaryota > Viridiplantae > Streptophyta > Magnoliopsida > Caryophyllales > Cactaceae > Selenicereus > Selenicereus undatus. The sequence goes on from JACYFF010002017.1 coordinate 23,281,339, forward strand.
ATATGAGAAATGGGGACAGTTGTGACTCAGAACCTATACTTATCAGACCAACTTATTATAGTTTATGCTATTTTGAACCAAGATATATCTCTCTTGGCCTCAAACCTTTATTACTTACTCACTTTAGAATGTATCAAATGTATTTAGCAAGCCAATCTAGTGTACTAATTGTTATCTTGAACCAAGTTATATATCAGCAACCTTAAACCCGTATCAGCAACCTGTTTCAGAAAAGGCCACAACCACTCTATCAATTGTCACCATCAAGGCCTTTTCCATTGTAATCTCATTTACCTCATTGTGGAATATTTGAATTTTATTTACTTTATATCAGATGTAATTACTTTTATTAATTCAGTTTTGAAGTTATATTGAAATACCCAAGTTATGTATACCATTTAATTACTCAATTTCTATTATGCATACTTTTACTTACACAATTATGCGAGTAATGATCATTTACTGACTCCACATACCTACAATGACATTTATAAAACAGAGTTGAGTCTTAGTTATTGTTCCCTATTATGCATAAGTCTTATGAAGTCAGAACATATTTATCAAGTCATCGGGATCAATAATCTATTTGGGGTGAACAACTATATTTAATGGACTTGTGAATGAAATATGGGAAGTGGGGAGAATGTTTGACTAAGAAACCATATTTATCAGACCAAGTTGCAGTTTTTGATATTTTGAACCAAGACATATCTCCTTTGGCCTCAAACCTCTATTACTTACTCAATTTAGAATTTATAAAACGCATTAATCAAGCCAATCTGGTATACTTATTGTTATCTTGCACCAAGCTATACATCAGTGAGCCTTAAACCCGCATCAGCAACCCATTTCAGAAAAGACCAAAACCACTCTCCCATTTTTCACAATCAAGGCCTTTTCCTTTGTATTCTCATTTATCGCATTGCGGTCTATTTTACTTTCGTTTATTTCATATCAAATTTAATTATAATCCAAGTTATGTTGAAAAAGTTATGGATGTGTTTCCTAGAACTGCACAGGTTCAACCAAAAACTGACACACTTGTGTTCTAGCACCATTTTGGGAACCCTATTATACGAATCATGTTTTGTGTTGTAAATGAAAGTTTTTCAGCACTTCTTAGTCTTTCCATATTGGGATTTTTGATCTCCATTTGAAGTCAACGGCAAAAGTTTTGAATTTTTGAAGTGAAGTGACCTGCTTTGGTGCAAATTGAACTATTATTGCAATTTCTATGCAGCGTACACATGGAGGAAAATTCTGAAAAATTTACAGTATGTTGCCCATATTATTTTCGAATTTTCTACCAGATTTCGGTGTTCTGAGTTTGGTGATTTTTGGAAGCATTTTGAGTATGTAAAGAGCAATAATAAAAATTAAGTGAGATTGATCGTGCACTCATTTTGTGTTCTTCGCGTCTAGTAAGGTCATTTAAGGAGGAAATAGATATTCATAGATTTTATTGGAGTTTTCAGCTCGACTTATAAGAGAAAAGAAGAAAAGCATGCATTTTAGGAGCTTAATTATGAGTTTTGAATCACTTATGGATATTACAAAGAAAGTACCAAGTTTGGGGAGTTTAATAGCATTCATCGGGATCAGTAGTCTTTTGGGGTGAAGAACTGTATTTAATGAACTTGTGAATGAAATATGGGAAGTGGGGAGAATCTTTGACTCAGAAATCATATTTATCAGACCAAGTTGCAGTTTATGATATTTTGAACAAAGACATACCTCTCTTGGCGTTAAACCTCTATTACTGACTCAATTTTGAATGTATAAAATGCAATAATCATGCCAATCTAGTGTACTTGTTGTTATCTTACACCAAGCTATACATCAGTAAGCGTTAAACCCGCATCAGCAAGCCATTTCAGAAAAGGCCAAAACCACTCTCCCATTTGTCACCATCAAGGCCTTTTCCGTTGTAATGTCATTTATCTCATTGCAGTTTTTTTTACTTTCATTTACTTCAGATCAAATTTAATTATAATCCAAGTTATGTTGAAAAAGTTATGGACGCGTTTGCTAGAACTGCACAGGTTCAACAAAAAACTGACACACTTGTATTCTAGCCCCATTTTGGGAACCCTATTATAGGAATCATGTTTTGTGTTGTAAATGAAAGTTTTTCAACACTTCTTAGTCTTACCATATTAGGTTTTTAGGTCCCCATTTGAAGTCAACGGCGAAAGTTATGAATTTTTGAAGTGAAGTGACCTGCTTTGGTGCAAATTGAACTATTATTGCAATTTCTATGCAGCGTACACAAGGAGGAAAATTCAGAAAAATTTACAGTACATTGCCCATATTATTTTTGAATTTTCTACCAGATTTTGGTGTTCTGAGTTTGGTGATTATTGCAAGCATTTTGAGTATGTAAAGAGCAATAATAAAAATTGAGTCGGATTTATCGTGCACTCATTTTGTGTTCTTTGGGTCGAGTAAGGTCATTTAAGGGGGAAATAGATATTCATGGATTTTACTGGAGTTTTTAGCTCGATTTATAAGACACAAGAAGAAAAGCATGCATTTTGGGAGCTTAATTATGAGTTTTGAATCGCTCATGGATATTGCAAAGAAAGTACCAAGTTTGAGGAGTTTAATAGCATTCATCGGGATCAATAATCTATTTGGGGTGAAGAACTGTATTTAATGAACTTGTGAATGAAATATGGGAAGTGGGGAGAATGTTTGACTCAGAAATCATATTTATCATACCAAGGTGCAGTTTATGATATTTTGAACCAAGACATACCTCTGTTGGCCTCAAACCTCTATTACTCACTCAATTTTGAATGTACAAAATGCATTAATCAAGCCAATCTAGTGTACTTGTTGTTATCTTGCACCAAGCTATACATCAGTGAACCTTAAACACGCATCAGCATCCCATTTCAGAAAAGGCGAAAACCACTCTCCCATTTGTCACCATCAACGCCTTTTCCGTTGTAATGCCATTTATCTCATTGCGGTTTTTTTTACTTTCATTTACTTCAGATCAAATTTAATTATAATCCAAGTTATGTTGAAAAAGTTATGGATGTGTTTGCTAGAGCTGCACAGGTTCAACCAAAAACTGACATAGTTGTGTTCTAGCCCCATTTTGGGAACCCTATTATAGGAATCATGTTTTATGTTGTAAACAAAAGCTTTTTAGCACTTCTTAGTCTTTCCATATTGGAATTTTAGGTCTCCATTTGAAGTCAACGGCGAAAGTTATGACTTTTTGAAGTGAAGTGACCTGCTTTGGTGCAAATTAAACTGTTATTGCAATTTCTATGCAGCGTACACATGGAGGAGAATTCTGAAAAGTTTATAGTAGATTGCCCGTACAATTTTCGAATTTTTTAAGAGATTTCGGTGTTTTGCGTTTGGTGATTTTTTGAAGCATTTTGAGTATGTTAAGAGCAATAATAAAAATTGACTGAGATTGGTCGTGCACTCATTTTGTGTATTTTGGGTCGAGTAAGGTCATTTAAGGGAGAAATGAATATTCAAGGATTTTATTGGAGTTTTCAGCTCGATTTATAAGAGAAAAGAAGAAAAGCATGCATTTTGGGAGCTTAATTATGAGTTTTGAATCACTTATGGATATTACAAAGAAAGTACCAAGTTTGGGGAGTTTAATAGCATTCATCGGGATCAATAATATGTTTGGGGTGAAGAACTGTATTTAATGGACTTGTGAATCAAATATGGGAAGTGGGGAGAATTTTTGACTAAGAAACCATATTTATCAGACCAAGTTGCAGTTTATGATATTTTGAACCAAGATGTATCTCTCTTGGCCTCAACCCTATATTACTTACTCAATTTAGAATGTATAAAATGTATTAATCAAGCCAATCAAGTGTACTTGTTGTTATCTTGCACCTAGCTAGACATCAGTTTGCCTTAAACCTGCATCAGCAACCCATATCAGAAAAGGCCAAAACCATTCTCCCATTTGTCTTCATCAAGGCCTTTTTCTTTTTCATCTCATTATAATCCATGTTATGTTGAAAAAGTTATGGATGTGTTTGCTAGAACGGCACAGGTTCAACCAAAAACTGACACACTTGTGTTTTAGCCCCATTTTGGGGACCATATTATAGGAATCATGTTTTGTGTTGTAAATGGAAGTTTTTCAGCACTTCTTAGTCTTTCCATATTGGGATTTTGGGTCTCCATTTGAAGTCAACGGCAAAAGTCATGAATTTTTGAAGTGAATTGACCCGCTTTGGTGCAAATTGAACTATTATTGCAATTTCTATGCAGCGTACACATGGAGGAAAATTCTGAAAAATTTATAGTACGTTGCCCGTATTATTTTCAAATTTTCTACCAGATTTCGGTGTTATGAGTTTGGTGATTTTTGGATGATTTTGAGTATGTAAAGAGCAATAATAAAAATTAGGTGAGATTGATCGTGCACTCGTTTTGTGTTCTTTGGGTCGAGTAAGGTCATTTAAGGGGGAAATACATATACATGGATTTTATTGGAGTTTTCAGCTCGATTTATAAGAGAAAGGAAGAAAAGCATGCATTTTGGGACCTTAATTATGTGTTTTTAATCACTTACGGATATTGCAAAGAAAGTACCAAGTTTGGGGAGTTTAATAGCATTCATCGGGATCAATAGTCTATTTGGGGTGAAGAACTGTATTTAATGAACTTGTGAATGAAATATGGGAAGTGGGGAGACTATTTGACTCAGAAATCATATTTATCAGACCAAATTGCAGTTTATGATATTTTGAACGAAGACATACCTCTCTTGGCCTCAAACCTCTATTACTGACTCAATTTTGAATGTATAAAATGTAATAATCAAGCCAATCTAGTGTACTTGTTATTATCTTGCACCAAGCTATACATCAGTAAGCCTTAAACCCGCATCAGCAACCCATTTCAGAAAAGGCCAAAACCAGTCTCCCATTTGTCACCATCAAGGCCTTTTCCGTTGTAATGTCATTTATCCCATTGCAATTTTTTTTACTTTCATTTACTTTAGATCAAATTTAATTATAATCTAAGTTATGTTGAAAAAGTTATGGATGTGTTTGCTAGAACTGCACAGGCTCAACAAAAAACTGACACACTTGTGTTCTAGCCCCATTTTGGGAACCTTATTATAAGAATCATGTTTGTGTTGTAAATGAAAGTTTATCAACACTTCTTTGTCTTTCCATATTAGGTTTTTGGGTGTCCATTTGAAGTCAACGACGAAAGTTGTGAATTTTTGAAGTGAAGTGACCTGCTTTGGTGCAAATTAAACTGTTATTGCAATTTCTATGGAGCATACACATAGAGGAAAATTCTGAAAAATTTACAGTGCATTGCCCATATTATTTTCGAATTTTCTACAAGATTTCAATGTTTTGAGTTTGTTGATTTTTGGAAGCATTTTGAGTGTGTAAAGAGCAATAATAAAAATTGAGTGAAATTGATCGTGCACTCATTTTGAGTATTTTGGGTCGAGTAAGGTCATTTAAGGGGGAAATGAATATTCATGGTTTTTATTAGAGTTTTCAGCTCGATTTATAAGACAAAAGAAGAAAAGCATGCATTTTGGGAGCTTAATTATGAGTTTTGAATCACTTATGGATATTGCAAAGAAAGCACCAAGTTTGGGGAGTTTAATAGCATTCATCGGGATCAATAATCTATTTGGGGTGAAGAACTGTATTTAATGGACTTGTGAATGAAATATGAGAAGTGGGGAGAATTTTTGACTCAGAAACCATATTTATCAAACCAAGTTGCAGTTTTTGATATTTTAAACCAAGGCATATCTCTCTTGGCCTCAAACCTCTATTACTCACTCAATTTAGAAAGTATAAAACGTATTAATCAAGCCAATCTAGTGTACTTGTTTTTATGTTGCACATAGCTATACATCAGTGAGCCTTAAACCCGCATCAGCAACCCTTTTCAGAAAAGGCGAAAACCACTCTTCCATTTGTCACCATCAAGGCCTTTTCCTTTGTAATCTCATTTATCTCATTGCGGTCTATTTTACTTTCATTTATTTCAGATCAAATTTAATTATAATCTAAGTTATGTTGAAAAAGTTATGGATGTGCTTGCTAGAACTGCACAGGTTCAACCAAAAACTTACACACTTGTGTTCTACCCCCATTGTGGGCACCCTATTATAGGAATCATGTTTTGTTTTGTAAATAAAAGTTTTTCAGCACTTCTTAGTCTTTCCATATTAGGTTTTTGGGTCTCCATTTGAAGTCAACGGCGAAAGTTATGAATTTTTGAAGTGCAAGGACATGCTTTGGTGCAAATTGAATTGTCATTGCAATTTCCATGCAGCGTACACAACAAGGAAAATTTTAAAAAATTTATAGTAGATTGCCAATATTTTTTTCGAATTTTCTACTAAATTTCGGTGTTTTGAGTTTAGTGATTTTTGAAAGCATTTTGAGTATGTGAAGAGCAATAATAAAAATTGAGTGAGATTGATCGCGCACTCATTTAGTGTATTTTGGGTCAAGTAAGGTCATTTAAGGGGGAAATGAATATTTATGGATTTTATTGGCGTTTTCAGCTCGATTTATAAGAGAAATGAAGAAATACATGCATTTTGGGAGCTTAATTATGAGTTTTGAATCACTTATGGATATTACGAAGAAAGTACCAAGTTTGAGGAGTTTAATAGAATTCATCGGGATCAATAATCTACTCAGGGAGAAGAACTGTATTTAATAGACTTGTGAATGAAATATGGGAAGTGGGGAGAATTTTTGACTCAGAAACCACATTTATAAGACCAAGTTGCAGTTTATGATATTTTTAACCAAGATATATCTCTCTTGGCCTCAAACCTCTATTACTTTCTCAATTTAAAATGTATAAAACATATTAATCAGGCCAATCTAGTGTACTTGTTATGTTGCACCAAGCTATGCATCACTGAGCCTTAAAGCCGCATCAGCAACCCATTTCAGAAAAGACCAAAACCACTCTCCCATTTGTCACCATCAAGGCCTTTTCCTTTGTAGTCTCATTTATCTCATTGCGGTCTATTTTACTTTTGTTTATTTCATATCAAATTTAATTACAATCCAAGTTATGTTGAAAAAGTTATGGATGTGTTTGCTAGAACTGCACAGGTTCAACCCAAAACTGACACACTTGTGTTCTAGCCCCATTTTGGGAACCCTGTTATAGGAATCATGTTTTGTGTTGTAAATGAAAGTTTTTCAGCACTTCGTAGTCTTTCCATATTGAGATTTTAGGTCTCCATTTACGAATTTTTTAAGTGAAGTGAGCTACTTTGGGGTAAATTGAACTATTATTGGAATTTCTATGCATCGCACACATGGAGGAAAATTCTGAAAAATTTACAGTCCATTGCCCATATTATTTTCGAATTTTCTACAAGATTTCGGTGTTTTGAGTTTGGTGATTTTTGGAAGCATTTTGAGTATGTAAAGAGCAACAACAAAAATTAAGTGAGATTGATCGTGCACTCATTTTGTGTTCTTTGGGTCGAGTAAGGTCATTTAAGGGGGAAACAGATATTGATGGATTTTATTGGAGTTTTCAGCTCGATTTATAAGAGAAAAGAAGAAAAGCATGCATTTTGGGAGCTTAATTATGAGTTTTGAATCACTTATGGATATTGCAACGAAAATACAAAGTTTGGGGAGTTCAATACCATTCATCGGAATCAATAATCTATTTGGGGTGAAGAACTGTATTTAATGAACTTGTGAATGAAATACGGGAAGCGGGGAGAATCTTTGACTCATAAATCATATTTATCAAACCAAGTTGCAGTTTATGATATTTTGAACCAAGACATACCCCTCTTGGCCTCAAACCTCTATTACTGACTCAATTTTGAACGTATAAAATATATTAATCAAGCCAATCTAGTGTACTTGTTGTTATCTTGCACCAAGCTATACATCAGTGAGCCTTAAACCCGCATCAGCAACCCATTTCAGAAATGGCCAAAACAACTCTCCCATTTGTCACCATCAAGGCCTTTTCCGTTGTAATGTCATTTATCTCACTGCAGTTATTTTTTCTTTCATTTTCTTCAAATCAAATTTAATCAAATCCAAGATATGTTGAAAATGTTAAGGATGTGTTTGCTAGAACTGCACAGGTTCAACAAAAAACTGACACACTTGTGTTCTAGCCCCATTTTGGGAACCCTATTATAGGAATCAGGATTTGTGTTGTAAATGAAAGTTTTTCAACTCTTCTTAGTCTTTCCATATTAGGTTTTTGGGTCTCCATTTGAAGTCAACCGCGAAAGTTATGAATTTTTGAATTGAACTGACCTGCTTTTTCGCGAAGTGAACTATTATTGCAATTCCTATGGAGCATACACATAGAGGAAAATTCTGTAAAATTTACAGTCCATTGCCCATATTATTTTCGAATTTTCTAAGAGATTTCGGTGTTTTGAGTTTGGTGATTTTTGGAAGCATTTTGAGTATGTAAAGAGCAATAATAAAAATTGAGTGAGATTGATCGTGCACTCATTTTGTGTATTTTGGGTCGAGTAAGGTCATTTAAGGGGCAAATGAATATTCATGGATTTTATTGCAGTTCTCAGCTCGATTTATAAGAGAATAGATGAAAAGCATGCATTTTGGGAGCTTAATTATGAGTTTTGATTCACTTATGGACATTACAAAGAAAGTACCAAGTTTGGGGAGTTTAATAGCATTCATCGGGATCAATAATCTATTTGGGGTGAAGAACTGTATTTAAAGGACTTGTAAATGAAATATGGGAAGTGGGGAGAATTATTGACTCAGGAACCATATTTATCAGACCAAGCTACAGTTTTTGATATTTTGAACCAAGACATATCTCTCTTAACCTCAAACCTCTATTACTTACTCAATTTAGAATGTATAAAACGTATTGATCAAGCCAATCTAGTGTACTTGTTGTTATCTTACACCAAGGTATACATCAGTGAGCCTTAAACCTGCATCAGCAACCCATTTCAAAAAAGACCAAAACCACTCTCCCATTTGTCACAATCAAGGCCTTTTCCTTTTTTATTCTCATTTATCGCATTGCGGTCTATTTTGCTTTCGTTTATTTCATATAAAATTTAATTATAATCCAAGTTATGTTGAAAAAGTTATGGATGTGTTTGCTAGTAGAACTGCACAGGTTCAACCAAAAACTGACACACTTGTGTTTTAGCCCCATTT
>JACYFF010002017.1:23310665-23358768 GCA_017589665.1 Selenicereus undatus
TGCTATGTGTGTGTGTGTGTGTGTGTGTGTGTGTGTGTGTGTGTGTGTGTGTATCAATTGGCCTATATACTCCTTAGATGATAAGTTTCTTACTATTTTACCTAAGAAATTTTAGAATATAATAATCGAAACTTTAGAGATGGTGAAAATCAATAATTTGACTTTAGAATCCACCGCTTTAGCTTGGAAGATATCTATTTTCTATAGTGCAGGTTGTTCTAGATTGTATTTTTCAAACAATTCCGAATGATATTGCCTCCAAAATAACAAAAATATATAAAATTCAAATTATTTAGATTCATTTTACAATTTAAATTGCCTAAAAGCACAATTTAGAAAACCATTCTAAACTACTAACAATAAATACCCTCAAATTCCAGAATTTTGGGGCCTATTTCTCAACATCTGATTAGTAACTTACACCAATCTTAATGTTCGGATTAATATATTTCAAAAATTCATTTAAAAATAGCAAAAGAACAACTCACATATTGCTTGTTAACCCCGATGCCATCCGAAATAAATGCTAGTATTATACTCTTATTTGCTCACCCCCGAACAATGTTACGAGAACCGGATCGGACCGACCGGTTCACCTGGGAACCAGTGAGTGGTCCGGTCTGGACATGCTCTTCCACCCGTCTGATAATTGAACCGATCAAATTGCAGTTAAACCAGAGGAACATGCTATTCCACCCTCCTGATAATTGAACTGGTCAACAACCGGTCACATTGCGGTTAAACCGGAGGAAGAGCTCGGAAAAATCCGCAGTCCCACCCAGTGAGCCCGATTTTTTTTCCAACTGGCTATGGCCAACTGAACAACCAAAGGAGTCTTTCGCTCCGGCAAGGTTAGAACATCCAGAGGAGCGTCGTTCGCTCAGGCAAGGTTTTTCTCTAGCATCCATTGTTCACATGGAGAGAGAGCAAGAGAGAGGGAGAGAACGACTGGAGGTTGAACTTTGGAGGCAGATGAATGCAATGGCGAACAGCAGAAAGAACCCTATCACTTTAGGTTGGAAACTGAAACTCCTTTCACTTCACTTTCCATTAAATATAAGCACTGCCTTATTTTATTTTTATTTTATTTTTTGCTTTTTTATTGTGAGATGGACAAGGGTTGTGCGAGTGGATTGAAATTCCGCCCAGTAATGTGAATGCAACTAATATATATTCATATGTTCAGTTTCTATACATTTTTTTTACGTGCAAGGAAAATCCAACACAAATCTTATATAATTTTTTTTTATTACAAAAATGTAACCTTAAAAAATAGAGACAAAGTTAACACAGGATCTACCGGGTCATGCCGGTCTAATCCAATTTAACGGTAAACCGGATTAACCAGTCCAGCCTCGGTTCTAACTGTCCAACCGGTTGACCCATGACCCACTCGTCCGACCAGGTTGATTACCAGGCCAGTTCTCTCAACATTGCCCCCCGAACAAAACATCCACTTTCGCCACATTACTTAAATTTTACTCATCTTCGCTACTCTGCCCAAGCAGACTGAGGGGTTTCCAGAATTTAACCAAAACAGGAAAGGTTCAAGCATCAAATACGACCACACTGGAAAAATCATTCAACATATGTTATATAGGCATGCGTAAGCTTTAAGAGTTAAGAGAACATAAAATAAAACCACACAGGAAACATCATCCAATAGATGTGATACTGGGTAAGCTTACATAATCTACGAAGACTAGAATTAACGGTAGTATACTCATGCAGTAGTCAACAGTTGCTGATGCATTATTAAGTCAGCTTTAAGAATGAGAATTTCCCCTTCCGTTTTGCAAATGACTAAAGATCCTTCTCTAATGGCCATTGTGCTCCTGCCATGACAGCTTCAATCTCCCATGTCTCTCGGGGAACATTGGTCAGGTTCTTGCAACCACTTGATGTGACATGCTGCAAAGTGCAAAGAAAGCATAATATATTATGACAATTGACATACAACCATCCCCCAATTCCGACCCCTGCGGATAGTTAGCATGGAAGGATTATTGACAACAACAACAACAATACCTCCCAGTGTAGGTCCCGCTTTCGCGGGGTCTGGGGAACATTGGTCTGGGGAGATCCAGTTGTAGGCAACCTTACCCCTACCGGTATTCCTACCCGTAGAGAGGTTGATTGCAAGAGACCCACGAAAAAGGTTTGGTGAAAGTGACAAGACGATTATTGACAAGACGATTAAAACTTTTCCATGGTATGTACAGTAAATTTGTCGAGAAAAAATACAATCAACCCCAAAGTCCAATATGTATCAATTTACCAATGCCCATCACCGGAGTCCAACGCCAGAAACCATAACGGATTTTGAGTCAAAGTAAAGCAACTTGATTTTGACTCAAACCTGAATTGACCAACTCAATCAAAACAAAAACAAAAGAAAAAGGAAATAAATTGTGTGAACACTATTGGTTGTACTTCTTAACAAACTTATTAGACAATCCAACAGCAGACTTAGATATGCTCTGAGCAACAAATGACATGCTTACGACCTCTTGGTCGGATCCAGGGTGGAAGTTTAGGTTTCATTGGACAAACAGTCATCAAATATCCGAATTAACTGATGAATCTCTAATCAGGCCAGCTTCCAGCAATGTAGCACTAAATGCGAGACAAAGCCAACAAGGCCTAAGCATGTTATATATCATCAAAGTGGAAAACTTCAAAAAATTAAAACCTAATTATTGAAATGCCAATATCATAGAGAGGAGCATTGGGTAGAAATGCGAATTAGGCACCAAGAAGATAAACTCGAAGGAACAGATCCTAGGGATCAAGCCTGAGGTGATCAGTAATCAAATTTCATTGCAACGGCAACAAGGACAATAATTAAAACAGATTGAGAAATTGGCTAACAAGACCAATTCTAGGTCAAAATCCAAGGTAGCACATGGCCAAGTTCGGCCAGTGGAGTTGCTTCAAGCAACATTCAAACTCTTCAAACTCCCTTCTCATGAGATATGGAAGTTCTTTAAATGCTGAAAATCTGAGTAAGGTCGCCAGGAATGGACTTAGCGACTTGTACTATCATACCCCTAGAATGATGGTATCTAGGAATGGTAATAAGAACAGAGAGCAGGGCGGTATAAATCTACCAAATGCTGGATTTTAGCTTGATTTTGTGAAACCATCGTATCCAATTGCACCAATAAGCATAAGATTAACAAAGCTGACATAGAATAGGAGGTCAAGAATTAGAATTCTTCAGTTGTGTGTTTAATTTTAGAGATAGATCCCCTACTTGCTGTGACGGAAGAAATCATTGACAGGAAATGGGGCAAACATGGAGGGCACACGGTGTAGAGGAAGAGAGAAAATAGAGCTGCCATAGAGCACTTCCATAGTTGCATTCTGAGCCTGAAAGAACCATGATACTCCAGAAACTGTGTACTACTGTCTCAGGTCTTTGTCCTCCTTGGTGCATCCTCAGAATGATGTGATTATAAGAAATTTGTTCAGATTTTGCAATACCATCCACAATTCTCACAGTTGATTAGTCAGCACAGGGAATCCCTTTGGAAAAGACCAAGGTGTTCAAAGTTGTTCAAATTGGAACATCTTAAGAGTATCTCTGAGGAAACTGAATACAAGGGAATATACTGATAGAAAGACTACATTGGTAGAAGCCAGAAACAAAGTTCTGCACATTCAACAATGTATGCATACCGATCCTTTGAATCAGAGTCAAGCCCTATATATCACTGAGAAGCATGAAAATCATCACAGTGATGCTACAAGAATTTCCCCAGAATCAAAGGTTGAAGATCAAGTGAATGCAGGATGGTGACAGGACCACCTACCTCTTTTTATAAGTTTCAAAGAAACATGGGTATAAAACCAGAATCTTTTCTTGTCTAGATAATCATGGTCAGACAATAGTGATGATGATATAATTGCGCCTAGTTTGATTGCAGTTTTTGAATCTGTTGGCTAGCACAGCCACGAGACCAGAGGCCGAATGGAACATTCTTTGTCTGGTCAGATGGATTAAATGATGAACAGAAACTCTCTTTGATAGCAACTGTGAGAAAATGGCTATTAAAGAGGCTAATTGTTCCAGCAATGGTGAGAGAAGTCCGGGTCTGAATGGGTATGGGAGTGTTTTCTATCATGGAATATTATGCAAAGAGGAAATAAGTTATTGTTATCAGAGTGTTCCATAAATTGCTTGACGGAAGCTTTCAATCACTTCTCCCTAAACATGTTTTCCTTATGTGATTGATGACACAGGGAAAATTGCTTATAAGAGACAGGATAAGTGTAGGTGGAACATTGATGTTAGATATGTCTACCACAGCAAAAAAAACAACAGATCAACTGTTTCTTGGATGCTTATATTCTGCAGAATTAACAAATGGCCTGATTGGCAGCATTATCGGTTGGCTTGAATTTGAGACAGATTTGTAGCAGCAACTGCATAGCATATCAGAAAAAATGTCCAAATTCCCTAATATTAGAAGCATATGCTCTGGTTGGTGCTACTGTTCTTTACATCTGGAATGAGAGAAATATGAGAATCTTCCACAACAAAGAAAAAGATGATCAAGACATTGTCAAGATACCAACATAGGTTGGTTCCAGTGGCTTGACACTTGATCCCCTTGCACAACAACCGTGACAACCGTGATATGGAATGCAATGGCTGCATTAGAGAGCAATTTTGCTGTACTGTGACTGAAGGTGCATTTTGAAGCCTTGGTCTCAAGTTTAACTTTTATGCATGGAGAAGATATATCATGGGAAAGCTCTACCACGTATGGGCCAACAATATCTTCATTCCAGTGACTTGGGGGGATCAAAGACCAAAAGAAGCATTGCACTGAGTATAAGAAAGAGATGACATTGTCTTTGTTATCCAGGAAGAAAGAGTACAAACAATAGATGGATAGATTACAAGTTTGCAGCCTTGAAGGGCAGTGTTGCAGATCTTTGGGAGAGTCCAAAGTTCTACAGTGGTTTAAGTGGGCAATAGTATTTGCTTCTGAAGAAAAAGATTATCCTCATAAGATAAATTGCCCGACAAGCTGGAGTTTTCAACAGCAGAAATAAGTAGTGACTAGTGAGTAGGAGGGATCCAAACGCTATGCTTGTTGGTTGAATCAAATGATGGAGCACAATCAACCAAAGTAATCAGACTGAATTTGAATCCATAACAAACGTTAATTTGAAGGCAAAGCAAGATATAGGATCACAAATCAAAGCAACAAAAAAAAGCTTAAATGCATGGCACACTCCAGCACTTGGATCAACTAAAGCATTTTCATGAAGAAGGGAATAATAACTGCATCAAGTCCATCTTAGTAAGATGAAACACAATGTTCTTCAATATCTCTCACTTTGTCCCATATGTATTGCCCAAAAACATCCATTTTCTTGTTTAATAATGTTTAACATTTAATTTCCAAAAAAACTCAGTATTCGATTGGTTCAAGAGTCATTTCAACCATTAAGCACATGCATTTAATTCTGATTTGCAAATATTCCTAAAGATGTGAAAATATATACAAGAGTACTACACCGTGTTTCTTTTTGCACCAGCAAATCACACACAAAAGTCATAGGGACTACTAGATAAGAAAAGTACCACATCACTTTCAATTCGTACTCCACCAAAACCCTCAAATCTCCGTACGGCCTCACAATTGAAGAACCTTGCTGTGTCTGAACTTTCCATAGCTGGAATAAGTAAAGCATTGATAAAGTAGCATCCAGGTTCCACAGTAATAACCTGAAATTGTGTCATAGTCTTCAGTTTTCAGCAGCTTATTAGGAAATACAGAGGCAAATCCCAACAAACAATAACACGTGGCAACTATAAGGTAACAAAACATTCCATCAAACATAAACATCGATGCATAGTCATGGGGACAGAATGTTTTGAGGGGTGATTGACCACTACTTGGAAGTCAACCAAGTGCTTGCAAAAATAAATTCTATCACTGTGCGGGGATTGATATAGGAGAAATGGGTTAAACTTAAAGGTGGGTAAGGCACATCAACCAAATGCCTTAGCACTACATCATTACCCTAGCTTCTAGAAGAAACACATCTTCCCAGCAACCTCTAAGGAAGCTCACTTGAATATGATTTGACATTGATAAAATGCAGGGCACAATTACTAACCATGTCCTGTTTTGCTTCTCGGGCTGTGCGTAGAGACCTTAATCCAGGCTCTTTTGGCCTCTCTATTCCCTGTAACATTTGTCAGGCAATTGATCATTAGCAGAAACGTCAAGAATGATAAGCACATGCAAGTTCTTCACCTTCTTGCTCTAAGAGAAGGTTTGGCTGTGTTTGACAAGTTAAAAAGATACGCAAGCTAGAAAAGCAATAACGGACCTTAGGATAGCCTCCAGGATCATGAGTGTCAATGCCAAGCAAGTGACCAAGACCATGAGGCATAAAAACACTGCCCAACCTTTGAGCCATCATATCGTCAATATCCCTATAACCACACGAGAGAGAGAGAGAGAGAGAGAGAGAGAGAGAGAATATCTGAAAACATTATCTTCAAGAAATCTTGTCATGGAAAGAGGATGCACCGTATCTTACCCACTGAGGATCGATCCTTCCTTCAAAGCCTCTAGTATAAATCGTTCCGCAAGTCTGTGACCATGGCCCAGTGTAAAAGTTAATGGTGGATCTAGATATTTAAAATAGGGTGGTCCATTTATTAACTTCATCACTACTGTACAATACCAAAAAAAACAGAAATTATATGATATATATTATGGTAGTTTATTTTGTACAAATGCTCCACTTCTTTCTTTTTTTTCCAACGTTTCGTCTCGTATTTCCACACTAGCGGAAGTTTGCGGTTTTTCATATTTTGAGTTTTGATATATAAATTGAGCTGAAATCGCAGAACGCTACAATTACGCAACATTTATTAAAACTCTTGGTTACAGAGGACAAATCATCGGCACCAAACAACAAAACCAAATAAGATTGAGACGTGAAGTGAACATGTCAAACATAAAATACAACTACAAATAAGTAATCTACACCAGTTAATCACACCAGAAGGGAAAAAAAAAGAAATACCATGAAGTTCAAATCAATCCTTAGGGCCAAGTTAAAGAAAAGTCTGCACCAAGAACATATTGCAACTAAAAAAAATAAATAAATAATAACCATAAAAGAAAATTAAAGATATTAGAATTAGATTAAATTAAAAGCCTAAACTCCATATAAGAGAGGGAGGGAGAGAGAGAAATTTGGACTTGAGTGCATTTAATTTAATTTTACTTTTCTATCAAATTGTAATTTTATAACTGTATTTTTAATATTTGAAGAAATTAAAATTTTTAATATGTGGACTGAATATATTTAAAGTGTATCTATCATTTTTTGGAGTTAATTTAGGGGTGTCCATATATACCAATCTAATCCCATTTAAGATAGTTGAGTAAATTTATCTTTGGGGGAGGGGTGTCCATGGACAACCCTCCCACAAGTGTGGATCCACCTATGGTAAGAGTCATAACTAACATAAGCACAGGCAAGAATTGACCAGTTCAGAAATACATGGTACAAGCATTTCGGAATTGACACTTGATTTTATACATGAAGAGAAGTATCCTTCAGCAGAAACCTTTAGTTATAACATTTCTAGAAGAAGCCTAAAAATTTCTCCCAGCTGGGGAATGATAAAGCATAGCCATTTGGCTCAACTTAAATCAGATTCAATCTAACAGCAACACGCTTGACAAATGCAAATACAGAAGTTGATGGGGATCAAGCGCCTCCTAATGATCAAGTCAGCATCCCTACTATCCAACCAAGTCAAGAAAAGGAGTCCAAGGCACAAGAATTAGCTCAAATCATCAAGGACATCACGGCTGCCCAATCTGCCCAGAATCCAGTGCATCAGCCCGGTTTTGTAAGCCTGATTATTCAAGCTTAAATTGAATTTAAGAAGCTGCAAATCCACTTTTTGGAACCCTTAATATGTCAGCTTCAAGGACATAAAAAAAGTTCTAGGTTAAGTCATTGGGTAATAAGTCAAATGGGGTCGCTTTCAGAATGCTGCAGAATCTGATCCAGTTTGGACAACCTGGACGTTTTGCACCACAACTTCCAAACGGTAGCTCCAACTCCATTCTAACTTGAGCCATCTGAAAATAGACTTTCCAAGCTTTCTAACAACACCTGTTGGAGCTGATTTGGGAAAGAATTGCAGAAGTTATAGCTATTTAAAGTTGGAGGTTGTGCACTGAAAGCGACAGGCAGCCTGTCACTTTCACCTTTTATACTTTGCTTACTTTTTGGTTCTTTTCTCCCATTGGCTGTCCATTTGAATCCCAATGCTGCTTGTAAACGTCCCGTAGGCCTTTCCCCTCTATATATATGCTCATTCAAGGTTGTAATATTCAGATTTGACATATATGAAAAGATAGAGATTATTCTCTCTCATTTAAACTCTCTCTTGCTTATCTTTGGTTTGGCTAATCAAAGTGGTGATCAAGTGGGTCTTAATCTTGCTTGGGGTGGTGTGTCTTATCCCTAAGTGTGATTAAGAGCCCTAGTGTGATAAAGGTGGTGTGTCTTATCCTTTTTCATACTAAATTATCCCTCCTTCTCTTTGCTTGAACCGAGCTAGTTTAGGCTAGTTTTCGGTTTTCTCTTTTCTTTCCTTTGTTCTTGCCTTGCTTTGATTCTTGGAGACTTAATCTCTCCATTCCCTTGCTTGGCACATCAGAATTGATGGCGAGTTTGATGAGATCCAGCAGAAATCTCTTCCCAGATGATATAAGGACTGCTTGTCTTTGATTCTCTTCAGCCTCTTAACAAAGCATTCCTTGTTCACTCTGTAACGTTTTTCTTCATTGAGGCATATTATAGATAATCTACTCCAGTGATGTCACATGCTCATGTTGTTACTTCCTTCCCTCCACTTCATCTCAAGGGAACAATATGACCACTGTGGGTCACACTCCACAGTAATGCAGTCTAGGGGCACCAAATGTAAACAACCAAACTCTTGGCAACAAGAGAGGATGTGCTTTCAGGATGCCCATCAAACTTTTGAACTATTTATTACAAAATGCAATTTAAATTTAAAAAACACATAAAAAAAGTGAAAACTGAATTAAATGGAACAAATATAAGCTAGTAATCAATGTGAAAGCAAATAAAAGAACACAGGAGGGCGACAGGAATGCAAGACTTAAAGCTAACATAAGACCACAAGGCATAAAAACTCAATCTAAGGAGTCAAAAACTATCTCCACACTACCTCAATAAAAAATATAAAAAATGCCACTAAAGTGTTAATAAGCACAATCACAATGTCAATCGAGTCATGCCAACATCTGTAAGGGTGAAATAGTTAATAGTCACCAACCAACCCTAATTAGGACATTAGTTCAAAATTCTACCCAAGCAGAGTGCCCTTTTCTCCACCGGGGGGGGGGGGGGCATAAACACAACCTTACCCCTACAACTGAATAGCAAAGAGGATGTTTCGTTGAACCCTAGCTGAAAAAAAGAATTGACTCTTTGGCCTCACTATGAATGATATATAGGATAGGCCTTTCGCACTAGAGCACCTACAACGCACTGGTTGTGATCCAAACATGCCGGGCCCACGATCCATTTGTCTCGAGCCCTCAATCCTCTTTGAACAGAATGCGGGATGCCTCCGCAGCATTCCAACTCATGAGCACATGTTCTAATTTTTCTAAAATTTGGTTTTTCTTTTTTTCTCTTAAAAAAAGGGTTGTGTTGTGAAGTAGTCCATGAAAAATATTTTATTTGGCGATCTAATTCCATGATCCTTGCACTGTGGATGTGACAGATTGAGATCAAAAAGTTGAATCATGAGATGATGTAGAGAGGTAGACACCCCCCCCCCCCTTAAAACTGGTGACGCAAAATACGGACCGCCCATTGCGGATGCTCTCAGTTCACTGTAATCCAAATCTTGGTTCTTGAGCTGCTTGAGAAGCAGGCATAAGATTTGCAACTCACCAGTGGGCAAAATTTCAAGATTTGAAGCATAGTAGACGTATCAATGTCTCGCAAAAATTCCCAGTTTTTTATTTTGTTATAAAGTGGGAGGCTCCTTCATGCACTACCAGCCAAACATCCAACTCCAAAAAGCAGCTCCAGAGTGCACTGCCTGGTTGAACCTTGTAGTCTTGTACATCACATCCATGCTTCTTTTTTATCCCTTTTCTATTGCTCTCAAAGTATAACCACAAAAAGGTTTGAACTGTTTACACATCCAGCAGGTGAGAGGACAATGTAAAGATAACAGGGCATCTCTCTTATCCTCTTTAGTTTTATTTATCGTAATTGGGAGTGAGGCATCTAAATTTGGAGCATGCATGAGCGAGCAGTGGCCTCCTTGAGTATAGAAGCAATTTCCTTGACTTGGGACGTGTCTTAACTTGAAAATAACCACCAGCTAAGATTAAGATTCCACAAAAGAGAGGCTTAAGCCACCAGCAACTCTCATACAGGAACCACTCAAACGCACGACCATGGATTCAAAATGTGGCTGATCCGTGAGGAAACAGCCACATCGGAAAGCTTTTTTAAGTTGGCCGAACTGCGTTTTCGCCATGTTATGGAACGCGATTGCCAAATTAGAGCAATTTTTTCATATCGCAACCAAAACCACAATCGTGATCGAATCCGCATTTTGAATCCCTGCTCATGACATTGAACAAAGATAAAGAGGGAGAGGTTTGAAGGGAGAGCTGAGCTTTGGATTTTCATTCATCAAATCAGAAATTACAAATAATCCTAAGGCTATATATAGAAAGAAAGGCCCTTAACTAGATGTTTCCAAGCAGCCAAGGCCCATTAAAAGTCAGCCAATTCCAGGCAGCCAGGAACCATTAAAAATCAGCCAAGTCCGTCCAAGAGACACAAACGTAAAACAGACACAAGGTGAAGCTGTGGAAAGTAGCATGCCCAAATTGGTTGAAACAAAACTCACATGAAACCGTAAGGAGCCTAGTTTCAAAAGGAAAAATAAACACCTTCAAAAGCTTCAGCCAATCAGCAGATACAGCTGCTTGAATTCAGGTGGTCCAGATCCCATTGCTGCAATACACCTTCGGCTTGTTGCTCTTGTTTAGTGGTCTTGCACCCAATTTGGCCTGCGTTTCTTTATTCCAACATAAAATTGAATAGCTCAAGAGTCTTTAAAAAATATATATATATATATTACCCCCACTGGGAGAAGGAACTTCAAGGTTGTTGGATCTGATCCACAAGACCAGGTTACTCATAGACCCAAACTGGCAGTTTTGCACTCTTGATTTCCAGCCTGAATTCCCCCGACCAAATTATTTCCAAATTTGCCGCAACTTCGCGCATTAGAAAGGTGACTTCTTGAAATTTGAGTTAGGCTGATCAAAATGCTCCTCAATGACCCAGAGCACAGGCTGCAAGCGGCTCAAACTCAAGCCGTGTTTACTGCAATAACTGTCAAGTTGGAGTGACTTCTTTATGCTGCCCATTTTTATTCTTGCCCTAGAACTCAGCCGCCAAATGAGCTTAGAACCCTTTCAAGGACCTCTTGGCCCACCCAAATGTTGAAAGAACAAGCTCCTAAATGCATTCGAGATGCCCTGATCTGGAACCCAAAAACCAGGT
Organism: Selenicereus undatus; assembly: GCA_017589665.1. Lineage (NCBI taxonomy): Eukaryota > Viridiplantae > Streptophyta > Magnoliopsida > Caryophyllales > Cactaceae > Selenicereus > Selenicereus undatus. Next base: position 23,322,291 of record JACYFF010002017.1, read on the forward strand.
TGGGAAAACCGTGGTTTGCTTTGGGGCTCTGAGCCATAAGGAGATGTTGAATCAGTTAGAACCCTGATTCCCTACTCTCCGAAACTTGTTTGAATGATAAACCAAGGATTCAAAATGCGGTTCCGATCGCAATTGTTGTTTCAGCTACATTAGGACAAAATCCTCCTAATTCGGCAATCGTGTTACAGGTCGCAATTGTCGTAGGGTAAAAACGCGGTTTGCGCAACTACTAAACCTTTTCAATGTGGCCATTTCGTCACGAAACTGCCACATTTTGAATCCATGTCAGATGAACTACTTCAAGTTAGAGTTTACATTAAAGCAAGAGCTTCTACATTGCGGTGATTTTGTCTCGCTTCGTGGTTCTTGAACTCAATAAGGCAGGGAGCCTCCCATTTGGCACTTTTATTTATAAGTTAGTTTTAAGATGGGAAACTCAGACGCAAAAAGCATCACAAGAAAATGATGCGAGGTGGCATTCAAAAACGTGGAACACAATCTTCATAGGCCAAGTTGTATAGCTATTTATATTCCACTCAAGCCTGTCAGCAAATTCATACAACAGGTTCACATAAGTACGATTAACAGAAATCTATCGTAACCATAAGGTGATGGAATATTAGTGCTAATTGTCATCGCTGAATCACAAGCTCTAACAAAATAGAGGTTCTATCACCATATTTACAATACCCTCCATAATGTTATCAAGTAAAAAGAAGCCAAACTGAGAGGCAAGTAATGAATAAATAGGAACTCAAATAAAAATTAAGATGCTAATAGCTAATAAAGTGGCGTGAAGTCTTACTTGTGCATGTCTACCCAACTCACACCAGGTTTAATTGCAGCTATGACCAAATTGTGAGCATTTAGAACAGCCTGCAAAGAAATAATGCAAGGGTGACAAATAGTCCCTGCCTTGATATATAGATGAAAGCATGCTCAATTTTTCAGGGAAAGGATCTGTAATGGCATCTGACTTGCTGCCTGCCAATAAAAAGCAAGCCTACAAAGCAGAAGTGCTGCCTTGAGTTGTTTAGCAGGTGTAGTGCCCCAACCTTCAATCACATAATCAGTCTTGATATGCATTACTAATCATCAGTGTTTAATGTAGTGCAAGATTTGAGTTAGAGCGTTACCGCCGTCCAAATAATGGACAAGGCTAGTGGAAAGTGGAAACTCTAGTGAACAATAATGATACTCCCAACATTCTCACTCACGCCTTAAGTGAACATCCTAATTAGGTTGGAATAGTCATACTTATCCAAAATCTAGAACATAAATCTCCACAAGCTCATATTTAATATACTGAAACCAAATGATAGACAAACCATCGACAGCTCAACAATGATCACTGAGCACGCTAAATTTCTTGCCCAGATTTTATGATGCTGCTTTCAAGAAGGGTCAGTGCACATTCATAAATATTTATCTAAATGCACAAAAACACAAAAAATTTGAAAAGTGAGCTGAAGCTCAATATGTCTACCCCTATACAGTAAAGATCGATAATGTTTTTAAGTGGGCGCAAGCATTTCAATCCATTTTAGTTGAAATGAGAGAGAGAATATAAGTAAAACTGCTTTGCCAGTTATTATCTGGAAATGGTACCCCTGTTGACGTCTGAGGCAATCATTGAGATAAGGGTACACCTCCCAGGAAGCCTTAGAGCTAAAGCTACGCGATTGAACTGAATGGGTTACACCCTTATGCTTGATAACTAATAGGACCGGTCATTTAGGTGACAAAACATTGTTTCAAACTTATTCATTACAAGAATATTCCATATATATATTTGGAGAAACATGTGAATTTTCAAAGAGTACAGGCAACAAACATACCTTCGGTTGATGTCCCATCCCTCCTTAGGTAACAAATAGTTGATGGCTTGGATGACGAAGAGAAAATGGTCTTATTCGCTGATTCCAATAGTGTGTGTGATCAATAAAAGTGTATAATTATCAACATAATGATGTTATTGTGCATATGCAGATATGTGAATTCTTTGATTAAAAACATTTGTCCATTTTACCATTATTTCTTGTAAGTTAACCTATCATCTTAGTATTGTTGCTTGTATTTATCTATATATCGTATTGCCACTCTAAATAATATGGACTCTTCTGAGCATTGTTTTAAAAAAACCTTTTTCCTTCCTTTTTTTAATTAACAGAAGACTTTTTCATTTTTGATTCGCATATTTAGTCTTTAGCTTATTACCTCTGACTTCACTTAACGTTTTTCCTTTTCTGTCAAATCCTTAATACTAGCTCCAGTTTTATTCATTTATTACTTCAAAAATGCAGTACTTGGATGAAATGATCAAAATAACTGTACTTAACTGTCTTTTTAATACTATGTCATTAACTTTTAGAGATTGAATTAGATGGGTTCTTTCTTGGAGAGTTTTGAATAGGCCTATACTTATAAACAGTATCTTTTTCTAAGATGTAGTTTAGACTGTAATCCCAAAACTTTTGACATATTTTTATATCATAAATTTCTTTTTTTAAACTACAAAGAGTATTTATCTCACAAAATCTGCTTTTGAACATGTTAAGAATTCAAAACCTATAAAAAAAAATCCCCAATTTCATTCTCAGCTAAAATAGCTCTAAACTATCACTTGACCCATAGAGCATAACTGAATCCATATGTTCCAAAACTTTCAAAGTTTAATAACTTCTCAACCTTCTCTAAATCATGAAAAATACACATTCTAGTTGCAGCATAAACTATCATTTTCTCCTAAAAACATAATGAACTTAAATTTAAAAGATTAAATGGGTTCATAAATAAAACTCAACTCCCATACTCTCCAACTTTAAAACATCCACACAAATATATTTAGTCATAAGTCACTCTCAACCTCCATATTGATATTCTGAAATTTGTTTGTAATTCATTATATATTCCTTTATTCTGAAATTTATGTTTCCCACTTTCATAAGCTCAACTCCCAACTAAATAAAAAATTTCTTCTCTCCCACTTTCTCTAATGGACCAAAAGCATCTATCTACTACACATTATTCATCAAATTTTACTCAAAATTCAATCAAAAGAACACAAGCATAAGCATAAAAATTCTTGTCTTGTCTAAATGTAAATCCAACACCAATTTCCCCTCTCTCAACATTTATATAGCCACAATCACCCTCAATGTCGCATAAATCACTTATTTGAACTAATACAGACCTTATTTGCTCCATTAAAAGAAGAAATAGCTTGAACGAAGGTGAGAAAGGTTGGATGATTTTACCTTAAAAATCCCAAAGAAATGGGTGGAAGAAGATGCGAGATGGTCGGCCCATGGTGGCGGGCGGCATCAGCCGTCAGGTGTTGGTGGACGGCCGGCTAGGCGAGGGCAGCTGCTCTGGGCACTGGTGGCAGCCTGCCAGTGGCACAGGGCAGCAGGGGATGAAGCAAATGAGAGTGGAAAGAGAAATGACACTTGGGGTGGGTTGTGATTTTTTCCACTTTCGCTCTCCATTATCTCTTTTCTTTTCCCGTTTTTAATTTCCTTTTTTATTCTTTTTTTCAGATTTTCGTTTGGGATTCCAGAAACTTTTTGGTTTTGTGTGTGTGTGTGTGCATGGGTGTTTCTTCTATATTAATTTGACAGGAAAGTAAATCATATTTTTATACAATTATGGCTAATTTAAATTATATGTTCTCTAAAAAATTTAATTATCTTTACCCAATTGATATAAATGTATTTTTATACACTTTTACATGTCAATACGCTTATTTGTGTAGTAATTAAATAATCCGTCTATTTTATTTCGATTTTATAAGATATCTTCTGTTTCTTTGGCCATTACGTTATTATTTGTGAAAATGTAAATTGGACGCCATTAGTGGCATCCGAGCCCTGCGATGTATAGAGGATACAATTCAAATCCTAAATTGAAATGCGTTCGCCAAACTTTATTAAACTTAAATTATCTGGGTAATTAAAATATATTAGGGTGGGGCTATTACAGCAGGAGACAACATATCTCTGGAGAAAATCAGTACAGAACATTAGCGACCTCACAGCACAAAGAATACCATGCCCATGTGTGCAAGCGCATGTACGTCTCTGTGTGTGTGTTTGGGGGGGGGGGGGGTACATGTGCATGCTCTGTGTCCCACAACCTGTGTCCGCATTGGGGGGTACATGTATATGCCTGTATGCGCACGTGTGATAGTGATGGAGACAGAGAGTCAACAACACAAAGGAACTTTGATAAATACATACAATATCATCAGTCTCTAAATTGTGATTTTTCCACTGCTGGCGTGATTCAGGAATTATTATAGACTGATCCACATATCAGCAATATTTATCTGTGTGAAAGACAGCAACCGGGGGGGGGGGGGGAAGGAAGAGAAAGCCAAAACAAATGCAGGAAATTTCACCACATAGACAATATCTAAATCAAGCGATTTGTATAGGGGTCAAAATACTCTGATATGTGTCGGCAGCATGGGTGAAGGTATCTTCACTAACTGTTCAACAATTCTCGAAAAAATATTATCGTAAGACTCAGCAAAAAACCATACCACTGTCCAGTAGCCATAGCAGATGCACTTTAGCCAATTTACTTACATTGTAAACAAGACGCTGATCATCAGAAAATTTTCCATTTACCTGATCAAAAACCAACAGACACAATCAGAAAGAGTAGCAGCATTGAAAATGACTCCATTCAGAAAGAATAGCAAAATTGGATCAATATATAATTGGACAAGCTAACTAAAAAGTTACATTAGTCAAACCTTCAAGGTTCTGAAAATGATAGGTATACTTTCTACAGATTTGCAGAGACCGTCTAATTAAACTCATACATGACAAATTATTCCAACATTAAATCCCAGTCAACGAACATATATCTAACACTATTGTCCCCTTGTTCCTCTCTAAGTGTCGGTTTCATTCAGTTCCTTCAAATAGACAATTAAAATATGTTGTAGATTCAGCTGCTTCCTGCAGCATTTTGTTCCTCACAAATGATGACTCCTTTCTTAGCTTCAAAAGATAAACCATCCACAGTTCGCAAACCCAGAACAATGGGAATTTATTTCAGGGAGTTCCGTAAGCATCCTGGCAGGTCAGGTGTTCACAGTTTGCAACAGCTTAATAGTAACAGAAAAAACTGAAAAGCATTCAGAGGTATCTAATGCGACCACAGAAATGTCATTCACATCTCCAGAAAAATAGTTTGCATGCCTGTACTTTGAGCCCAATACAGACTCCAGAAGCCACTGAACAACTCTCTCTCTCCTGTACAGACCTCCTTAGGAACATTCATACACCCTCAAGCATTCTGTCATACTGATAAAGATAGACTTCATGCAGTATAAAATTCCAGATAGAGTTACATACAGGAAACGAACAAGTTATGTCAGAGCCATAAAAATGATACTCGGCCCCCATATCTAGCAATGCCATATCTCCATCTTTCAAGGTCTGCGAAATTAGAAAACATTAATCATCCATTCTATATACCAGATGTTCCAATGTGTTATTTTCTAAAAGCGGCATGTAAGAATTGGACATTCACATTCACAATCATATAGAGAGAAGTTATTAAATACCTCAAATTTTGGTAGAAATCATAAATGGAGAAGCTATTAAGAACCTCAAATTTTGGTAGAAATGAGAGATTAAAAGCATATCAGCATAATGCACCAAAAAAGTATATTCATATGCGCAATTGACCATACAGTTTTATTGGTAAACAGAATAGTTGGTAGAACACAACTAAGCAATTCCATGACGGGAAGTAAGACATCAGAAAGAGTTCTCCATGCAAGAGGAAGGTCACAACATATATTTGTGTGTGAAGAAGAATACTTACGCTGATTCATGAGGAGCAGACCAACTATAGACCCTTTACATAAAATTTCCAGGGCTAAGTGGTTAACCACCACCAATCAGATATATGGTATCAAACTATTGCCAAATTGGGTAGCATTGTATACATATACGTAAACACAATGAAAAGTACCTTTACACCGCATAATGTATATGATCACAACTTAAATTTATATAATTTATAATACCATTCTCAGGCTAGGTGGACTAGAGATTTTACTGCCGTAGGGAACCCAATCTCATAGTGCTGTTCAAGAATCATCCAAGATAGAGCCCACTTCTTAGCAATGTCCCACTCTGACCAAACTCAATAAGGTTCACTGTCAGAGTTTCCAGGTATAGACCCCGCACGACATGGAAACTTTGAAACTTCTCCACAACAAAGCTCCCCCCCCCCCCCCAAAAAAAAAACCCAAAAAAAAAGCAGAACCAAACACATAAGAAAGACATTCTGAAAATAATTTAACACAATAGGACCCACAAATATGCATTTTCACAACTAATTAGTACAACAGACCTGACACACAGACATGTGACTAAACAATTCAAAAAGTAGCACTAATAAAAAAATAAAAAAAAAGAAAGAGAAACAGGTATCTTCAAAAACATCACCCAGACACAACAGATATTCACCATCAAAAATTTTGATCTGATTTTAATATGCTTCCACAAGAAACATAGTTGAGAGTGACATGCGCTCCTCACTAATTGCTATTTGCTCCCACTAGGCAATAGCGCTTTCCTCTCAGAATCACTAATCTACAAAACTACCAGACCGGCACAGGATGCTTATCCAGAAAAGTTCTCAGCCTACGAGCATAGTTTTGGTCCTTTTGGTGGCAATTTGTTTGGGCCATGTGGTTTCACTTCAAATTCTATTTTTACAGGCTAAGATAATATATGAAATTGTAATCAAGGAGCCAAAGATATAAAACCCCTTCAATCTCCACAAGGTCGACCCCACCCGCAAAGAAAACCTGTCCATAGGGCAGGACAGTGATACATCCTATGGCCCGGCCTACCCCAAGCATAAAAGAAATGTGGGCAATGGATGGTTAAGTTTATTTTGCATTTGTTTGGGCCTCCTTTCTTTTTTATTCAACTCTCCAAGTTGCCAACATGATCGATTGAAATATGGCATAGGAAGCTTGTCATATGACTAACTCTAGAGCAAAGAAAGTCGTGCTTTTGCCTAACAAATACTAGCTAATATGAAATATTTGTCTACCATTTGTTTCCTACCATAGAGATCTTTGATAAACAAGACTTAAGGGGCCATTTGGTATGCACAATTTCCATGCTTGGTACATGGGAATGGGAATAACTTAGGCAGTGGAATCAGGAAGGAAAACCCTCTATTCCCACAAATTTATTACCAGGGGCAGGGTGGTAATTAGGATGTGGGAATAGGATTATAGGAATAAGAGTTAAACGACTATATTGCCATTAAATTATGAGAATATATTTGAAAATTTGCCATCTTATTCCCAACTATAACTCCCACATACCAAACAAGGGAATAAGAATACATAAACGAATTGCCATTCCTAAAAATGAATTCCCAATCCCACTTATGAATTCTCATTTATCAATTCCCACATACCATACACCGCTGAAGAGCAGGATTGTAGATAGAAATAAACCAATCAAACTTTCAGTCACTTCCCTATTAATCCAACCAACCTGCATCTTGGGTTTCCAGTAAGACTATTTTGAAATAAAGCCTGCCAAAAGCTCAAGTTTTGTTCAGCTAATCTAGCAAGTTCAACTGTCAGGTTCTCAGACAACAGTAAACATGCGTTCTCAGAGCATTCGTGATACACAGAAAGGCTGAACGATCATATGCAAGGTTCAAGTTTGATGACAAGAAAAAATGACTCAACATTCTCTACTAAAAAATGAAAAAGTATCCACGCTCTCTTTTTCAAGAAAGCTTTGATAATGGCATCACGCTTTGTCTGAGAAGCCAAAGCTTCTAACATGGAGTGGTTAACAGTTTAAACGGCTAATCCAAACCACACAATTTTTAGATATCTCCAAAAAAGGGAAAAAAATAGAAAGAATAGAAAGACGAAGTTGCTGAAATACCTCAGATGTTAAGAAAGGATATGGCAAAAATTGAGAACAAGCACACAACAATTGTTTTGCAGATTTTTCAATTAGAAACAGTTTTTGGAAGATTGGTTCTGATTTGCCTCACAAATTAATTTGACTCATAACCTCTACATTTCTTTCCTAGCAAGCTTTGCAGTCATTGTTTTTCTACCTTCCTCTGACAAAAGGAAACAACTCCCAGGATAAACTCTCCTAATAAGCATGCCAGCATATTGAATGAAGGGGAAGAGCAGCAACCAACATACCTTTTCATTTGGGGCTGCGGCATGCCCATAGTGAAGAACAGCACTGCGAGAAAATTACAGCACCTGTTAAGAGTCCGTAAATGTTCTACATCACATGTTAGTTGAGAGCTAGGTTAAAGAAATCTTCTTCACTTTTTGGGTCTAACTTTCATAGGGAGGTGATGAGGTGTTTTATAACTTGTATGAATGTTTTTCCAATAATAAAGATGAACTAGGTTTTAAACCCAACAATACACAAACTCTTTCAAAACAAAATGCTGCCTAAAAATATGAAAGGTTGCATATTGTGTTATTTTAATTGTTTTTAGAGTTGAAAAATGCATTTGTTAAGGTTTACTAAAAATTTTACACTATAAAGGAAAGCTGCCAGTAGTTAATAAATTATTTAGACCACTGTATATGATTACATATAAAATGCATAACATAAAAAATTTGAATTAAAACCTATTGATTATCAAATCAATGTAATATCTTCCAGTGCGTGAACCAATCAACAACAGATATAAGTGAATGAAAATATAAATAAATAAATAAAAAGATTTTGGGAGATTAGTGCACATAATAACTAGATGGACCAGTATATATTTGCCAACTCAACATCAAAGCTTACCTCATTTAATGAACGCTGAACAAACACCTTTAGTACCAAAAAAATACATGTGCGTGTATATGTATCTATAACAAATGCCCCCCCCCCCCTCACACACACCGCGTGGGGGGGGGAGCAAAGAGTGTGTGTGTGTGTGTGCGTGTCATCTTCCCAGCCACATTACAGAGCGAGCTAATAAAAGTGGCATTCAAACTTCTCTCAAAACACCTTTCTTATGAAAGTTGGCCTTTTCCAATTAATTAAATTTCACTCATCCTGGAATTTATTTGGCCAACCAAATTAGTGTCAGATGGACATGCCAGATGAAATTCCAGCACAGGGGAGTGTTTTTCATCAAAATTACAAGCACACTAAGGGAATGATTTTTCGGATCTTTATGGCATCAAAATTAGGCAATATACTCATCCTTACCCCTCACCCAAAAAAAAAAAAAGAGAAAAGGAGGTTAGGGGTAACATCATATTGAAGCACCAAGGAACCAGCAATCAGAGGCAAATTCCTTTTGACTAGTTTCAACCACAGTAGCAACCACTTGCAGGAGTTACCTAACTGAATCCGGATAAACACAAACCAGCTTATAGTTTAATACTCAAAATCAACTCCTATGCATCCAATCATTCCCATCATTTCATTTTCTAAGCAAAGCTCACCAAGATTGACAACAACAAAAAATGGTAAGGGCGTCTGTATTAAGAAACTCGGTAGCCCTTTTTATGAAATATCTAACAGGTCAGACATTCACAGCAACTATTCACTTTCCTTAGAAAGACATTAAAGCCAAAACAGAGTGACGACCAAAGTTCGCACAGGAGAGCATAGAGCCATATAGACCATTCGTACAGGTAGAGAAGTGGAAAATCAAGAACAGACATCCGAACATCTTATTTTCATTGTAGTCACCCAAAAAAGATCATTCTGTAACTTAATTGCAAATAAGAACAAGACATTACCTATTTTCACCAGTTGCACAAATACATGTGTATGAGCAGTGTCTAGAGCCGCCATACATATAGGTATGGTGCAGAAACATGCTTTCCAATTGATATTCCTTCATCCCCACTGCAGTATTTCGCATGACCTGACCAAAATTTATTTTTTTTGAAAAAAGAGAACCCTCATGTAATATTACTAACCCAAAAAAAGAGGTACCCGTCCCGTAAACAGACATGAATAATATGCACATAAAATGCATCTGTAAGAAGGCAGAGTAAAAAACTGTGTAATCAGTATCTTTGCCTACATTTGGAACACTAGATCAATAAGAAATTCAGCGATCCAGAAACAACAAAGAAAGGAAGAACATCGTTGGAGCAAACAGTAACGTTATAATCCATTTCAGCAGAAACTTCTCAGTCAACACTCTTAGCATAGAACATTTAGCCAGAGAAGGCATTGATGCAGCAAACAACCTACTCATTACTGCCCATAAAGGCTATCTGTACTGCAGGCACCCGCAATGAACAAAATTTTCACCCAGCAAAAAAAGAGAAAAATTGTAATCCATTTACTTTAATGACATGGATTGGGGTCTCATCATCAGCATCTCCCCCCCCCCCCAAAAAAAACACCCCAAGAAAAAGAAAATGAATCATCCCAACAAAAAGGGGTAGATAATTACATTTGGCTTCTGCAAGGAACAATTTGTTTTGGTCCCTTAATTTTCTAAAACAGATCAAATCATAGACCCTGCAAAACTGCAAATTCATACGAAACACAGTATTTTTGGATTCTAATTTATGGACAATGTTAGTCTTTGTTTTTAATATAAATTTTGAAAGGGGCACCAAAGTTCGGACTTTTGATAAGTTATAGGCACTAACTGTAATTTCAAAGACATCATAAAAAATTAATCTTATAAGCAAAACTTGACATATATGGAACAAACAGTATCAAAAAATTTATATGGTTTCATTCCATTTGAAAATTTTCCAACCCATTTTGTATGGTTCAGTTTGTTTATAATAAGCATGCCAATATCTGCATTGAAGATTTCTCAACACCATCTTGGGAAATGAAATGAGCAACCTTCTGATGGATCCAGGTTGGCAAACATGGGCTATGCAGCCCGCTGAAATATTTGTGATCAGTAATTTCAAGCTAACCCTCTAACAGCCTGTGACTCAAAAGTTAAAAAGTAGAGGAGCCTGTCCTATCTGAAGACTTACTCTATAAAGGCTAATCAAAGAATCGCCTTTTTATCCCTTGGGTGAACTTCCCTGAATGTTGTGGGGTATTTGGCATGTTGGGAATGAACCTTGATACCTAAAGATATCAAGTTCCCACACCTGGTGTTTGGTTGGGGTTTTACAGATATGAACTTGATATCTAAGGGCTTTATTCCTTCAAATTCAAGAGGATTCAAGTACCATAGGCTTCATAGATCCTGAACCAATCATTATATCCATCCAACCACTATAATAGATTTGGAGCTGGAAGGTTGTTTAACAATTCCAATCTCAATTGTATACAAATACAACATACCGACAGCATTCTGAGATAGAGAAGTGGTATCTTCTGATTAGCTTTACCTCAACATGAGCTGCAGAGCTTATCTCATTTGCATACTGGATAAGGACAAGCTCCATGTTCGACTTTGTAACGCGGCATTCAGTTAATATCGGATGTAAGGTACTCAGGTCAGTTTCAAAGTTCTCCATGCCCTTGCCACAGGAGAACACACTAATAAGAAATTCACTTAAGAACATCTAAGATTCCAAGCAAAACATGATGTCATGGTCACAAACTAGTGGTAGATACCATTATCCACAGTATACAATTCTAGATAAGAATGATTATCCAATAATCGGAACAGCCAATGATAATAACTGGATGGAACAAAGCCGGCCCGACCAACAACAGCCAATGATAATCAGGGAAATACACTCAGGATAATATGAAATATGGCCCGTATGTGAAAAATCATATTGACTATGATCTTGCGTTAAAAATCCAAGCACTTTGAACATGATCTTGCGTCAAAAATGAAAGCACTCAAAAATATTTAAAACTGTGCTTGAACTTCAACAGAAGAGCAAAGGGAGGAAAAAATCTTTGAATTGCTTTTTAAATTAAATTTAGGGGAAAAAAAAGAACAAATAAAAAACCACCTAATACTCTTATTCAACCAAGAAAAAAGTAGAACTCGGAAAAAACAAAAAAATGAAATCCTTATTTAATAATGTCCCAAATAAAAAACAAAAGAAGAAAACAGATACCCCTCACCCCCCATAGCAGCTCCCTCAAGGCCCCACCCATACCACCACTGTCGATGGCCATTGACTAGCACCCACACATTGAGCTCACAAACCAAACCATCCTACTGAAGGTGTACTTAGGGTAGGTTCTAGGGTGACAGGGTCTTATAGGTAACATTATTGCCCCTGCATTTCAGATGGACCATCGATTTGAAAGGCATTCACTACCTAGTACTTCACAGCAAAGAAGTAGAGGATAGGTTTTACTTTGGTCCAAAAGCCGGAAAAAATTGTCTAATGATGACTCCTTCAACTGAAAATGGACTTTAAGCTCAAAAATGATCTGACTGGAAAACTGATGTATGAGGACATCTGATGCAAAACAAGAATAATGGAGAAAAATTCAAAATAAAGCATGTCAGAAGCCCTTATCTTTATGCCATATAAGGAAAAAGAACAAGTCGCAAAATTAGTCTTTAGTAATCTGACAAATTGATCGTAAGTAAACCATTATGCACGGACATCATATTTGACTCATCCAATTCAGATATGCAATCCCTAGTGCAACTTCAAAGCAAAAACTAAGCCTGGGAAAAAACTTATGCAGGATCGCAGTCCTGTTTATGCCTTAACCTTCACAATATAGGGCAACCTTTAAGATGATTAGCACGTAGAAATCCTATTTTCCAGTAATAATTTTTCACATTCACCCTAACAGCAATACAAGAAACTCAACCAGGAACAGAGACCTGGCAAAGATAGGGTTACCATTTTCATCTGATACAGAGAATAAATGGCACAAACCTTAAAGTCTGCTGGTTTGGAGAAATTGCCACTGTCTGTATTTAGTCCATGCAATAGAAACAGCACGGGCTTACCCTGTCCTTTGCACTGATGCCGCAAAATGGGTTCCATCTCATCTACATGACAGGCCATGCTCACCAGATACCTTTCCTGCAAAAGCAGATCGGATGACCAAAGGTTAGTCCACTCTGATACTGATGGAGTAATTTGATAGACAAGTAGCTTGGGTTCACCTTAAAATAAGACAACGGCTTTATCTCTCCTAGCCAAACAGCATAATCTGCGGGCAGCCGTGGCGCAAAGAGGATAGATTCTCCGGTGGCGACATCCTTATCAAACAACCATGTTTGAATACACATATCAACACGAAAGCAAACCATGTCATTAAGAGTAAATGGATAAGACTGTAAAAACCAGCTAATGAAATGTAATAATGCATATAGGACGTTAGTAACATTGAATATTATGGAAGACATCATGACAACACCTTACAGAGTTCAAACTATCTACTAGCAAACGAAAAAAAAGAATATTAAGAACAAAAGAAAGGAGACAGGGGAAACTTTCACAGTGCAAAAATGTTGCTTTTACCGAAGGCGACCTGTGTCCCTCGGATTCTACCAAAGGGTTTCAGGCATAGTTGTGTATCCATTTGTTCAACTCATCTCGTGGAAAACTTAACGACATTGGATTTCTGTTCTAAAATTGGACACTGGTACAAGGACAAGGCTTTTTTCAATGAATAATAAGTTTTAAAATTGCTTATAGTTGAATGAGATACAGCCCAAATTCTAATTACAATTTTCTTGCAACCATCAAAGTTAGAAATTTTAGATGATCCAAACAAAATAAGCAGCACAGGCAAAGTTTAAAAATAAAAGAATTATCACTGGCCTTGAATAAAAGCCCAAGCGCAGATATCACTAGGTAGAGCTTCTACTGTTAGTAACATTAGTCAAACCCTATTCTTAGCAACAACAACCATGCTATGGTTTATGCCTAAGCAGGGCCTCGAGAAGTCCAGATGTCTAACAACAGGTGACCCATGTGAGAATACCCTTGCCAAACGACAGGTGACCCATGTGAGAATACCCTTGCGAAATAAAGACATAAGATATTGATGAAGATTCTCAAATAAATGAAGAAGAAGAACAACCGATGAAAAAGTAGCACTTAGACGACATATCCCCAAACAAGATTGCAACTCCAAGTCAAGATGAAACCCTTAAACGCATGAATTTTTGTGGATTTTTGATTTGAAATAAAAAAATCAACAATAATTAAGAGAGATGTTCGGGATAAAGGCTAGACCACCACCTAAACTAGTCAACCCACCATTCCATCGCAAAAATTCTAAGCGCCAAAGATTGAAATAAAGAGAAGACCCAAATTCACTACTCTTCTAGATCTTAGTTTAAAAAAGCCAGCTTTTGGAGTGAGGCTACAAGGTTAGCGCCTCGAAGGGGATGAGGTGCGCCTCAAGAATGCAAGGCTATATATCTTCACCCTTTTTCTTCTTTTTCTTGGCCTTGCCTTTACCTTTTTTCTTTTTTTCCTTCCTTGGGAGCTTAAAGGTGAGCTATGTTTGTACAGTAAGTGTGTGCATTAGGGAATTATGATGATAACATATCTTAAAGTTATTTGCAGTGTTATTAGTTATATTGATGTCTAATCAATTTTTTAATGCACTTAATCTAACTTGTTTTTGCAAAATATGCTTTGTGAAATCTGAAAGACTTACAAAAAAATTTTACATACAAGTGCGCCTCGCATCCATGATGTGTGCGCCTTCGCCTCACGCCTTGCAACTTGCACTTTGAGACCCTATGCGCCTCACGCTTTTTAATACTAAGTTCTAGAGAGATAAAGCCGTCCTCTCCAACCTTTGTACCAACCAATAGAATTGCAAAGAAAACAACCAATGAAATTCTAGCAAGTTATACAATTAAAATTGGGGCCACTAGATAAATACTAGGCTGGAATTTGTTGCACATGTACTACCTTGGTGACATGCTCCGCCGTCTCAAATGGAGGAATTTGGGAGAGAGATTTTAGGGGAAAGTTTCTGAAAGTGTATACCAACTTTCCAAAATAAGCTTAACCCGTAAATCATCTCAAAACTGTGCATATCGACACCTGCACCGAACCTTGCTGGCTTTAAGCTCCATAACTCGCTCAATCCTTGGAATTTGAAGGAAATCTTTACCTTGTTGGAAGACCGACATTTGGAGCTATCCAATCATAACTAAAGCACTAATCTTGGAGCTTATTTGATCATCCAAAACGAAGCACAAAGTTAACCTAAAACTAAAAATTCTGAACAGCTTCTACTAAAAGCTTCATTTGACATAATCCACCACTAACATGTGCATTATGAAACTATTCACGGATTCAAAATGTGGCCGATCCGCGACGAAAGGGTCGCATTGGAAAGGTTTTTGGGTTAGCCGCACTGCGTTTTAGCCATGATATGGAATGCGATTTTCACATTAGAGCGATTTTCCATATCGCGGCCAAAGCCAAAACCGCAATCTCAACCGAAACCGTATTTTATATCTTTCAACCTAATCAACTTAGGAAGATAATTTCAGCTCTTGCTCTGCATCAACAAGCATGGAGGAATTTGAAAGCATAGTCAAAACAATGAGAACAAAGAGAAGGCGACAACCTGAAAGAGATTATGGATAGAGTATAGAAAGCCAAAATCAAGAATACAAGATATATTCTAGCATTTGCAAATATATTGTGTTCTGGTATTTTCACATGATTTTCACAAATAATACTATAGGGCATTTGAGATGAGCAATATAAGGTTATTTAGTAGCATTTCAATAAGATTTGGCTTCCTATTCTATTTAGGATAGACTTAGGTAAGTTTCTAACTAGATTTCCAACTCATAGAGTTTTATAAATAGAGTACATGTCTTAGGTTGTATAAACCTTTGATGAATATCAATAATTGATAATTGACTTCACATATAAGCCATATTTCTCCTTCTTTCCATTCCTCCTCCTCCACTCTCTCTACCTCTCAAATCCCTTCTCTTTCCTTCCCATCATCTCACATAGCCATGCAAGGATTTTAACAAACTATGATGCTTAACAGATTACAAAGCACACAGAAGAAGAGAACTACAACGAAGCCATAAAAAAGGAAACAAAAAGGTAATATTACATAGCGATAGGAGCACATCGAACTACTGGAGACAAGTATAAATCATAAATATGCCTCCCACCATCATGTACCTTGCCCTGCTGCAGAATGAACATGTCATGCAAATGCAAATACCATGAAGCACACCAATCATAATCCATAGCAAGACAAAAACAAGAATGCATCTCAGTTATTTCATAGCCAAACAAAAAATAAGGCCAACATTTGAGCATAAGCACAATGATACTGAAACACTAAAATGCCAAGTAACTATACATTCTAGAACTACATCTTTCCAAAATAGTGTGTTAAGTAATGAACAGGCAAAACTAACCCTTACCTGATTTGCCAAGGTGGAAAACATGGACATATACCTAGCATGGGACCTAAAATAGGCCCAACCCAATTTTGATCTATAACCAAATTGGCCTAAAATCTACAAGGTTGCTTTCCTTTGCAAGACAGGCTTGTTCAGGGGCAGAGCTACGTTGGTGCAAGGGGTGTCATTTGACACCCCAGGTTTTTGGAAAAAAATATATATATTATAGTTTCTAGAAAAAAAAGAAATTATATATACAAATTATATACTATAAGGATCACACGTTGCTGTTTCTTCGGGTGGTTGTAGCACCTCATGCCCACCTTCCTTTCCTTCCTGATTAGGGTCACCTATTCAAACCTCATGCGCCCATGTATATCCCTTTTGTTTTTTTAAAAAAAAAAATTTTGGCCAATTAATCTCCCCTAATTTCCAAAGCATCCTAAAGCCAAATTTGAGATAACGATTATGTTCTTTTCAAGATTATTATGTTTAATTTATTGATGTTGAATAATTGGTGGATTTAGTAATTTCCTCTCATGAATTAGTGTTTAATCTCTTTTTTTATAGTTTTTTTGCCATTTAATCCTCCCCCCCCCCCCCAAAACCAAAAAAAATCAAAGCATCCTAGTGTTTAAATTTGAGATAAATCCCTAATTTTGGTTTATAATTATATTCTTTTGCAAATTATTATGTTCGAATTACCGATTTTAGTCAAATTCTAATTAACTAAGTGGTGAATTTAGTGATATACTCTCATGAATTAATGAATTAGGGTTTTCAGTTGTGGATCTTGGGCAATTTGGTTGGTCGTTATTTGTTAGGGAAAATTGGTTGGCTAATTAATTTTGCGTTGTTCCGCTCTCAATTTCTAGAAAAACCTAATAAATTGGTTAGTTAATTAATTTTGAATTTTTATGCTCTTGATTTCTAAAAATAATTAGCTTGATTTGTTCGTGTGAGCACTAAGAACCAAAAACCTAAATAAGGAGTGGATTATTTTCCAGTTTGAAATGGACAAATTTTTGACAAGATAACTTAGTGATCGGTTGGTTTAGTCTCTACATCACAAAACTCACCATTGACTAAAGAAAATATTAGCTATGTACTTTCCTCACAAAACTCACAATAGACTCACCATTGGTTAAGCGATTGGTTGGTGACTTTCAGCAACTCAAAAAGCTATGTCACTTTCAAAACATGAGATCTCATTGAGGCACGGTTTTTAAATGTATTAGATATGTACTTTCATTTTCAGAACTAATTTTAAATTTTATATTATGTGGTTGTTTAATCCCGACATCCCTTAATTTGAAACCTGGCTACACCACTGGGTTTATTCAACCAAACACTAATGGACCTGAAGTCAAATCCAAGCAAAAAAAATGAACAATCCAATATCTCATTGAACCAAACATGACCCCACTCGAAATGGACCTGACCCTAAACTCAAACAAAATGGCCCAACTGCCAAGTCTATTCAAGAGTTTAGCTACTGTGAATTCTAACTTCCCAAGTTGCCATGTCACTTTTTTTTTTAATCTCCCCCATTCTAATTTATTAGAAGCTCCTAAGTAGTAACAATATCTCTCATAATAACACAGGCATGAGAGCTAAGCAAGAAGGATAAAATTAACACAAAAAGGAGATTCACCTATGAGATAAGAATTAAAGAATATATTCATTAAAAAAATATATACTACTGGCTTAAATCATACGTTTGTAAAGGTGGCAATAAGAAATGCACATCTCATATGTTAATTATTCCTGGAATGAAACTTGAGTTTAACCTGAAATGCACCATGCTACTCACATACAATTAAATTTACAGTAAAATTGCGAAAATGAGCTAAAGTTTCATGAAGCATTGGAGAAAATCCAGGTCGCAAAAATGAGCTAAAGCTCCATGAAAGCATTGGTCATTGGAGCAAATTGTCTCCTTAAAGTGTCCTGCACTCCTTTATCTGTGGATCTGTGATATAAGCATATGTCATCTGATGGTAATTTTAACCCCACGCCACCGCGCCCCCCCCCCCCCCAAAAAAAATGCACAAAAAGGCACACTCTCTGCAGTAGGGAGGACAGATTTGGCTTCCATAGCTTAGCCCCTCTACACTACCGTACTTAATAGCAATGACTTGCTGTAAGTCTGTAACATTAACTAGACAAATGCCAAAGGAACAGACAATCAGGCAAAATATGGGTGTGGGTGAAGAGGCAGAGAGACCTTTACACTATATGAGGGAAACAGAGAGAGAAGCAACTTACAACCGCTCCATAGAAGCCGGGCTCCCTCACTCCGAATAAGTAAGCAAAATAACTCTCCTGCCTAGTAGAACATTCAGCAAAAGATAGGTCGTTTAGCATCTCAATAGAAGAAAGCAAAGAAAATACATGCATTGGAATGTCCAAACTCCAGAGTAGCAAAGTACAGCTAAGCCATTGCAAATTACATGAGAAAGTTTAAGTACACAAAAGCAAATGGACCTTGCAGATGCGATGATGCATAAGGATTTTTCTGAAGCCACATGCAAATGCAATCCATTTGTCTACTCCGATTCACATAAACTTAACTTTTTCTTTTCAAATAACCCGTAATGAATATCCAAATGATCAAGATACATTGACAACTTCAGGGACATCTTTGGAAATTTCCCATTTCACTATCATTAGAAAAAGGCGTCCAGGCAGCATTTCATCAACATAAATGCAATTTCTGACAGCAATTTTCTTTTTTTTGGGGGGGGGGGGGGGAAATTATACTATATAAATGAAGACTAAAAGGTTGGATGCAAAGCTAGCATCCTACAAAATCTATGCACATCCAATACGGAAACTATCCACAAAATCAACACAATCAAAAGAAGAATAACAAACGCTCCCCTTATCCCAAAAATAGAGTCTTGATGAAAGTATCCTTGAAGTGTTGAAGAGATATCTCCACAGCCTCAAAGACAAAAGTAATTTCTGCCAGGAATTTTCACCATTGACCAGCAACAAAATGCCCATTATGATGCATGCAATCAAACCAACTTGTTTGAGTTAGCAAGGCTATGGCCTTCCACTGTCATGACCAAGTTTCAAACCTTGGCAGTCACGCCCACATGTAAGGAGATCGTGTACTGCTGACCAAAGTATTCGGGCCAATATCAGCTTTTTACTCTCAGCCTTGGGCAAATGTGGAGTACTCAACCTTTCATGTTGAGGGTTTCAGGTTTGAACCACCTGCAAGGGTTCATTTCCCCTCTCTGCACCTAAAAGAGGACTCCTTATCCTGACTGCCCACTCCTAGATAGGCTTTTAAACCAAAAGGATGCATGTACAATAAGACAACACAGACATGGGATAATACAACTGCTTTCTAGTAAACTAGGACATGAACACGATGGATATGATAAACAAAACACTTAAATAAAGAAATTTAAATTTGCCAAATTAACAAAAACTTGTGGAAAGAATCAGAAATTAAGCTAAATTTCTCAATTCAATACAAAAGAAATCTAGACTCCAAAAATGCAGATTTTAGTATACCAATTGTAAGAGCCGCGAAATTTTAGTTGACTAATTATACGTGTTAGCCAGTCTAATATTTTTACTTAATTAATTATGTGGACTAGTTCGTTGGGAAATGCGATTTAAGTTAATCTGTTGAACTTCCTGATGTGTGCTTTTGAGTGTGGCTAGTTGGACCAAAGTTTTTTGTTTAGCATATAGGCCTAAGTGCAGATATTCTATATAGTCCTTTGGATTTTATTTATTTGAATTTATTTCTTAATAGCCCAAGTGCTTAGCCTGCTCAGTAGTGAGTTACAAAGAAGAGGGGGGCTGCTGGGTGTTGCTACCACGCACCGGGGAAAAGAAGAAAGGAGCCTAGGTTGGTTTAGTTCCTTAAACACTGACACACACACCCCTATCACTTCATCACTGCGAAAAAGAAACAAAGGGAGGAAAAAGGTGAGAGCGGAGAAGAAAGGAGAGAGAGAGGAGAAGAAGAAGCAGAAGAAGACAAAGGTAGAAGGCAGAAGGAGGAGAAACAGCAGGTGCGAGAAGAAGACGAAGAAAGGGGACACGGTAGAGAAGGGTACAGCTGAGCAAGAAGAAGAGGGAGGCGACAATTTGGGCCATCACCTCTAATTTCCATTTAATTTGTCCCAAACCCTAAAGGTTCAAAGTGGGTAATCTCCAGTTTAAGTTAATAATAATTTTGAACCAAAATTATTTTGTTGCTTGAAATCACCAACCCATGTGCTTAGATGAAGGTTTGGGTGTTGAAATTAGGGGTTGAATGTGAAGGATTTGAGTAAATTTTGTTGTTGACATCGTTGTCTGAAATTGAATTTGGGTGAATGAGATGAGAGAGGGAAGTTTAGTGACAGAGATCCCTTACGAGTTTGCCTGCTTTTGGCTTTTTGGTTTATTATGACCCTAACAGCTATTAGCTATCTATATTAGTTATTCGTATTATTTGTTTATAGAAAAACTATTTGATGGGTAGCTGATTCTAACAAAGTTGTGAGACAAAAAGCTAATTCTTCGAAAAACTCTTCCAAAAAGCTCATACAATTAGTTTTTTCAAATTAGCATTCTGGACCCCAAAAGCTGTTCTAAAAAGCCATCTTATCAAACACCCAAATTAGCTTTTGAACTTAGTTAATCGGCTACTTTTGGTCGAAAAAGATTTTTGGCCAAAAGGCTCTTCCAAAAGCTCTTTGCCAACCCCCTCCCCCTTATGCTTTATGAATTTCCTCTTCCTGAAATTGATTATAGAAGTGGGGACCATGAACATGGGAGTGTGGGAATGCATTTAGATATAGTAGACATCTTTTCGGGGCTGGGAACATGTGTTGCAGCTGGTGTTGCATTACAGACAGGACAGAACAAGACAGTTCCATCTGTTGGCTGGTCCAGCCAGCTGCTCCAACAGTCCAACTTTGGAACGCCTCAGGTGAACCTGCCAGCACACAATCTGAGCTGGTTCTGTTCTAGCCTCCCTTGGTAGGAGATGTTTATGCGTTGCTGCTGGGAAATCGGAGAAAAGAAAAACTGCACGTGAACCTGGACAAGACTTGAGACCTAACTTAAACTGAGATTGCTGACAAACTGAACCAGAATCTGAAACTGACCCAATCCTGAATTGAACTTGACCTGAGCTTACGGGAACTGAAGAAAACTGATTGCAACCTGCAAGTCGCTCTCTGTGAGTGTGTGTAATTGCTTGCCGTTAAGTATCAAGTGTGACAAGTGTAGATGCTTTCTTGAAATTAGTATTTGGGTGTGAACTGATGCAAGTTTTTGGACTTGAAATGATTGTTTGAAATATGTAAGATTTCAATCAAGTTCAAAATTAATTGTTTGACAAAAGTAGTGCCTTCCCACTGTTTTAATGGGTTGTGATTCAAATGGTTTGAAAAGAGTGGGCTTGATTAGAATTACTTGGTTAATTCAATGCTACAAAACGTATTTCAAAGGTGTCAAATGACCATGCTTCACTTAAACCAAAGTGATTTCTGCTGATTGGAATGATTTCGTTAAAAGAGTTTCAAAGAGTGGGGGGTCTCTTTGATCCCTTTTTAAGTGAATTATATTAATTGAATGGTTTTAAGGGATAGAAAGTCTAGTACCACAGGGGTGTTCAGGAGCTCCTAATTAACCTCGGCAGTCTATGTTAATGGTCTAGTGCTCACTGGGGAGCTCGGTCATTGCAGTCAAGTATCACAGTTCGGGACTCCTAATTAATCCGTGTGGTTCAAGTTAAATGGGCTCCTCCTTGACTTTAGTATTTCTAGGGAATCGAAGAATCAAATGGGTTGCCGTCACTCTAGTGTAGAGGGCACTAGTAGGTAGATGCAATCCAACACCCTAAATGGGATTAATAACTTGTTTATTTCCAATTGTTGTAGATCGAAGGCTTAGCTTCCAAATGATTTCGGTTGTACTTAATGCTATATCTCAGCCTGTAATGGATTCACAATTGGTGTGTGTGAGTTGTTTAAACAACCTTGAGGCAGCTTTGCTAAAATTGGTCTTGCGTATGTGGTCATTGGTTACATATAGGAGGTAGATTATCCACATGTTTAATTGATGCAATGATGTCCTACTATAATATTAAACTACTAATCTATGCGTGCTATCATATAAACCAATAACATGCAAAGGTTTTGGTTTTGGCATGTTGATTACCCATTGAGCGTGTGGTTTGGTCACCCCCTATTTCTTTCCCCTTTTTCCAGGTTCAGATTAAGTACAAGGCCAGTGAAGGTGTCGTTTGCTGTTTTTGTTATGTGGTTAACTCTTTGTTGGTGCTTAGCTAAAGTTATTTTGGAATAATTGTGTGGAGCTAAAGTCCCTATGTTGCATAAGTAATTAAATGATGTTGGCAAGGCATTTATGTAAAGGATACTGGCTCATGCAGACTCGGCTCTGGCAACTACTACTTATTTTAGACTCTCTGATCTCTTTTCCCAAACAAGCCCTTGATCCCACAAGTTGATATTCAGAATAGCCTTGAAACCGAGTGTGTGATGGGGCGAGGTGGATATGAGTTGTTATGTACTCCGATGATAGCTAATGTGCAAGGAGGAGTGCAACATCCCAAGCGAGTAACTAGCAAAGTAACTTGCAGCTTCATTAGCTAAGTTACAGGTTATTGGTGATGCACCAAGCAAGGGCAATATCTGAACAACGCCAGCTGCAGAGGAACTCTAACGAGTCTTTGAAGCCCGGGGGGGGGGGGGGGGATTGCGCCACCTCGACCTTCCTCGAGCTTTGGCCTCAATAAAAATTAGATTACGAACCTATTTAGCCTCAAGCACTTCATCAAGAGATCTGGGTGGTGTAATGCTCCCCATTTGAGAGAGGAGCGTTACACATGTCGAGAGAGCTTCGAACATATGAAAATTAAACAAATTGCCGCATTAGCCACCATATGGGTTGAATGAAGGAAGCTTAACCTCCGTAGACAGAAGATCGGTTTGAAATGCTCCAAAGTCCAAACCAAGCAAAGTCATGGAAGATGTCTTTTCCCCCTTCCGTCCCCCAACCCATCCTCTTCCCTAGTAAGGTATACAATATATCCATGATAAATGGGCCTCTACATTAGGTCAGTCGACCAACCAAACTAAAAATGTCAACCCAATAACATACAAATCAACAAAATGGAAATGGGAAACCTTTCAGTTATCCTCTTTCTTTACTTTGCCATTAAACTATATATAGTGTTATTGACTCCTCTCCTAAATTCACCACTATTGTACTCTATCAGTAGGCTATCCGTCATCAATTCTGCCACTTTTTCAAATGACAATATCAATATATCATACCCTACTACTATCCTCGTGCTTCTCATGATGCGTAACGAACATAATATTGGATATTGCTAGAGGGGTCTAGTTTTTAAAAGGCATGATTTATGAAAGGCAATATCGAACAAAGGGTCCAGATAGCTAGGCCACTAGGAATAGGCATCATGTAATGCAAGACCCAAATTGGACAAAAAGAACATATAGACACTTTTCCTTGACATACTTCCAACATTCTAAGGCATGTTAACAAAAGGGAATATAAATTCACAAACTGTAAAACACAAGTCTAAAAAGGAGAATAGATAAGTAAACAAAGCTAGTTTCTTCATGTACCAAGCCAAAGAAAATAGATAACACATTTTGAAAAAAGAAAAAGAAAAAGCCAAACATAATCTACGTCCATAACCATAACTGTCCCAAACAACAATGAAAAAGTAAAAGAAAAAAGGGAAAGAAGGAAGAAGAAAGATCAAAAAACTGACGTTCACCTTACAGGCAGCAAAATTGCAGAGCTGAAAGCTTGATTTGCAGACAAATGAAGAAAAATCAAAGCAATAAAGCAAGGGGAACAGTAAATCTGCACTCACATAGGGGATTCTAACAAAGGTTATTAATTGGTGGACTTAGATGTTGGACAGGTATGAGGTGGACTACGATCTTATAGTCTCCAAATCGCCAATCCAATGGTTGATGATGCTATAGGCAATTTTTTTGAACCACAGGAGGTGAAATCATTTCACCACCAGAAGTAATTTTTCTTTAACATTTCAAAATCTCAACCATTGGACAGGTCACAGGTGGATTGGACTGCAAGCTCCCTCTCTGCGACTCTGACTCTGTAGACTCCAGATACTTGATTGGAAGAGTTCAACCACCAATGACCTCTCAGAATCCAATTTCAAGTCCGATTTTAATAGTACATGAGACTCATGTTAACTTGCTTCTATCAAAGGGCTTTTTGTCAAGCTTTGGTTAAGTTACCTGGAAAAAGTGCTAATAAGGAGAATTTCCACCTTTTGATCAGTCCCCCTCTCAAGCCTACTAACTGTTGTAGAGGCACATGAAGCTGAAGCCTTCACCTCACTAGACAAATATAAGCCCAATACTTAGGTATGCATCTTATACAGCACTATGCCTAAGGCTCTTGGGGGTGCAGATTTGGCCTTAGCTAACTAGCCTAACTAGCAACTAGCTGTGCTTTTAAGATCAATATGGGCCATATAGTCCCCTGCAATTTACAAAAGGACTGTTACAACATCCTTGACAGAGAAGGCACTTCTAGCCTACTACACTACAAATAAGAAGTACAAGAACTTCAGCAAGATTTGATTTAGTCCACTAAAGTCCGAAGTGGAACGGAATGTCAAACAGTTATTAGGAAGTTAGAAAAGACATCATTTTGGACATATACTCTGTCTGACTTGATCATTTCAACTGATTGGCTGTTCCCGTTATCACATTTCAGGAGCATCCCCTACCGAACGTCAGGATTATGCGCCATGACTTACAGGTAAAACCAAAATGCTCCCTTATTGAGCAAGACAAAGTTAATTGACCAATGATGCACAGTAGGCCTTACAGCCTTAGGCTGGAATGATTTCTTTCCCCCTTTGTTTCCTTTCATGTGGGAGAAGTTCATGATGAGTTTTCTGTTGACACGTGAAATAAAGGTAACCAGTTAAGTTGTCTAGAGCATTCAACCCATCTTCCATATAGCCATAAGAAGTGTGCAATTCGACACACATTGGTTCCCCTCCACCCGAGAAGTTTTCTTTTTGGAGGGGGGGTTGTACAGACGCACTAACCGAATATCAAATTATCCAGACAAACTTAACCAGCGATCAAAGAATTAAGAAACAGAAGACGAACGCAAAGCATATGACGCTGAATCATGTTCCAGACCAAACAGGAGAACTCATACCAAAATACTAGCCTATTAGGTGAGAGAGCCCATTTGGTCTATAAACCCCTCATCAGTTGCCCATACAACCGATGTGGGACAAGTCTCATACCTTGCAATTGGTCCAAATCCGTAACATTCGACCCCCCTTAAAGGCCAACGTCCTCGTTGGTCACAGCTGGCTTCCCCAGGCCACCACTCCGAGTCCTCGTTGGTCACGGCCACGTTGGTCACGGCTGGCTCTTCCAGGCCACCACTCCGTGGGCCACCACTCCGAATCCTCATTGGTCACGGCTGGTTCTCCCAGGCCACCACTCCGAGTTGGCTCTGATACCAATTGTTACAAACCAAACAGAAAAACTCATCCAAAAAGACTAGCCTATTAAGTGAGAGAGCTCATTTGGTCTATAAACCCCTCATCAGTTGCCCATACAAACGATGTGGGACAAGTCCCATACCTTACAATTGATCCAAATCCGTAACAAATCATCAAAACTGCTTACCGGAAAAGCTCCGCATGATCGGTGCAATATCGAGTTTTTTCTTCACCGCCCTAGCAATAACCAACAGTTCATTGTTTGAAAATCTAACAGACCGGGAAAATGGAATTTGTAATCATAGAGATTGCAAAATACCTGAAGTAGCACCAGCCCTTGAACCGGACGACTCGATTCGGCAAGGTGCTTCCGCAGGGACTGGACGAGATTGTCCCGATTGATGGCGTGAAGTTTCATCGGGACTTCGGGAGGAGAGAGATACGACGGTGGAGACACGGCAGCCATGGGGATCGCTACTTTCACTTCCTCCGGAGCACAGCAGGTTGTTTAAGGATGTTTTTTTCAACTCACTCTATCCTACACCTATCCACTCCTTCCGACCCTTTTCACTCCTTTTCACAGTTAAATAAAAATATCACTTATTTTCACTCTTACATACTCCTTCCCTCCTTTCCCACACTCCGGTCATGTTCTTTTCAGTGAAAAATGAACAGTATAAGATGGATGAATGTGAAAAAGGGAGAGAATGAGTGGGTGAGTGTAGAAAAGGGGAAGAATAAGTAGGTGAGTGTGAGTGAAAGTTGAATGTAGTTGAATGAATCTGAAGTATTGATTATTAATATTTTTTTGTTTTATAATATAATTATTGTGATAGTAATTAATGATGATGAAATTTTTTTATTTTTGTCTATTCTGTTTTGTTCTTTTTTATTCTGTTTATTTTGTTTATTTTTTATTTTTGTATTTTTGTATTTTTGTTTTTTTTTTTTACTTTTTTTACTTTTCTTAAATTTTTTAAATTTTTTTAGTATTAATTTTTTTATTTTTTTGTATTTATTTTTATTATCTTTTTTTTATTTTTTTATTTTTTATTTTTTTGGAATTTTCCGTAGGTTCTTTTTCTCGAATAAAAAAATGAAAAATGAAAAAATAAAAAAATAAATACAACAAAATAAAAATTAAAAAAAAAAATTAAAAAATAAAAATAAATAAAAATAACAAAATAAAAATAAAAAAATTAAAAAATTAAAAAAATGCAAAATACAAAATACAAAATACAAAAATACAAAAATAAAACCAAAAAATACAAAAATAAAAACAAAAAATAAAAATAATAAAAAATAAACAGAATAAGCAAAATAAAAAATAAAAAGGGACAAAATAAAAAATAAAAAAAATTCAAGTAACATAAAATTTCTAAAAATAATGTCAACTACAATATATCTGTACTTTCTGTCACGAATTACGAACAATGCCAAAAAATTATACGTAGGAAAAAAACATTTGCAACTTCTATCATGGATTATGATGTACAGAAAATTATTCTGTCACATACACAGCAACAACCATATACGCTTTCCAAGCTGCAACAAATATCTCGTAACCAATGATAACAAAAAAAATAAAACTGTTCCATAACATCCGAAAAATTAAAACTGCTCATAATTGCTATCAGATTATTCGTACACATAATTACGTAAATTATTAAAATTTTCAGAATATGAGAAATGGTCGTTTTATGTATGTATAGGAAGAAGTGGTGAGTGTGGGAAGGAGTAGTATTTTTTTTTAAGTGTAGGAAGAAGCGGGATGAGAGGGGAATGAGTGGGTAAGTATGGGTTGGGTTGATTAAATTACGAAAAGAATAGGGCCTCCTTCATTCAACTCCCCAACTTTATTCAACTCCTTTTAACTCCTGCCCACTCTCACTCACTTCTTCTCCCCCTTTCCCACACTATAAAAAAAAAAAAAAAAAAACCACTCTTACCAACTTTTACCCCCTCCTTCCCCCCTTTTCCACACTCACCCATCCCACACCCATCATTTTTCATCGAAAAGAATAGGGCTTAAGTACACAATTTATCAATCATTTATGACTCTAGGGTACCCTTGATTTTATATAAATAATTATTAGGGGTTAATGTCTTTAGAATGTATTCCAGAGTACCTATTATTTTAGATAAACTATTAATAGGGGACAATATTTTTATAAATAGTTACTGGCCGAAATTTTTCTTTACAACTTAATCCTTGAACTTTCTGAATTTACAATTTCTTCCCAAAATGAGGTTTACCACGCAAATACTTGATTTTTTGGTATTTTTTGATAAAACTAAGCTAATATTTTTGTTCTGACTTCTTATAATAACTTTACTGGTACTAGTTATCACAATCTACTACTTATATCTTATATATTATAATTTGTATGGTTATAGGCTCACCATGCTTAGCAAAACTAATTAAAGATTAATTAAAGAGTTTCAACCATTACCTGAACATAATCGATGTTGGACTCCAACGTTCTTCTAGCTTCCAGTTTACAGAGATTGCTAATCTCAACCCCACATTTCTTAGATCATGCACAATACAAATCCATTTTGTTTCCTATTTCGGACCGTAGTTTTTAATTAAGTTTTAAGTTTTTTAAAGGATAGTGAGACTTTAATCAAGAAACTATAATATTTAAGACATAAGGTTCGATTGAATAATGTTCCCTCCTGGGAAATTTCTTTTATTAAAAGCTTGAAAGTGGAAATATTACAATGGAAGGCTTTGAAGATGGACTTTAAGTTAAGATCATTAGAGATGCTTGCTCATAGAGAAATGGAGAATCTCAACTTCTCTCTTACTCAAGAATGCTCAAATGACTGTCCCTTCTCAGCACTTAATCTCTCTATAGAGGGAATTGGGGTACATAAGATTCCCTATAAGTTATAGTACATAAATATTTTTCACATAGTTACAGCACACACTGACGTCTACAGTATCAACTGTATTTTACAGACCGGACGCTTGTCGAAATAGTACAATAATGGGGCAGCTACTTTTCAGAACTTTTAGTGATGACAAGACTGGTCATCATTATTGAGATTCTGCATTCCTTTATCTCCAATTATATCTTCCAAATCATCATTATCTGGATAATCATCAAAATATTAATCAATTTGCTTAAGATGCTCTGCATCCCATTCTTCAAATAATTCAAAGAGATATTTTTTTCCCTTTTTTAGATAAGAATTTTCCAACTCCAATATCAAATAGATAATAAAAAATATCGTCTAATTCCGCACCTTTTACATTCATGTAATCTTTAAGCTCATTATTATAGGCAAAAGTAGTGTTTCCACAATACATTAATGTTTTTCCTTATTCGATTAATGCCCCACACTGATGATAAATGTTGAAAAATTCAATAACTCTTGATAAAGCAGGATCAATAACTAGATGCACTAGATTTCCACGGATCCAATTTTGTCGTTCATCATTGGGATCTTCGTAATCAATAATTTGGACAAGATAATGAGCTAGTTTGGTTTTTCCATTCTCATATTCAATCAGGGCACTATAAATTTTTAAATTAAGACATTTGCGAACTGGAACTTTTATTGGACCATTAGGAGATATGAGAATCTAATAGATCCTTCTAAACATGCATTGCCGGAATTTAGTTAGGTTTGAGAAAAAAGAGAATTTTGGATCTGGGATTTTTGTGAAGTAAAGTACCATCCCGTATTTTCAGGCTTTATAGACAGGGTCCTTTGGAGATAATGAATTTGCCAAGAAACAAACACCTCCAACTCCAGACCTATCGAGGAAGTAAATTGTTGTACCCCAAGACTCCCAAATATCATAGGAGTAATGATAATAAAAGTCTATACAGGTTGCATACTATTCATTGAACCATTTCTCTTGGACATAAGAACTTATTTTTTTCTTGAATATCATAAGGACACTAAAGGTAACTAAGTTGTAACTTTAGAAGGGAAAATCTTTGGGCTATTAGGTAGGCAGTAGAAAGTAGACCAAAACGTGATCTACTTTTTGTATGAAATTCCAGGTTATCAATAAGGACTTTACCAGAAGGCGTAACCCGTTCTAGTATGAATGGAATTTTATTAAGGATTTCCTCATTTTCTAGCAGGAGGTCGGCTTTGATGACCACCATTTGCGAGTTTCTGAGTTAAATTGTCTGCCAGAGAGTTCTTCGATCCCTGAATATGTTCAATAGAGAAGGAAAACTAGTTAAGTTATAATTGCCAACGCAGGAGTCGCCCTTGCGCTTGCATATTTGATAAATTCTTTTTTCACAAAACCGAGTATTCCTTTGCAATCAGTTCGAATGAGAAAAAGTTTTGGGGCTCAAAAGATTAAGAACTTTTCGATTCCCCTTATAACTGCAAGGATTTCTTTTTCCATTATAAGATAGTTGCATTCTGCCTTATTAAAACTTCCACTGCAATATTTGCAAAGTTTTTCTCATTCTTTGATTTTGAGTACTGCACTCCAGTGCTCGTTACTGACATCTGTCTCAAGAACTAAATCATCTCCTTCATTAGGTAAATTAAGGACAGAAAGATTTTTCCACATCTTTTTGAAGTTTTGAACAATTGTTGTATCATTAGTGGTCCATATCCAACTTACTTCTTTCTTGAGTTTCTGTTGCAATGATTTTCTCAGCTTAGCTAAATCTTTAATGAAATCTGAAGCATAGGTAAGGCATCCAAGAAACCTTTCTAGTTGTTTTCTATCTTCAATTTTTTCAGAAAATTTTTCTATTTTTTCCAGAATATGCTTTTGTAGGATGATTTGTCTATCTTTTATCTCTATACCTAAAAGCTCAATTTCTTGCTCAACATAAATGCATTTGTTCTTACCAAGTATAATGCCATGATCAATGCATCTCTGGGTGACTGCTAAGACATCATCTTTGCGTAGTTCTATGGTTTTAGAAAAAACAAGGATGTCATCGATGTAAACTAAATAACAATGATTGAGGTCTTTAAAGATATTATCCATTCTCCTTTGGAATATTTGAGGTGCATTTTTAAGATCAAATGGCATTACTATCCATTCATAATGTCCTTGTG
Organism: Selenicereus undatus; assembly: GCA_017589665.1. Lineage (NCBI taxonomy): Eukaryota > Viridiplantae > Streptophyta > Magnoliopsida > Caryophyllales > Cactaceae > Selenicereus > Selenicereus undatus. Next base: position 23,353,156 of record JACYFF010002017.1, read on the forward strand.
GGGCACTAAAAGCAGTTAAGGAAATACTCTCCCGATCCATTTTTATCTGCCAATAACCACTCTTGCAATCCATTTTCGAGAACCAAGAGGATCCTTGAATTCTATTGAAAATGATTGTTTTGTTAGGAATATAATAACCATCAAATACATTATTATCATTAAACTTTTTATAATTTATTACCATTCTAGCTTTTCCTCTTTTTTCTTCTACATGATTTCTGACTATGAAAGTGGGACTAGTGTGAGGACTCTTACTGTTTCTAATTAATCCTTTATCTAGAAGTTCTTTGATTTGTTTACTAAACTCTTGAATGTCCTGGTGGGTATACACTGTTTGTTTAACTCTGATGATAGTGTTGGGATTTAATAAAGTGATTTTAGCACTTGTTTTGTCTTTATCCCAAAATTTTAGAAGATTGTCATAGTAGAGCTCTTTGCATAATTTTTCTTGTTGTTCAACAATTTTCTCTTTAATAGATAACTCAAGTAATGAGATTGTCAATGCTACTTCTCGTTGTGTAGGCATTACCTTTTCACCATGTTGGCTACGTGTAAATTCAATTTTTTTATGAGTGTAAGACTTAATTAATTTTTTAATAGGAACTAAGTGACCATTAATTATAAATTTTATCTGGTTTATGGTCTGGGTGCATGGAGAATATAATCGTTGGAAATCATTTCCAATAATCATATCATGAGATGGTTGATCAGTAGCCCATAGAACTGGTATAATGCATTGGACTCGTCCTAATATAATTCTATGGATAATCTTTCTATGGCTTCATTGAGGCTCATAACACTATTATCAGCTATCCTTACTTGTAAAGGGTTTTTAGCTCTTTTCCACATAAATTCAGAAAATAATGATATTTTCCAAAGCATACAGAACAACCACTATCTATGTAAGCACATAATTCATATTTGTTATATTCCTCTAAACATACTTTTATTGGAATATAGATGCTATTAGGGTTTGTATTGGTAGCTTCATAACATACTTTCATAGTCATATTTTTGACTAATTCATCCTCATAGATAGGTTCACTAACAGTTCTGGTTTTGTGCCCAATGATTTTTCCATCTAGACTCATAATTCGATCCACACTAGGTCTTACAGCCTCAAAACTCATTCTACTCATTTCACTACTTATGCTAATTGTATCATCTTCCTTAAGTTCTTCTTTGGTGGATGAAGATTATTCTCCCCAATCTGACTTGTACTCATATTTCTTAATAATTGGAGTTTAATGGTGATTTTACCTTCCTTATCAATCTTTATTATATTTTTCTTATTGATCTTTGTAGGATTGACAAAGCTAGATATCCATGAACGATCTATTTTTATCTCTTGAGGAATGGATTTAATCCTGCGTATTTTTTGCATGGGAGTGGGACTTTCAAATTTCTTGGCTTCTATCATTGTTACTTTAGTCTTAGGATCTATCGTATTATCTAATTTGTAGATAATTTTCCAAAATATCCTTAAAGGATATCCTCCTCTTTTCATATCCATCCCAACTGTTTTTATCTTAAGGGATAAGAGGTTTTTAGCAAATTCATATTTTAGACTCACATAATATCCTGTTCGGCAATTGAATCCTACTGATCCATTACATAAATTGGTTTTTATCCCTGTGATGATCTAATTATTAAATTTGTTGTGCCTAATATCACAGAGTAAAACGTAAAGATCAATATCTTTACCATAATATTGTAATGGAGTGATTTGAATTTGGACACTTCTGATATGGATGTACCTATATTTTCTATCTCTGTTATGCTTAAGGATATTCTCCCAATTAATAAGATTAACTTCTCCAACATGATACTCACAATCCTTTATCTCCATGTCTCCTTCCATCATTTTACATACGTATTTGCTTTTTAATTGAAAGATAGATTTTTTTTTATAGATCATGTCTTTCTGGATTATGAGAAGAACTCAATCCCCTTTGACTTCCTCATGATCATTGTCTACTACAAACTCTTCTTTTTGAATATTACCAAGGCTGACCGAACTACTTGCCATGATATGACTTGTTTCTTCATGATCACTTTCTTCATATTCATTGTCCTCTATAATTTCAACAATTCCTTTGTTATTGCTTAAGGCTAGGTCTAAAGCCTCATCTTCATTGAGCTTGACATAATCTAGGCTTCTCAAGGTTTCCATAAGTTTGTTATTTTTTCTATTTTTGTATTCGTTAGCATAATGTCCTACTTCTCCGCATGCCCAACATTTGCAATTGTTTTTCCCCACCGGACAGTAGGCTGCTTTCCTAAAAAATCTTCCCTTTTTAGGACTTGATTTGTTATAATATTTTCTTCTATATTTTTATCCCCTTTGCTTATTAAAGCTCTTTTTCTTATAAAACTTTCTTTTCCTTCTTCTCTCAGGTTATTTTCCTCATTGGTGAGGCAAATCCCAACAAGTTAGGAATTGCTTCTTAATTTTCTTTTGTTTTTGGAGATCAAGGCATTGATCATTGACCCCTTTTCTTAGATTGCGTGCACGCTCACTAACTCATTGCAAATAGTTATTGACTGTATGAGGGTAATGTATTGAGCTATAGCACATTTTCTCATTGTTTTGTGTTTTCAAACTAATTTAAGGAAGGAGAGGCAACTTAAAGTTAAGCCGGAACTTGCGGAAGCTAAGGGTCCAGGAGAAGTGGGCTAGTGCAGTGATTGTTAATTCTCTAACCTAGGGGTCTTTTGGAGGATTTGAAACCCAACTTGTATTTTGGGCATTTTACAACCACAATGAAATGTAAAACCATATTAAGAATGACTAAATCATTGTGTGATGCCTACTTTGCAATGGTTAATAACAATGTGAGTCCTTATTTGGTATAATTATTGTAATTGGTGGATGCTACGTACCTGATTGATTCTACTTCTTTATTTGTAGCCTTATCTCTAAGGGATGACGATAATGCCCTAGCTTGATAGCATATTCTGCTAACTCATAATACTTATTAATAGAGACATTTATATGGTGATTATGCTGGGGAGTTATAGGACGGGGGTTAGATTCTTTGCCAGCATTTGTTAAGCATGTAGAATATGAAATGGGCATAGCTACGTGAACCATTGCAATTGCTAGTCCTTCAAGACATATTGAAAGAAGTCAATCAAAGAATAGACCAAACGTAATAGTGTTCAAGAGCTACCTCCAAACAAGGGGAAAGGCAGCCTGCTTCACTGAACAAGTAACTCATCATTCAGAGCACTCACTGCACCCGATAGTGTAAGCAAGCTATCTCAACAAATAAGCATAGCTTAGTGACGACTATCAATTTACTAAGAGAAGAAAGATCGCTTTGTAGGCGTCATTCGAGGTATGCCTAAAGATATGCTAGTTTATTGATTCTACTCAACTTTTCAGGTGTTACATCCATCAATTGACTGAGCTCCCTTAGCTGATTGGGCTTTCAGTGCTGAGTTTCTTCATAAAGTGAGTTACTTCACTATGGGACTGTTAAGTCATAATTTGTGCATGTTTTTAATAATTATTTTGATAATATTTTTTATATTATGTTATCTAATTTACTTTATTTTATATACTTTTCTAAGGTTAAGCATTAATAAATTAGAGAGGAGAAGAGAAGCCATCGAAGTTTGGGTTTTATTTACCAAAGGATTCTACACACAGATTTATCAAGTCGGGCCAAAAATAATAATTTATGAAAAGATACTATTTTTATAATGATTTATTTTGGGTTAGGGTTACCAAATTTACTATTCCTAGTTAAAGAGGAAGTGGGAGAGTTGGAGGAGAAGGAATCCTACAACAACAAGAAACCTTAGCAAAAATTATGCTATATATTTAACGCAACATTCACGGTAAAAAAAAAGGAGTGACACATTTTTTACACCTAGCCTCCTCTTAATCTTGATTAATATACACACCTAACCCTCCTCTTGCATCCATCCCGCATAACCCACGCCTCCTTCTCTTCTCTACAATTCATAAATATTCATCATCTTTAACCCATATATTTTCCATCTTCCACACCTAAGCATCCTCACCATCTTGATCATCTCCGTGCATCATCACGCCTAATCGCCCACATTCAGTATTATCATCATTCTTCATCACCATTCAATATCCATCATCAACACATTTCATCATCATCATCATCATCATATTCCGCTGCCAATCAACAATCAAGCATCAATTTTCATCATCCTTGTCATATACTTATCAAGTAATATTGTCTTTTTTTGTTGTTGTTTTTATTTTATTAAGTTTAGTTTATTACTAAAGATGAATTCTTTGGATGATTTATTTAATTTTATTTTCAATATGTGTGAGTAATTTTTATGTACTTAGTATGATCAATTTGAAGCTATGCTAAATTAATTGTTTTGAAACAAGTTTTGCACTTTATTGTCTAATTGATTTTATCTTATGATTCTATAATGATTTGTGTTTATTGTTTACGATATTCATGCTAGAGTAATTAGAATGTATGGTAATTAGTTTAATATGAATTCATATGGTAGTTTAAAAGGCTTTGGCATGTAAAAGCTATAGTCTTTTGGACATAAGTATCACCCTAATTGATCATGGATGACTCAAATCCATCTCTTTTATCTAAGAAATTGTTATAGATCTTCATTAAAATAATTTGCTGGTAAATTAGTTACAAGGTGTTAGATAATATTTTTCTAATGCTTAATGCTCTAGTTTGATTAAATTCTTGCGTTGGTGCTAGGGTTATCAAAATTAGTAGGGTTTATATTAGGGTTGGACTTAAGTAAATTATAATCTATGAAAAAACGGGGAAGATTCATTGGTAGGTATTTTTTACGGTCTAACTCATGGAAAAATCAATTAATGTGTTGATGATAAATATTCATTTGCATGGTGGAAATAGATTATGCTAAGTATTTTCCATAAATTTGGTATCTTTGATGATTATTTGTTTGCTTTTAGTTAATTTGTTTAGTTTGGCATTTTTTAATTCTTAAATTTATAGACTTTAATATCAATTCCATCTAAACCCCCCAAAGAGTAGTCTGTTAGGCGTTTCTTATTAATTTTAGATCAGTTATATTTAGATTTTTAGTGTTAAATAATTTTCAGATTTATTTTCTATTCTATTTTGCTATTAGTTACTGATTTGTTAGAAATTAGGTTAAAAATAGTTTTTTTTATGTTTTTTCATTTTTTATTCCACTTTAGGGTTTACATAGTATCATAATCTGATGATATTTAATTCCGGAATTTTTGGAAATTATTTGATAATTTTTCAAAATTATTTCGTGAATTGAATGCGTGTAGGTTTTCAGTTTAATAAATATGGAAATTACATTTTTAATTTTAATTTTCAGTTTTTAGGGTTTTGTTGAATCTAGAAAATTATATTTTATAATCTGGTTAATTTTATTATTTATTTTCGTATCTAGTTTAGTGCAGTTTATTATTTTTGTAATTTCAAATTTTGTTTTCTCTTTTAATTTTCTGCAGTTATTTTCTGTTTTATTTTTTTGAAATTAATTACATATAATTCTTGGAATGTACATACATATATATATACATACATACATTAATTAATTATGCTGGCATTACATCTGTATATATATACATATACATATATATATATA
>JACYFF010002017.1:23358868-23405942 GCA_017589665.1 Selenicereus undatus
ATATATATATATATATATATATATATATATAAAATTCTGGGAATGTAAATTTATGAATTTGCAGAATGTTAATTGATATTATTTTCTATGATTGTTGATGTTAATTTTCTATTTGGTATTTTCTGTTTTAATTTTCAGTTTGATATTGTGTGATTTCCTCTGCTTTTACTTTTCCAGAATATTTAAGTTAGGTATTTACTGTTTTTATTTCCAGAATCAGGATTAGAATATTTAGTGGTATTAGTAAGTAATTTTCTGGATTTTTACTTGTTTAATTTGATTTGTTTTGGCAATTTAAAGAACTAATTAAATGAGAGTAGTAAATTTAATTAGATTTAAACTAACTTACTATCATAATCTTTCCTCGTGGGATCGATCCCTACTTTTCTATGTTATATATCTTATTTATAAATCAAATTATTGGTTTAATTTGCAACTCTACGACAAGCTTTACAAATTTTGGCGCTGTTATCGAGAAAGAAATAAAATCGTTAGTTTACTTCTATTTAATTCTACTACTTTTATTGTTTATTTTAACTATAGTATTTTATTTTTGTAGGTTGTTTTAGTTTATGAGATTAAGGAGTGGTCGCATGATTGAAGAGAAAAAGGAGCATATGTTTGAGGTGTTTGAAAGTAAAGTAAGTGATTCTGAATTTGTAAGCTCTGAATCGGTGAGTTGTTAAGATATTAAAGTTGAGATGGCTACTTTACGTGAACTTGTTGCACCTAATTTGGAAACTCAACCTTTGTCTATTTCTTATTCTGTATTAGACCGACCACTGAAATTGAACTCTGGATTTTTAAATCTACTGCCTAAATTTCATGGATTGCTTGGTGAGCATCCATATCATCATATTAATGAGTTCATTATTATATGTTCGACCATGCAACCTGAGGGTATCACCCAGGGCCAAATTAGATTGAGAGCCTTTATTTTCTCACTTCAGGATAAAGCTAAAGATTGGCTATATTACTTACCCCCTGCAACATTCACTACATGGACTGAAGCTCATAAAGCATTTTTAGAAATTTTTTTTCCCACATCTAGAATTCGATCCATTAGAAAAGAAATGTGTGGAATTAAACAAATGAATGGGGAAACTTTCCATGAGTATTGGGAATGTTTAATAAATTGTGTGCTAGCTGTTCCCAACATCAAATTTTTGAACAATTATTGATTCAATATTTCTATGAAGGTTTATAACCTATAGATAGAAATATGGACATATGGTGGATGCGGTTACCGAGGGGGATTTGGTTAATAAGACTCCAGCTCAGGCTAGGGAACTGTTTAATATCATGGTGCAAAATACTCAACAATTTAGAAATAGGGAACCCCAGTTTAGGAAGGTCAATGAGCTTAGTTCAGGTCTATCTATAGAGATCCAGTTGTCTCAGATCACTACTAGGCTAAACAAACTCGTCGCTGGAGGAGTTGAAAAGGTAGTGGTGTGTGGTACTTGCTATTTAGAGGGACATGCTACTGATGCGTACCCCGCCTACACTTCAAGGGGGTGATGCGAATGCAATCTTTTCTAACCAAGGCCAAAGGAATACTCCAACACTTATAATGAAGGACGGAGAGATCACCCTAACCTTAGGTATGGACCTAGGAACAACCTCTAAGGTTTTGATCAACCATCACGTCAACCATCTACTTAGGATAGAACAAATTTTCTTTTAGAGCAGGTCATAAAAAAGATGGACAACCAGAAAAAGGAGGTTGACACTAGGTTTCGGAATGTAGAGATAACTCTTAAACAGGTCCAGGAGAGACAGACAGCTACTGATACCATAGTTAGCAACCTCTAGGCCCAAATACAACATAGATTTTCCATCTCAACCATTCCAGAACCTAAAGGAAAATGTGAGTGCCATGACACTTAGGAGTGGAAAGAGTTGAAGGAACCTAGGAAGAACAGAGAGGTAGAGCATGAAATAGAGGTCAACAAACCTGAATCTAACCAAGATCAAGACACCACCTCTAATGTTAAAGAAGTAGGTGAGGATAAGAAGGAACCTTACAAGCCATTACCTCTTTTTCCTAGTAGACTGAGAGGGAAAACCCCTAAGGTAGATGAGGCAAACCAAGAAATCTTAGAAACATATAGGAAGGTAGCGATTAACATTCCTTTCCTAGATGCCATAAAGCAGGTGCCTCGTTATGCCAAGTTCCTTAAGGAGCTTTGTACTACAAAACGTAAATTGAAAGGGAACGAAAAGGTAAGTGTGAGGGATAACATGTCAGCTGTTTTCCAAAAGAAGCTTCCCCCTAAATGTAAGGACCTAGGTGTATTCTCTATTCCTTGTAAAATTACAAACCTCTCCTTTGATAGACCCATGCTTGATTTAGGAGCTTCTATCAATGTGATGCCTAGGTCTGTTTGTGATAAACTACACTTAGGAGAGTTAAAGAGAACTGATTTAGTCATTCAGTTAGATGATATGAGTGATGCATACCCAGATGGAGTTTTAGAAGATGTCTTAGTCCAAGTCAATGAGCTTGTTTTTCCTACTGACTTTTATATATTGGACATGGGTGATGCATGCCATGATGTTGCCATATTGCTTGGTAGACCATTTATTAAAATATCTAGGACAAAAATAGATGTGCATACAGGAACACTGACTATGGAATTTGATGGTGAAATTATTAAGTTCAATATTGTTGATGCTATGAAATTTCCTGCTGATGTGAACAATCTGTGTACACTTAATGTGATTGATGAATTGTCCCAAAGGTGTTTATGAACTATCTCATGATGATGAATTGTTAACTATACTTACTCAAGGTTTGGACCAGTTTGTGTTTCCAAATGTGTCTAACCATATTAATAATAAGTTAGTGGGCAACATAGAGTCTTTGTTGCAATCGCATGTAGTTGACAGACCTAGGAAGCTAGAGTTGCCTGAAAGTCATATGAAGATGCTACCCTCTCGCATTTCACCCCCTAAGTTAGAACTAAAACCATTACCTGAAAATCACAGGTATGCTTATTTAGGGGATGAGGAAACCTTGCCTATTATAATCTCTAATGCACTAACATCTAAACAAGAGGATAAACTTATTAGGGTGCTTAGAGAACATAGTGAAGCATTAGGGTGGACTTTAGTAGACCTTAAAGGACTTAGACCCACATTATGTACACATAAAATCACATTAGAATCAGATGCTACGCCTAAGAGAGACCCTCAGCGAACACTAAATCCACCTATGATGGAGTTAGTTCAAAATGAGATTCTTAAATAGATAGATGCTAGAGTGATATATCCTATTGCTGATTCTGAGTGGGTTAGTCCTATCCATGTGGTTCCTAAAAAGGGGGGGGGGGGAGCAACAATAGCGCAAAACAAGGAAGGTAAGTTAATACCTACTAGAGTCCAAAGTGGCTGGAGAGTGTGCATTGACTATAAAAAGCTTAAAAACCCACCAAGAAGGACCATTTTTCATTTCCCTCTATCGACCAGATGTTAGAGAGATTAGCTGGGAGGTCAGATTATTGCTTTCTAGATGGCTATTCAGGGTATATTCAGGTCCCTATAGCTCTTGAGGATCAGGAAACTACCACTTTTGCCTATCCTTTTGGCAGTTATGCTTTTAGAAGGATGCCTTTTAGTCTATGTAATGCTCTTGCAACATTTCAAAGATGTATGATTAGTATTTTTTCTGATTTTATTACCAAAATTATGGAAGTTCTCATGGATGATTTTACTGTACATGGTGATTCATTTGATGAGTGCTTGCATCATCTTATGTTAGTACTTAAGCGTTGCATTGAAAAGTGTCATTTCATGGTGGGGCATGGGGTAGTACTAGGTCATGTAGTGTTATCTAAGGGCTTAGAAGTTGACAAGGCTAAAGTAAAAATCATTCAATCTTTGCCCTATCCATTGTGTGTCAAGGAGGTGAGGTCATTTCTAGGTCATGTTGGGTTTTATAGGAGATTTATCAAGGATTTTTCTAATATTGCCTCCCCTTTATGTGCTTTACTTGCAAAAGATGCTTTATTTGACTTTAATGAGGACTATAGGAGAGATTTCAACCAATTAAAGTTAAAATTGACCACGACTTCTATAGTACAACCCCCTAATTGGGCCCTACCTTTTGAACTGATGTGTGATGCTGGTGATAAGGCAGTAAGGGCAGTCTTAGGTCAAAGAGTAGGGAAGGTACCTCATGTGATTTATTATACTTCTAGAACTTTAGATCCAGCACAGTGTAACTACACTACTATAGAAAAGAAAACGTATGGTATTATTTTTGCCCTAGAAAAGTTTCGTCCTTATTTGTTGGGTGTTAAAGTTACTACTTATAATGATCATTTTGCTAGTAAACATCTGTTAAGTAAGAATGACTCAAAACCTAGATTGATTAGATGGGTATTACTACTACAAGAATTCCAATTGGAGATTAAAGATAAGCAGGAGCTGAAAATTTAGTGGTTGACCATCTAAGTAGGCTAGACAATGGAGATAATGGGAATCCATTGAGTTATTGTTTCCCTAATAAGACTTTATATGCTATCACTGATAGGTTACCCTGGCATGCTGATATAGTTAATTATATAGTAATCAAAACCTTTCCTATAGACTTGTTTAGAGCCCAAAAGGAGAAGATGAGAGCTCAATTTAAATACAATGTTTGGGATGAACCATAGTTCTGGAAATTTTACGGAGATCAGATTATAAGGCGTTGTGTAGATGACAGTGAATTTCATTCAATTTTAACTTTCAGTTACCTTTCTGAAAGTGGGGGGCATTTTGGACCCAAAAGAACAACACACAAAGTTCTTAAATGTGAGTTTTATTGGCCTACTATTTTTAGGGATGCCTATGAGTTTTATAAAAGATGTGAAGCATGCCAGAAGACAGGTAATTTATCTAGAAGAAATAAAATGCCTCTACATAATATGTATGTTTGTGAGATTTTTGATGTATGGGGTGTTGATTTTATGGGACCTTTTCCTCCTTCTTTTGGTTTAACTTACATTCTTATACTTGTTGACTATGTATTTAAGTGGATTGAAGCTGTGGCTACTAGAGCTAATGATGCTAAAACTGTGGTGAAACATGTTAAATATCTCATTCTGCATAGATATGGAGTTCCTAAAGCAATCATTAGTGATAGGAGAATACATTTTTGTAATAGAACCTTAGGTGCCTTGTTAGCCAAATACCATGTAACTCATATGGTGTCTACTGGTTACCATCCCCAAACAAATAGCCAAGCTGAAATCTCCAATAAAGAGATCAAGAGCATATTAGAAAAGGTTGTTAGACCAGATAAGAAAGATTGGAGTCTTAGCTTAGATGAAGCTCTCTGGGCTTATAGAACTGCATATAAGACACTTATAGGTATGTTGCCTTATAGGTTAGTTTTTGGGAAAGCATGTCATCTTCCTGTAGAGTTAGAACATAAATCATATTGGGGTATGAAGCAGTGCAATTTAGATTATGAACTAGCAGGAAAGGAATGTGAGTTGCAATTATAGGAATTAGAAGATATTCGTTTAGAAGCCTATGACAATTCAGTGATTTATAAAGGTAAAGCCAAAGCTTTTCATGATGCTAAGCTTAGTAGAAAAGAATTTTAGCTGGGTGAAAAAGTCTTGTTATTCAATTCAAAATTGAGACACTTTCTTGGTAAGTTGAACTCTAGATGGCTAGGACCTTTTGTGGTAGTAAAGATTTATCCACATGGTGCTATTGATATCAAATCCTTTGCTCCTAACAAGATTTTCAAGGTGAATGGTCACAGGCTAAAGCACTTTTATGAAGGAGATCAGGTATGCTTAGTGGAGGAGCTCCAACTAAAAGATCCATGATCTCAATTACGTCGAGCCAACGACAGTAAACAAAGGCGCTGGGTGGAAGACAACCCCACATTTTCAGGGAGGTTTACATTTAATTTTGTCTCATCTTCATTATTTTCATTGTTTTCATTATTTTGCATGCATTAGGAACAATGCATGAATTAAGTGCAGGGGGTACATCCTGCATTTAATTCATGCAGTTTTCATTATTTAATTTTTTGTGTGTGATTTTCTTATAACTAATGCATGAATATGAGTTTATGCTAGGCTTTCTTGCTTAAAATTTTCCATTTTACTATCTTTTAGTTATTCTTCTGTGAGTGAGGACTTTTGAACATGTTAACAGTCATTCAGAGTAGTTTAAGTTGATCCTCATATATCTTTTTAATGAGTAACGGTCATGATTATTCATCTTATTTGATCATGTTATATAGTTGCTTTAGAGGTTATAAAAGGACTTAATCTATTTCCTAAACTATAGAATTAGTAGCATAACTCATTAAAATTGTAACTTTTCTTACCTTGTAAGAAAAAAAAATGATGAATGAAAAAAAAAAAAAACACAGAGAAGAACAAAAGAGAAAAGAAAAAAATGTTGGTTCACCAACACAGGTCGGTTCAAGTTGTTCAATACTTGTTCCCCTTAAGCGGCTTGTGTACGGAAAAGACCCGTGCTGGAAGAGTTAGCCCCATTAAGGGCTGTCTACAACTCGAAATATGTCAACAGTAGAAAAAAAAAACTGTTAGATCACCAACATGTATAGGAGTTGGCGGCTTTGCACCTTTTCCCCCTTAAGTTTAGGTCTCAAGCTGAGCCTTACGTACGTAGTAACCCATGTTGGGAGAGTCATGCCCCTTTTTGGGCCAACCAATGACTTGAATCACATTAACAGTCAGTGAATAAATAAAATAATGATGAGAATGCATTGTTAACTCCATCACCTCTATTCGGGTGAGTGTGAGACAGAGAGTGTTGAATTTCAAAGACCATCTATGGGCCTTGAATATGTGCCCAAATGGAGTTTCAGAAAAAATGTAAGGCATGTTTAGAGTCAATTTCAATGAGTTATTCCTTCTAGTTCAATTGTCTCCCTCACCATACCACGCCTTCAATTTTTCTATCTTAAACTTTTTAGACCTCTTGATCGATGTATACATGCTTAAAAGAGATGGATGATTATTGCTCTTATTACTTCATTAAAGAAATGTTGTGAGACTGATGAAGAAACTCTTTGATGATAGTTGGATGTTTAGTAGTCATTCCTCTGTTAGAAGGAAAATTAATTAATTTTGAATAAAATTGTTTTTAGAGCAAGCCAATGCCAAGTGTAAATTTCATATTTGTGTATAACTTCATAAGAAAGAGGGTACTTTTTAGGCCGACACTTAGATTTCTTTGCACGTGGACGTCCAAAGTCTAAGTGTGGGGGAATTCGTTAAGTCATAATTTATGCATGTTTTTAATAATTATTTTGATAATATTTTTTATATTATGTTGTCTAATTTTATATTATGTTGTCTAATTTACTTTATTTTATATACTTTTTTAGGTTAAGCATTAATAAAGTAAAGAGGAGAAGAGAAGCCGTCGAAGTTCGGGTTTTATTTACTGAAGGATTCTACATGCAAATTTATCAAGTCGGGCAAAAAATAATGATTTATGGAAAGATACTATTTTCATAATGATTTATTTTGGGTTAGGGTTACCAAATTTAGTACTCCTAGTTAAAGACCACTTAGAGGAGAAGGAATCCTACAAGTGCAAGAAACCCTAGCAAAAATTATGCTATATATTTAACCAACATTCATGGTCAAAAAAAAGGAGAGACACATTTTTTATGCCTAGCCTCGTCTTCATCTTGATTAATATACACACCTAACCCTGCTCTTGCATCCATCCCGCATAAACCACGCCTCCTCCTCTTCTCTACAATCCATAAATATTCATCATCTTTAACCCATCTGTTTTCCATCTTCCACGCCTAAGCATCCTCACCATCTTGATCATCTCGATGCATCATCATGCCTAATCGCCCACATTCAGTGTTATCATCATTCTTCATCACCATTCTGTATCCATCATCAACATAGTTCATCATCATCATATTCTGCCACCAATCAACAATCAAGCATCAATTTCATCATCCTTGTCATATATTGATCAAGTAATATTGTTTTTTTTGTTGTTATTTTTATTTTATTAAGTTTAGTTTATTACTAAAGATGAATTCTTTGGATGATTTATGTAATTTTATTTTCAATATGTGTGAGTAATTTTTATGTACTTAGTATGATCTATTTGAAACCATGCTAAATTAATTATTTTGAAACAAGTTTTGCACTTTATTATCTAATTGATTTTATCTTATGATTCTATAATGGTTTGTGTTTATTATTTACGATATTCATGTTAGAGTAATTAGAATGTATGCTAATTAGTTTGATATGAATTCATATGGTAGTTTAAAAGACTTTAGTACGTAAAGGCTATAATCTTTTGGACACAAGTATCACCCTAATTGATCATGGATGACTCAAAACCATCTCTTTTAATTAAGAGATTGTTATAGATCTTCGTTAACTCAATTTACTGGTAAATTGGTTACATGGTGTTAGATAATATTTTTCTAATGCTTAATGCTCTAGTTTGATTAAATTTTTACGTTGGTGTTAGGGTTATCAAAACTAGGAAGGTTTATATTAGGGTTGGACCTAAGTAAATTATAATCTATGAAAAAAAAGGGGAAAATCCACTAGTGGGTGTATTCTACAGTATAACTCATGGAAAAATCAATTAATGTGTTGATGATAAATATTAATTTGCATGATGGAAATAGATTATGCTAAGTATTTTTCATAAATTTGGTATCTTTGATAATTATTTGTTTGCTTTTAGTTAATTTGTTTAGTTTGGCATTTTTTCATTCTTAAATTTATAGACTTTAATATTAATTCCATCTACCCCCCCTAATGAGTAGTCTTTTAGGTGTTTGTTATTAATTTTAGATCAGTTATATTTAGATTTTTAGTGTTAAATAATTTTCAGATTTATTTTCTATTCTATTTTGCCATTAGTTACCGGTTTGTTAGAAATCAGGTTAAAAATCGTTCCTTTTGTGTTCTTTTGTGTTTTATTCTAGTTTGGGGTTTACATAGTATCATAATCTAATACTGTTTAATTTCGGAATTTTTGAAAATTGTTTGATAATTTTTCAGAATTATTTCGAGAATTGAATACGTGCTAGTTTTCAGATTAATAAATCTGGAAATTACGTTTTTAATTTTTATTTTCGGTTTTTAGGGTTTTCTTGAGTCTAGAAAATTATATTTTACAATCTGGGTAATTTTATTATTTATGTTCATATCTAGTTTAGTGCAGTTTATTATTTTTCTGATTTTAGATTTTCTTTTCTGTTTTAGTTTTCTGCAGTTATTTTCTATTTTATTTTTTTGAAATTAATTACATATAATTTTGGGAAAGTAAATTTATGAATTTGCAGAATGTTAATAGATATTGTTTTCTGTGATTGTTGATATTAATTTTCTATCTGTTATTTTCTATTTTAATTTTCAGTTTAATATTGTGTGATTATCTCTGTCTTTATTTTTCCAAAATATTTAAGTTAGGTATTTACTGTTTTTATTTCCAGAATCAGGCTTAGAATATTTAGTGGTATTAGTAAGTAATTTTCCAGATTTTTACTTGCTTAATTTGATTTGTTTTAGCAATTTAAAGAAGTAAAATAAATGAGAGTAGTAAATTTAATTAGATTTAAACTAGCTTACTATCATAATCTTTGCTCGTGGGATCGATCCCTACTTTCCTATGCTATAAATCTTATTTACAAATCAAAGTAGTGGTTTAATTCGATGCTCTACGACAAGCTTTACAAATTTTGGCACCGTTGTCGGGAAAGAAAATAAAATCGTTAGTTTGCTTCCATTTAATTTTACTACTTTTATTGTTTGTTTTAACTATAGTATTTTATTTTTGTAGGTTGTTTTAGTTTATGAGATTAGGAAGTGGTCGCATGATTGAAGAGAAAAAGGAGCATACGTTTGAGGTGTTTGAAAGTAAAGTAAGTGATTCTGAATCTATAAGTTCTGAATCAATGAGTTGTGAAGATATTAAAGTTGAGATGGCTACTTTACGTGAACTTGCTGCACGTAATTTGGAAACGCAACCTTTGTCTATTACTTATTCCGTATTAGACCGACCACTGAAATTGAACTCTGGATTTTTAAATCTATTGCCTAAGTTTCATGGATTGCCTGGTGAGCATCCGTATCGTCATATTAATGTGTTCATTATTACATGTTCGACCATGCAACCTGAGGGTATCACCTAGAACCAAATTGGATTGAGAGCCTTTATTTTCTCACTTCAGGATAAAGCTAAAGATTGGCTATATTACTTGCCCCCTGCAACATTCACTACATGGGCTCAAGTTAGAAACAGAAATTTTTTTTCCCGTATCTAGAATTGGATCCATTACAAAAGAAATATGTGAAATTAAACAAATGAATGGGGACACTTTCCATGAGTATTGGGAATGTTTTAATAAATTATGTGCTAGTTGTCCCCAACATCAAATTTCTGAACAATTATCGATTCAATATTTCTATGAAGGTTTCTTACCTATAAATAAAAATATGGTGGATGTTGCGAGCCTGGGCCTTTGGTTAATAAGACTCCAGCTCAGGCTAGGGAACTGCTTAATATCATGGCGCAAAACACTCAACAATTTGGAACTAGGGAACCCCAGTTTAGGAAGGTCAATGAGCTTAGTTCAGGTCCATCTATAGAGATCCAGTTGTCTCAGATCACTACTAGGCTGAACAAACTCGTCATTGGAGGAGTTGAAAAAGTAGTTGTGTGTGGTATTTGCTATTTAGAGGGACATGCTACTGATGCGTACCCTACACTTCAAGGGGGTGATGCGAATGCAATCTTTTCTAACCAAGGCCAAAGGAATACTCCAACACTTATAATGAAGGACAGAGAGATCACCCTAACCTTAGGTATGGACCTAGGAACAACCTCTTAGGTTTTGATCAACCATCATGTCAACCATCTGCTCAGGATAGAACAAATTTCCTTTTAGAGTAGGTCATAAAAAAGATGGATGACCAGAAAAGGGAGGTTTACACTAGGTTTCTAAATGTAGAGTTAACTCTTAAACAGGTCCAGGAGAGATAGACCGCTACTGATACCATAGTTAGCAACCTCCAGGCCCAAATACAACATAGATTTGCCATCTCAACCATTCTAGAAGCTGAAGGAAAATGTGAGTGCTATGACACTTAGGAGTGGTAAAGAGTTGAAGGAACCTAGGAAGAATAGAGAGGTAGAGCATGAAATAGAGGTCAACAAACCTGAACCTAACCAAGATTAAGACACCACCTCTAATCTTAAAGAAGTAGGTGAGGATAAGAAGGAATCTTACAAGCCGTTACCACCTTTTCCTAGTAGATTGAGAGGGAAAACCCCTAAGGTAGATGAGGCAAACGAAGAAATCTTAGAAACATTTAGGAAGGTAGAGATCAACATTCCTCTCCTAAATGTCATAAAGCAGGTGCCTCGTTATGCCAAGTTCCTTAAAGAGCTTTGTACTGCAAAATGTAAACTGAAAGGGAACGAAAAGGTAAGCGTTAGGGAAAACATGTCTGTTGTTTTCCAAAAGAAGCTTCCCCTTAAATGTAAGGACCCAGTTGTATTCTCTATTGGTTGTAAAATTACAAACCTCTCCTTTGATAGACCCATGCTTTATTTAGGAGCTTCCATCAATGTGATGCCTTGGTCTATTTGTGATAAACTACACTTAGGAGAGTTAAAGAGAACTGATTTAGTCATTCAATTAGTTGATAGGAGTAATGCATACCCAGATGGAGTTTTAGAAGATGTCTTAGTCCAAGTCGATGAGGTTGTTTTTCCTGCTGAATTTTATGTATTGGACATAGGTGATGCATGCCATGATGTTCCCATATTGCTTGATAGACCATTTATTAAAATATCTATGACAAAAATCGATGTGCTTGCAGGAACATTGACGATGGAATTTGATGGCAAAATTATTAAGTTCAATATTGCTGATCCTATGAGATTTCCTACTGATGTGAACTATGTGCGTGCACTTGATGTGATTGATGAATTGTCTCAAGGTGTTTATGAACTATCTCATGATGATGAATTGTTAACTGTGCTTACTCAAGGTTTGGACCAGTTCGTATTTCAAAATCTACCTTACCATATTAATAATGAGTTAGTGGGTAGCATAGAGTCTTTGTTGCAATTGCATGTAGTTGACAGACCTAGGAAGCTAGAATTGCCTGAAAGTCACACGAAGATGTTACCCTTTTGCATTTCACCCCCTAAGCTAGAACTAAATCCATTACCTGAAAATCTGAAGTATGCTTATTTAGGGGATGATGAGACCTTGCCTATTACAATCTCTAATGCACTTACTTTTGAACAAGAGAATAAACTTCTTAGGGTGCTTAGAGAACATAGTGAAGCGTTAGGATGGACTTTAGCAGACCTTAAAGGACTTAGACCCACAATATGTTCACATAACATCACATTAGAATTAGATGCTAAGCCTAAGAAAGACCCTCAGCGAAGACTAAATCCACCTATGATGGAGGTAGTTCAAAAAGAAATTCTTAAATGGTTAGATGCTGGAGTGATATAACCCATTGCTGATTTTGAGTGGGTTAGTCCTATCCATGTGGTTCCTAAAAAAGGGGGAACAATAGGAGTGCAAAACAAGGAAGGTAAGTTAATACCTATTGGAGTCTAGAGTGGTTGGAGAGTGTGTATTGACTATAGAAAGCTTAACAAGCCACAAAGAAGGACCATTTTCCATTGCCCTTTATGGACCAGATGTTAGAGAGATTAGCTGGGAGGTCACATTATTACTTTCTATATAGCTATTCAGGGTATATTCAGGTCCCTATAGCTCCCAAGGATCAGGAAAAGACCACTTTTGCCTATCCTTTTGGCACTTATGCTTTTAGAAGGATGTTTTTTAGTTTATATAATGCTCCTATAACATTTCAAAGATGTATGATGAGTATTTTTTTTTTTGGTTTTATCACCAAAATTATGGAAGTTTTCATGGATGATTTTACTGTACATGGTGATTCATTTGATGAGTGCTTGCATCATCTGAGACTAATTTGGTGCTCAAGTTTGGAAAGTGTAATTTCATGGTGGGGGCATGGGGTAGTACTAGGTCATGTAGTGTCATCTAAGGGCTTAGAGGTTGACAAGGCTAAAGTAGAAATCATTCAATCTTTCCCTATCCACAGAGTGTAAAGGAGGTGAGGTCATTTCTTGGTCATGTTGGGTTTTATAAGAGATTTATCAAGGATTTTTCTAAGGTTGCCTCCCCTTTATGTGCTTCACTTGCAAAAGATGCTTTATTTGATTTTAATGAGGACTGTAGGAGAGATTTTAACCAATTGAAGTTGAAATTGACCACGACTTCTAAAGTGCAACCCCCTAACTGGTGATGGGGACCATCAAGACCAAGCCTTAAATGAGGAACCAGCTAGCCCACACACCCATTCAAGCCCCAAGGAAGTCAAGAACATCCATGCCTTGGTCAAAAACACCTTGGAGCATTCGGATAGAATGTGGGCAGATTCGACCGAAAATTAGCCCGGTTTTGTGCACCTTTTAGGACTTGAAGGTGAGGGGATGATTGACTGCTTTACCCCCTCTCTTTAAGTTTAAGATGTTAGGAATCCAATAAAACAAGTTACAAAGGGTTTGGAGGTCATTTGGTTGGTTAAACAACAAGATCTTTCCACTACTGCAGGCTAGGCGCTAATCCAGCACAGTTCGAAATGAAGGAAGTTTTGGACCGACAACTTAAGGCCATGCTTTATGAAATTTTGGGACATGAAACATAAATATTTATCAGTTCATGGGTTCAAATCCCATCTGAAGCACCCCCTTGTGTTGGTTTTATCCAGCCAAAAGGACGAGAAAAACACCCTTGTAACCGGTTACTCACTAGCCGGTACAAAGGGGTTTCTTCCTTGGGTTTAGCTTTTCCCACTTGCTGAATTGACTCTTTTGCTACATTCTAGGACCTTTGTAAGCTTGACACCTCATTTGGGAGGCATCATGAGGCCTAATGAGGTAGATTAAGCTAGTTATTGAGGTGTTAACCTAGTTAGTGACCGATGGGATGCTTTTTACTCTTCCCCAAATGTACTAACTTAGTTTTTGCTGCATATGAGAGGGAAACTCGGCCAAAGGAGAACAAAGCCAGCCTTGGTTTTCATTTGTAATCACTTTTTGAATATATGAAGCTTTATGAGTTAGAAAACTCTCTTCATTGAAACTCCTAGTGTTATATCTTGAGCTTGGCAACTCAAGTGGGTCTCTAGGTCTCTTTATCTCAACTAGAAGGTGATTCAATTCAGTTACTAGTTGATCTAAAGAGATTGCCCAAGTGTTCTCTAAGGGTGGCTCTTAGGATTATCCCTTACAAGGTCACTTGATTATCCAAGCTCTTGTTTCACTTCTTTGCTTTTGGTTTTCATCTCCTTCAAACCCAGTCTACTCTTGAGTGTTCTTGTGAGTTGCATCTTGTTGAAGTGAATATACATCAAATTGGTATAAGAGCTTAGGCTAGCCTCTTGGCCAAGCTTCCATCATCCCAAACTCATAAAACAGCCCCAAACACTTTCACCACAAAATTCCAGTCGTGCCCAACCAGAAAAGTAGCATGGCCACACCGTGACTACACGGCACAACCGTGCCACCACCCGACACTTCTCGTCCCATTTTAGCACATCCCCACGGACACACTGTGCCACCACGCACGACCGTGCCACCCCTTCTGCATCCTACATCAATCACTCCTCACTTGAAAGCCATCACCATGTCTTCTAGCCTCTCCCCCAAACAAGTGGCAGAACAAGCCCTTAAGGAGAAGGTCGAACTTGAGGCCCAACTCAAGTATGTACAAAACCAAGTTGGCCAACTCATGGAAGAGAAAAGGAGAAGCTTATGGAGTTCTAGGAGCTCAAGCAAGCATCACAACTCATATGACTCCGAGGGAAGCAACCGGTTAGCAACTCAAGTGAAGAAGAGTATGAATAGAGGCCTAGGTGACATCAAAGGCAAAGAGAACGAAGCTTTGGTGACTTCAAAGTTGATATTCCCGACTTTGAGGGCCAACTTGACCCGGACATATTCCTTGATTGGTTGCAAACAGTGGAAACAGTCTTTGACTACAAAGATATTTCGGAAAGCAAAAAGGTAAAGCTAGTTGCCTTGAAACTTAGAAAGTATGCTTCAATTTGGTGGTCTAATGTTGTGACCAAGAGAGTGAGGAAGGGGAAAAGTAAGATTAAGACTTGGGAGCAAATTAAATCCAAACTTAAGGCCAAGTTCTTACCCCCACAATATCTTTAAGATAATTTCCTTAAACTCCACCATCTCAAACAAAGTTCAAAGAGTGTAGAGGAGTACACTAGGGACTTTGAACAACTTCTTTTGAAATGTGATTTGAAGGAGGATGATTCGCAAACCTTGATCCGTTACTTGAGTGGCCTTGATGAACAAATTGCCAATGTTGTTGAGTTACACCCATACACCTCCCTTGACGAGTTAAGTGCTTTAGCTCACAAGGTTGAAATGCAAAAGAAACTCAAAGGCAAGAACCCCATTCCTAAGCCTACCCCACGACCGTATGGCTTTCAAAAACCCCCATACACCCCTCAAAAGCCCTTCCCAATCTCAAAACTGAAACCCCCTTAAGCCACAGCCCCACATACACCCTCAAAACCCCTACCAAAACCCCTTAGCAAGGTCCGGTGCTTTCGTTGTCAAGGCCTTGGGCATTATGCTTTCGAATGTCCAAACAAGAGAATGGTCTCTTTGGACGATTATCAAGCTTCCCTAGAGGAGCTAGAAGGTGAAGAGGAAAGGGAGGAAGAAGAGAAAGGATTGTACATGACCGAAGTCTTGGAAGAAGTAGAAGAAGGGCCAGATGAAGGAGAGTTGTTAGTGATTAGGAGAGCCTTGCGTGGAATTGCCTCTCAAGAAGACTTGGAACAAAGGGAGAATATTTTCCACACTAGATGCACCGTGGGTGGGAAAGTATGATCTCTCATTGTTAATGGAGGAAGTTGTGCTAATGTGGCCTCCAAAACCATGGTGGACAAGCTCAAAATCTCGGTCTCACCACATCCAAGTCCTTACACAATTCAATGGCTCAATCAAGGTAAGGGATTGCCAATCACAACTCGGTGTCTACTTTCTTTGTCCATTGGAAAGAACTACAAAGATGAAGTTTGGTGTGACATTGTGCCCATGGACGCTTGTCATGTCCTTTTGGGCCGGCCATGGCTCTTTGATAGGAGTGTTATGCATGATGGCTGGATGAATACTTACACTTTCACCAAAGATCATAAGAAAATCACCCTTACCCCCCTTAAGCCTAGGCCACAAAAGAAGCCTCAAGACAATCCCAAGTTGGATGTCTTTCTCACTACCTTACTCCACTCACAACTCCATGGGTTTGATGCTTTCAAGGAGTGGATTCTTTTAGGCCAAGAACCGGTCAAAGTGAGGGATTTTTCCCATCCCTTGCTTACCCCCATCATAAAAGCCTTTTCCCATGCCTTTCCATAAGAAATCCCCCACGGCCTACCCCCTCAAAGATCAATCCAACACAAAATTGACCTCATTCTCGGGGCCACACTCCCAAACAAGCTGGCCTATTGCATTAATCCCCAAGAGACACAAGAAGTTCAAAGGCAAGTGGATGAGCTCTTATCCAAGGGCCTAATTCGTGAGAGTCTTAGCCCTTGTGCCGTTCCGGCTTTGCTTGTTCCTAAGAAGGATGGATCCATGAGGATGTGTGTGGATAGTAGGGCTATCAACAAGATCACCATTAAGTACCGCTACCCATTCCAAGATTGAAGGATTTTCTTGATGAGCTTCATGGGGCCACTATCTTCTCTAAGATTGACCTTAGAAGTGGTTATTGCCAAATCCACATCTATGAGGGAGATGAATGGAAGACGGCTTTCAAAACCAAGGGTGGTCTCTATGAGTGGCTTGTCATGCCCTTTGGATTAACAAATGCACCAAGTACAGTCATGAGGCTTATGAACCAAGTTCTTAAGCCATTCATTGGAAAGTATGTTGTTGTGTACTTTGATGATATATTGGTGTATAGCCGTGGAGAGGAGGAGCATTCCAGGCATTTGCATGAGGTCTTGAGTGTCTTGGCTCAAGAACAACTTTATGGCAACTTAGAGAAATGTCATTTCTTCTCTTCTCAAGTGAAGTTTTTGAGATATATGGTTTCGGCTGAAGGCATCTAAGTGGATGAAGAGAAAATCAAGGCCATCCGTGAGTGGCCTACTCCTATGTCCATCCAACAAGTCCGAAGCTTCCATGGCTTGGCCTCCTTCTATAGGAGATTTGTGAGCAATTTTAGCTCAATCATGGCACCCATGACCGAGGTCTTCAAAGCCAAGCACTTTGAATGGAGTGAACAAGCTCAACATGCTTTTGAGGAGATCAAAGAAAGGCTAACTAGTGCCCCCTTCCTAGCAGTTCCTAGCTTTTCTAAGTTCTTTGAAGTGGAGAGCGATGCTTCCGGAGTTGGAATATGGGCCGCGTTGTCACAAGAAAAGAGGCCCATTGCTTACTTTAGTGAAAAGCTAAATGATGCCAAGAGGAAGTATTCTACATATGACAAGGAGTTCTATGCCATTGTGAGGGCATTAGAGCATTGGCGGCATTATTTGGTGGGAGGTGAGCTCATCCTCCACACGGATCACCAAGCTTTGAAGTTCATTCAAGGTCAACATAAACTCAATCCACGACATGCTAAGTGGGTGGAGTTCATGCAATCCTTCCATTTCGTGATCCAACACAAAGCCGGCCAAATGAACAAAGGGGCCGATGCACTTTCTAGGAGGTACCTATTGCTCTCTACTCTCGAGTCCAAGGTACTTGGATTTGAGTGCATCAAGGACATGTATGCTCAAGATGAAGATTTCAAGGTTATCCTTGAAAATTGTTCTAGTCATGCCCACGGGTCCTTTCACTTGGAGAATGGTTTCCTTTTCAAAGGAAACCGGTTATGCATTCCCAAATGTGGGTTTAGGGAGCTTTTGATTCAAGAACTTTATGCAGGAGCTCTATCCGGCCATTTTGGAGTTGAGAAGACATGTTCCATACTCAAGGAACATTACTTTTGGCCAAAGATGTCAAGGGATGTAGAGCATTTCATCAAAAGATGCTTTACTTGCCAACTTGCCAACGATCACATTCGACCTCAAGGTCTCTACACCCCCTTGCTGGTTCCTTAAGAGCCTTGGGAGGATGTTAGCTTGGATTTTATCACGGGATTGCCAAGGACTCAAAGGCATAAGGACTCTATCATGATGGAAGTGGATCGATTTTCAAAGATGGCTCATTTTGTGGCGTGTCACACTACATTTGATGCTTCACAAGTGGCTAATCTTTACTTCAAGGAGATAGTACGGCTACATGGCATTCCAAGGAGTATGGTGTCCGATCGTGACACAAAATTCCTAAGTCATTTTTGGCTCACCTTGTGGAGGAGGCTTGGTATTCTACTCAAATTCAGTGCCTCTTGCCACCCCCAAACGAACGGCCAAACCGAGGTCACAAACCGTACTTTGGGCACCCTACTTCGAGTCTTGGTGAAGAGGAACATTAAAGGTTAGGATGAGTTACTTTGCCATGCGGAGTTTGCCTTCAATCGAACCCCAAGCAAGGCCATGGGTCTCTCCCCCTTCCAACTAGTGTATGGGAACAACCCACGGACTCCCCTTGATGTTGTTCCTATCTCTAATCCCACTAAGTTTAGTTGGGAAGCCGAGAAAAGAGCAAAAGAGATTCAAGAACTTCATGCCAAGGTGAGGGAGAGGATTGAAAAATCAAAAGAGCAAGCCAAGTCCTATGCCAACAAGAAGAGAAGAGAAGCTCATTTTCAACCCGGGGACTTAGTGTGGATTCATTTGAGAAAAGAAAGGTTTCCAAGCAAGCGCAAGTCCAAGTTAATGCCAAGGTCGGATGGGCCATTTGAAATCCTTGAGAAGATTGGTCCAAATGCATACAAGGTAGACCTTCCTGGTGAGTATAGGGTGTCCGCCACCTTCAATGTAGCTGACTTAAGCCCATACTATGATGAAGACGAGGAGATACCGAGTTTGAGGTCAAACTCTAATCAACCCGGGGGGAATGATGAGGACCATCAAGACCAAGCCTTAAATGAGCAACAAGCTAGCCCACACACCCATTCAAGCCCCAAGGAAGTCAAGAAAATCCATGCCTTGGTCAAAAACACCTTTGAGCATTCGGACAGAATGTGGGCAAATTCGACCGGAAATTGGCCCGGTTTTGTGCACCTTTTGGGACTTGAAGGTAAGGGGATGATTGACTGCTTTTCCCCCTCTCTTTAAGTTTAAGATGTTAGGAATCCAATAAAACAATTTACAAAGGGTTTGGAGGTCATTTGGTTGGTTAAACAGCAAGATCTTTCCACTACTGCAGGCTAGGCGCTAATCCAGCACAGTCCGAAATGAAGGAAGTTTTGGACCGGCAACTTAAGGCCATGCTTTATGAAATTTGGGGACATGAAAGGGGACATAAATATTTATCAGTTCATGGGTTCAAATCCCATCTGAAGCACCCCCTTGTGTTGGTTTTATCCAGCCAAAAGGACGAGAAAAACACCCTTGTAATTGGTTACTCACTAGCCGGTACAAAGGGGTTTCTTCCTTGGGTTTAGCTTTTCCCACTTGCTAAATTGACTCTTTTGCTACATTCTAGGACCTTTGTAAGCTTGACACCTCATTTGGGAGGCATCATGAGGCCTAATGAGGTAGATTAAGCTAGTTATTGAGGTGTTAACCTAGTTAGTGACCGATGGGATGCTTTTTACTCTTCCCCAAATGTACTAACTTAGTTTTTGCTGCATAGGATAGGGAAACTCGGCCAAAGGAGAACAAAACCAGCCTTGGTTTTCATTTGTAATCACTTTTTGAATATATGAAGCTTTATGAGTTAGAAAACTCTCTCCATTGAAACTCCTAGTGTTATATCTTGAGCTTGGCAACTCAAGTGGGTCTCTAGGTATCTTTATCTCAACTAGAAGGTGATTCAATTCAGTTACTAGTTGATCTAAAGAGATTGCCCAAGTGTTCTCTAAGGGTGGCTCTTAGGATTATCCCTTACAAGGTCACTTGATTATCCAAGCTCTTGTTTCACTTCTTTGCTTTCGGTTTTCATCTCCTTCAAACCCAGTCTACTCTTGAGTGTTCTTGTGAGTTGCATCTTGTTGAAGTGAATATACATCAACTGGGCCCTACCTTTTGAACTGATGCGTGATGTTGGTGATAATGTAGTAGGGGCAGTCTTAAGTCAAAGAGTAGGGAAGGTACCTCATGTGATTCATTTTGGTTCTAGAACTTTAGATCCAGCATACTATAACTACACTATGTTTGGGATGAACCATATTTATGAAAATTTTATGGAGATCAGATTATAAGGAGTTGTGTAGATGATAGTGAATTTCATTCAATTTTAACTTTCTATCACTTTTCTAAAAGTGGGGGACATTTTGGACGCAAAAGAACAGTACATGAAGTTCTTGAATGTGGATTTTATTGGCCTATTATTTTTAGGGATGCCTATGAGTTTTGCAAAAGATGTGAAGCATGCCGGAAGACAGGTAATTTATCTAGAAGAAATCAAATGCCTCTGCATAATGTGTATGTTTGTGAGATTTTTGATGTATAGGGTGTTGATTTTATGGGACCTTTTCTCCCTTCTTTTGATTTTACTTACAGTCTTATGCTTCTTGACTATGTATCTAAGTGGATTAAAGCTTTGGCTACTAGAGTTGATGATGCTAAAACTGTGGTGAAACATGTTAAATTCTATTATTCTGCATAGATATGGAGTTCCTAAAGCAATCATTAGTGATAGGGGAACACATTTTTGTAATAGAACCTTAGGTGCCTTATTAGCCAAATATTATGTAACTCATAAGGTGTCTACTGGTTACCATCCCCACACAAATGGCCAAGCTGAAATCTCCAATAAAGAGATCAAGAGCATATTAGAAAAGGTTGTTAAACTAGATAAGAAAGATTGGAGTCTTAGGATAGATGAAACTCTCTGGGTCTATAGAGCTGGATATATGACACCTATAGGTGTGTCGCCTTATAGGTTAGTTTTTGGGAAAGCGTGTCACCTTCCTGTAGAGTTGGAACATAAATCATATTGGGCCATGGAGTAGTAAAATTTAGATTATGACCTAGCAGGAAAGGAACGTAAGTTGCAATTGCAAGAATTGGAAGATATTCGTTTAGAAGCGTATGACAATTCAGTGATCTATAGGGGTAAAGTCAAAGCTTTTCAAGATGCTAAGCTTAGTAGAAAAGAATTTCAGCTAGGTGAAAAGGTCTTATTATTTGATTCAAAATTGAGACTCTTTCTTGGTAAGTTGAACTCTAGATGGCTAAGACCTTTTATGGTAGTAAAGACTTGTCCACATGGTGCTGTTGATATCAAATCCTTTGCTACTAACAATATTTTCAAGGTGAATGGTTTCAGGCTAAAGCACTTTTATGAAGGAGATTAGGTATGCTTAGTGGAGGAGCTCTGACTAGAAGATCCATGATCTCAATTGCGTCGAGCCGACACCAATAAACAAAGGCACTGGTTGGGAGGCAGCCCAACATTTTCAGCGAGGTTTACATTTAGTTATGTCTCATCTTCATTATTTTCATTATTTTGATTGCATTAAGGACCATGCATGAATCAACTGGGGGGGGGGGGTGCATCATGCATTTAATTCATGCAGTCATCATTATTTTTTTTTAAAAAATAAACAAAAAACTTTGTGATTTTCTTATAACTAATGCATGAATATGGGTTTATGTTAGGCTTTCTTGCTTAAAATTTTCTATTTTACTATCTTTTAGTTATTCTTCTGCGAGTGAGGGCTTTTGAACATGTTAACTGTCATTCAGAGTAGTTTGAGTTGATCCTCATATATCTTTTTAATGAGTAACGGTCACGATTATCCATCTTATTTGATCATGTTATATAGCCGCTTCAGAGACAATAAATGGACTTAATCTATTTCCTAAACTATTGAATTAGTAGCATGACTCATTAAAATTACAACTTTTCTTGCCTTGTAAGAAAAAAAAAAATGATGAATGAAAAAAAAATAGAGAAGAAGAAAAAGAGAAGAGAAAAAAAATGTTGGTTCACTAACATAGGTCGGTTCAAGTGGTACGACACTTGTTCCCCTTTAGCGGCTTGTGTACGGAAAAGACCTGTGCTGGAAGAGTTAACCCCATTAAGGGCTGTCTACAACTTGAAATATGCCAATAATAGAAAAAAAAACTGTTAGATCACCAATATTGGTAGGAGTTGGAGGCTCGACACCTTTTACCCTTAAGTTTAGGTCTCAAGTTGAGCCTTACGTATGGAGCAACCCATGTTGGGAGAGTCATGCCCCTTTTTGGGTCAATTAATGACTTGAATCACATTAACAGTCAGTAAATAAATAAAATAATGATGAGAATAAATTATTAACTCCAGCATCTCTATTCAGGTGAGTGTGAGGCAGAGAGTGTTGAATTTCAAAGACCCTATATGGGCCTCGAATATGTGCCTAAATGGAGTTTTAGAAAAAATGCAAGGCAAGTTTAGAATCAATTTCAATGAGTTATTTCTTCTAGTTCAATTGTCTCTCTAACCATACCACGCCTTCAATTTTTCCATCTTAAACTTTTTAGACCTATTGATCGATGTATACATGCGTAAAAGAGATGGATGATTATTGCTCTTGTTACTTCATTAAAGAAATGTTGTGAGGTTGATGAAGAAACTCTTTGATGATAGTTTGATGATAGTTGGATGTTTAGTAGTCATTCAACTGTTAGAAGGAAAATTAATTAATTTTGAATAAAATTGTTTTTAGAGCAAGCCAATGCCTAGTGTACATTTCATATTTATGTATAACTTTATAAGAAAGGGGGTACTTTTTAGGCCGAGACTTAGATTTCTTTACACGAGGATGTCCAAAGGATAAGTGTGGGGGAATCTGCTAAGTCATAATTTGTGTATGTTTTTAATAATTATTTTGATAATGTTTTTTATATTATGTTGTCTAATTTACTTTATTTTATATACTTTTTTTACGTCAAACATTAATAAAGTAAAGAGGAGAAGAGAAACCATCAAAGCTCGAGTTTTATTTACCAAAGGATTCTACACGCAGATTTATCAAGTCAGGCCAAAAACAATGATTTACGGAAAGACACTATTTTCATAATGATTTATTTTGAGCTAGGGTTACCAAATTTACTGCTCCTAGTTAAAGAGGAAGTGGGAGACTTGGAGGAGAAGGAATCCTACAACAACAAGAAACCCTAGCAAAAATTATGCTATGTATTTAACACAACATTCACGGTCAAAAAAAAGGAGAGACACATTTTTTACGCCTAGCCTCCTCGTCATCTTGATTAATATACACACCTAACCCTCCACTTGCATCCATCCTGCATAATCCATGCCTCCTCCTCTTCTCTACAATCCATAAATATTCATTATCTTTAACCCATCTGTTTTCCATCTTCCACACATAAGCATCCTCACCATCTTGATCATCTCCGTGCATCATCACGCCTAATCGGCCACATTCAGTATTATCATCATTCTTCATCACCATTCAATATCCATCATCAACACAATTCATCATCATCATATTCTACCGCCAATCAACAATCAAGCATCAATTTCATCATCCTTGTCATGTATTGATCAAGTAATTTTTTTTTATTGTTTTTATTTTATTAAGTTTTGTTTATCACTAAAGATGAATTCTTTGGATGATTTATGTAATTTTATTTTCAATATGTGTGAGTAATTTTTATGTAATTAGTATGATCTATTTGAAACCATGCTAAATTAATTATTTTGAAACAAGTTTTGCACTTTATTGTCTAATTGATTTTATCTTATGATTCTATAATGGTTTGTGTTTATTATTTATGATTTTCATGTAAGAGTCATTAGAATGCATGCTAATTAGTTTGAATGGTTTTGATGTTAGAATAATTTCTATATTTTGGTGTAATCCTTGAGATGTTTGAATGGTTTTGATGTGAGAACAATTTCTATATTTATCTAAATGGTCTGATGGGTTGAAATGATGTGAATGCCTTTGATGGTAAACATTGATTATTATGGCTAAGTTTATCATGTACAAACAAAGCATTTTCCTTGTTGGACAGTGGTAATACCTAATCATTTGGGTTATCATTTCTAATTGGGAAACTAATGAAAGAAATGCAAACAATGATTTTTGTACATTTGGGGCGTTGTAGATTTGGTATCAGAGTCAGGTCGAGATTTTCTTTGTGGAATGTGGAGTTTAGAAATAAGAAGGTGAGAATGGTTGGTAGTGAGGGCCATTGTACATTGTTAGAGTGATATTAGAAGTGTAGTAACGATATTAGAAATGCAGGTTGCTTACATTTGCATGTTCTTTAATTACAGTTATGTATGCCTCTCATATATGTGTTTTCTTTGTTAGATTGACCCTTATGGTGTTAACATGATGCGGGGTGCATCTATGGCTGCTCTTATCTTGCTGCTGCATGCTAGTATAGAGGCTTATGCACATGACCCTTTTTATGAGTTTCACGGTATTACGTTCTGTGCACACAGACTGCTCTGGTCCTTACTCACAGTTGATCCGTGGGTGGAGTTTAGGCTCCATTATCATCACTTTATGGTAATAGGAAACCCAGGTTGGGACGGGCCTAGGTTTCAGGCCCAGGGGGCTTGGATGACTATCTCTATAGAGTTGTTGTTGAGGGAGGAGTTTGAGCAGAGGGGGTTACCGTGGAGACTCTACAGCATATCTTTCCGTTATATCAGGCACATCCCCTGCCTGCAGCCCCCGCACCAGCACAAGGACCACCCTCCCCACCTGCACCAAGTACTAGGGGTGTGCAAAACCGGTTAGCCAGTTCATCGGTTAACCGAAAATTCGGTTACTGAAAACACCGAACCGTAATCGAACCGAAATTTGCGGTTAACCAATTTATCGGTTAACCGAATTTTCGGATCGACCAAAATTCGATCCGTAACCGAACCGAAATATTCGGTTAACCGCATTTTCGGATCGGTTAACCGAACTTCTGGTTTAGTTAACGGTTAATCAGAGTACTGAAAAAAAATAAATAAATTTGGTACACTTTCCAATTTCCATATCAAATTAAAAGCACTTTTTCAATATCTAGCACTAGCAGAGTAGCAGAGTAGCAGGCAACAGCAGTCACTCACTCAGCAGCAACCATCAGAAGTTCAGAACCAGACCAACAGTCAGTAGCAACTAGCAAGAACTAGAAGCGGTCTCAAGCAACAAGAGTCCTAGGGTTGAGGAGAGGGAATTACAACTTACAAGTTTACAACCTTGAAATGAAAACAACAATATCCATGAGTCCATAAGGACCATAACCAACACAAAATGTCCTGGGGAAGGGGGTTAAAATTACATAGATGTCTAAATTATAAACTAGAACACATGATAAACATAAAGTAGCATCCCATAAGCTCCAACTCATATATCATCCGATGCAACCATTGACTCATCTATCGCAATTGTAGGTTGCTCCAATGTCAAGTCATGCAAACCTAGAACAAAAAAAAAAGTTTAGGACTATACATATAATAATAAGAGCAACAAAATCAATAATAAATATGAATAAATACATAAGTACAAGTATAGCAAGAAGTAAGAACAAGAAAGCTTACTGTTTTCCAAATCCTCCAATTCAAGAAGACTCTCTTCCAACACAATAGGGCCATGTGACTTGCGTAACCAATCTTGAGCACAAATGAGAGCTTCCACTATCCTAGGAGTTAAGGAACTACAGAAAGAATCAAGAACACGACCTCCCGTGCTAAAGGCGGACTCGGAAGCAACCGTGGAAACCGGCATAGCAAGCACATCTCGGGCCATCATGGTGAGAATTGGATATCTCTTGTTTTGATCTTTCCAAAATTGCAAAACATCAAATGTCTCGTCATTTTGCTCACATTCATCACACAAGTATTTGTCAAGTTCACTCTTCTTCTCACTTTCTAAAGTTCCCTTCTCTTGCCTATACTTCATACTCAAAAGCTTATTCACATCCAACACCAACTCATTAGAAGGAACACTAGATGCCAAAGGAGTACTAGCACAACTCAATCCTTCTATTTTCCTCTTTGGCTGAGGAAGAGAAGATGCATAAAAGTCAAACATGGACCTTAAAGTAAATTTGATCTTGAGGTACAACATATTGGCACTTTCCACATTGTAGTTGGTCCTAACAAGCCATTCAACATAATCAACTTGTGTCTTGGGTCAAGCACCAAGGCAATGAATAACAAAATGTTGATATTTTCAACATTTGCCCAATACTTGTCATATTTAGTCTTTATTGCATGTGCCATGCTCCGAATGTACTCATCCTCATTATCACAATAAGTAGATATCAAATAACCAACTCCATAGATTTGAGGCACATAAACATTACCCGTCACATAAAGACTCCTAGATAACTTCAAAGTTGTTTCATAAAAGATTTTCAAGAAGGGTAAGAATGCCTCAATTCTATTCCAATCATATTCAGTTGGTGGACGACCATGCCTTCTCAATTCTTTCACAAAAACACCACCCTTAGACTCCAAATTACTAAATGCTTTTCTAAACTTGGAGGCACAAGCAAGCATTAAATAAGTGGAATTCCATCTAGTTTCAATATCCAAACAAACAAGACTTTTGGACTCAATATTTTCCTCTTCAACACAAGCTTTAAACTTTTGAAGTCTTGCAGGGGAAGACCTTACAAATCTCACAGCAGCACGAACTTTAACTATCGATGGGTCAAGATCTTTCAATCCATCCTTCACAACAAGATTCAAAATATGTGCAGCACATCTCATATGCAAATAATTGCCATCCAAAATACTCCCTCCCCAATGGTTAAGTCTCCTTTTCAAATATTGAATGGCTACATCATTTGCGCTTGCATTATCAACAATGATGGTTAGAATTTTTTTCAAATCCCATTCAACCAAGCATTTCTCAACTGCCCTCCCAATAAGTTTCCCAGAGTGGCCAGCAATAGGACAAAAATTAATTATCCTCTTATGCAAATTCCAATTATCATCAATAAAATGAGCAGTAAGACACATGTAACTTAAGTTCTAACTCGAAGTCCAACTATCCATAGTAAAACAGATCCTCGAGGACAATTTTTGAAAGAAACTTTTCAACTTCTTCCTTTCATCAATATAGAGTGCATAACAGTCTCTAGTGATTGTGTACCTTGAGGGGATAACAAAATCAGGATGCATAGTTTTGCGAAAATCACGAAACCCTTCCCGTTCAACATGTATGAAAGGCAACTCATCCACAATAACCATTCTAGCAATTGCTTTCCTACTAACATCATGATAAAAATGCCAACACTTAGGGACAGAAACAGTTTGCACAGACCCATCTTCATTAACCATTGTCTTAGTATCAAAATCAATCAACTTTTGCATCTTATCCAAATTAGCAGGATACTTCTTACACCTATCCAAATGATTTTTCAAAGCACTAGTTCCATTTCTAGACGAGGCACGAATCAACTTACTGCAATATTTGCATTTGACAGCCCCTGGATCAGTTGTGTGATGAAAATGAGACCAATATTTGGATTTTCTCCTACTACTACTTACGCTGGGCTGAGGTGGTTCAGCAGTTCTAGCAGTTCGCTGCTTTTTAATCTTCTTTCGTACAACTTCCTGTTGCTCTGGTTCTGGATCTAGCTATGGCTCCTCATCCTCTATCTCCTCCATTTCAGTGTCTTCACTCTCACTTCCACCATCACTTATGTTCACATGAATATCATCCATGTTGTTACTACAGGTTGAAAACATTTAGTCGCTGAATGCTGAATCAGACATGCCAAAATACCAATCACTTAATAAGTATACGTACAACAACAAATACGAGTTATTCTAAAATGAACTAAGTAAAAAATGCACCAAAATCAGAAATTAAAATGAGTACAAATCGAAGCAACATACAAATCGAACCCAGAAAACGAACCAAAATAAGAAATTACAACCATTTCAACTCAGAAAAAGGCCTAGAGTACAAATCGAAGCAACATGGATGACAATCACATATCAGAAAAATCGAAACAACAAATTCACACCACAAATCGAAACTCGGCCATAGTGAAACAGCAAATCGAAACAAGAAATCCAAACCAGAAAAATCAAAACAAAAATCGAAACAAATCGAAACCTAGACAAATCCAACCTAATCGAAACCATACTCATACATAAACAACCTGAAACAAATTGAAACCATACCCAGAAAAGTTGAATCGTGCGGCTCGGGCCTGGGAGAAAACTTGAACAACTCGAACAGTCTCTGGCACTTGAAAAACTTGAACAAATGGGCACTGGGTTTCACGTTGAGGACTTGAGGGTCTGAGAAAAACTCGAACAAGTTGAAGAACTTTAGATCTGGGAGGAGGGAACCTTGAGTCGGTCACGAAGTGCTGAAGAATTGAAGTCTGGAAGAAGAAAGGGAACTGGACTAGAAGTGGAAGGGGGAAGACGAGCCGAAGAGATCTAGAGAACTAAGAGAAGAGGAGAAGACTGAAGAGTGAAGAGGCCGAGAGAGTCGAGAGGTCTGATTCGTCTGAAGACCCTGTTGAAGAATGAAGAGAGTCTGAAGAGAGGTCTGGAGAGTGGAGACGCTGGAAGTGGACTGGACTCTAGGGTTTTCTTTTCTAAGCCTTACTTTATATACCTAGATTAAAAAAAAAAAACGGTTTTCGGTTAACCGCGGTTAACTGCATTTTTTGGACAAACCGAACCGTAACTGAACCGTGAACCGATTTCTTTTTCCGGTTCGGTTAACCGAACCATTTTTTCGGATAATTCACTTCAGTTAACCGATTTTTTTGGTCAGTTTTTCGATTTTTCGGATCGGTTCTCGGTTTTGGTTTTTCCTGCACACCCTTACCAAGTACCCCACTGATGCCTGACAGTTCTGCGGAGGCTCATGTGGTGATAGACCTCCCTGATACACCAGAGATAGTGGTGGTTAGTTCTGAGGACGAGGGCCATCCGGAGGAGGAAGATGATTAGGACATTGATGAGACGGTGGTAGAGCAACAGTGGGATCAGGATATTGACGAGATGATACTGGAGCAATAGGTTGAACAGGAGCAACAGGTTGAGCAGGAGGTTAGTGATGTCGAGTCAGAGGCATCGACTAGCAATTTCGATTCAGACGAAGAGCCTGATGATGAGTCTGACCCGGATTGCAATCCATCTAGGGATCGTTAGGTGGTTCTAGGGGTTGGTGTTAGTAGCTTTCTTTTTGAGCCCTGTTTATTTATAGCATGGTCGGTTTGGATGGATGTATTTTGTGTAGGATATGATATTGTATACAGTTAGTTAGATCCTCTCCGACCGTGATGACATGATCCGTATCTCTTTTTGGTCATGTGACGGACCTAGTGTCCTTGGGCTAGTTAGTGTTTGTGGTCGAGGTAGGAGTCAAAACTGACTTTGCCTAGTCAGTTAGATGTAATATGTTTTTCTGATCATGTATATAAACAGGCAGTTATGTATGTAAAAAAAATCAGTTATGAAATGATATAATGAAGCTTTGGGTTTCTTTTCAATAATATTTGAGTTATATTAAATGCATTTGTTAGGCATGCTTAACTTATATGTTTGAGTATTCTGGTGATTTAATTGTCTCGTTTAATATATGTTCAGAATGTCCGAATCAGTGCATCACAATGAAGAGGTTCATATAGAGGAAATCTCGAATCATAGCCAGGGATCGGGTGATCAAGCCTCCCATCATGTGCCACCAAATTTTGGCCAAATGCCACCAATTCCTTATGAGTTAGCTAACAACATTGGGGACCAGAACTATTGGCCGGCCTTAATAGCTGAATTGATGAAGCAGATTCCCTAAGTACCTACTAAAACCCCTCCTAAAGATAATAAATTAGTAGATAGGGTGATGGAGGTCCATCCACAAGGTCCACTAATGTTCAATTGATCCAAAATAATCACGAAATTAAGTCCAAGTGCACGACCATAAGTTGTTTAATGAACGATATTCAAGTTGATGCACTCGGTCATCCATTCGGATTTTTACCCGATTTTTGCTACTTGATTTCTCAAGCTTAATCCACGTTTAAGCATTCAATTTTTGGTGTTATTAAAATTTTAAGGTCTTATATTTCAATTCCAATTGTAATTATCAGGTTTTGAGTTCATTTGGTTAAGGAACGAAGCTGATTTTCAGTCCCATGCTGATTTGCACCCGGTTTTGCACGGTTTGGGTATTCAGCCTTTTTCAAGGGGCAAATGATGTCCAAATGCTTTGATTACAAATGGAGGGTATTCTAGACATCTTAAGGTTTCCAACCATGCAAGGAAAGCTCAGAATACTCAGCATTTGAGGTGTCAACTCAGGAGGACAAAACCAGGCAGAGAACGGCACCTAGATACCCGGTTGCTTAGCTTGTTGGTTTTCCTACTTAGGTGGGTTTGCTAGAGGTGTGTGCTTTCCTAATAGGTCATTTTTGAGCTGATTGATAAGTTTCCACCCATCCACACACGAGCCAAACACGTGGAGCAAGAAGAAACCTCCATTTTCCAAGCTATGAACCGGCCACTCAAGCAACACATGGCAGTCGTGTATTCTTCAGCTTTTTGTCGTAGCTGTCGTAAGGAGATTACCTCCCTAGAGAGGAAATTTAGTCATCAAGATTCCTTAATGCTTAGGAAAGGTTTTTAAGAATGAAAACTAGCATTTTGTGCCTTAAACTTTCGGTTTATGCTTGTTTAAGCTCTAACCATGTACTAATTAGCTTAAGTTAGTTTAATGACTTTCCTAGCTTAGAAGGAAAGCTCCTTTCGTGTATTTGAAGGCATATAAAATCCTTATTTGTTCATTTTGTAATATATACTTTGACTTTGAATGAAAAGAAAAGACTGTGTGTCTTGAGTTTCCTTAAACACTTTCATTGCTTATCTTAGTTTTTGGCTGAACTAAGTGGTGATCAAAGGGAGTCTTAATCCTTGGTTAGGTGGTGTACCTTATCCTAATCCAAGATTAAGGGCCCTAATCTAGTGATTAGCGGTGTATCTTATCTAATCATCTAGTTTAGTAGCATCCAAATTCACTTGAAAAACACTTGAAGTTCCTTAAGTTAGCTTCGGGTTCTCCTTGAAGCCGTGAGCTCCCTTAAGTTCTAGCTTGTGTTCTTCATTCTTCCTTGCTTTCTCTTACATGCTTCCATCAATTTTGGTATAAGAGGAAGTTCAACCTTGCCTGGAACCTACCACACGCCTTTCCTAACTTATCTCTGAATCCAAAACTCAAACACAAACTGTTCCATTCACACTTCCAAAATGAGTTCCAACATGACCGTGGATGAAAAGCTTGAAGCCGTGACCAAGCAAATGCAAGAGATGTCTATTGCTCATCAAGAACTCAGAGCTCAGAATGAGTACTTGAGGAAACAACTTGGAGATCACATGAAACAAAAACAAAAGCTTTGTGAGGTTGGTGAACGAATTGGAACGAAGTATAGAGGTGAAGAAGAAGCTAGCAATGCGTCATCTTTCTCTGATGATGAAGTACCTTTTGAGAGGATAAGAAGAGAAGCGCGACCTACTTTCAACTCAAGTGATTTCAAAGTTGACATTCCTGAGTTTGAAGGTAAGCTAGATCCAGATGAGTTCCTTGAATGGCTACAAACTGTTGAACGGATTTTCGAGTATAAGGATATTCCTGATGAACGAAAGGTGAAACTGGTTGCTCTTAGATTAAGGAGATATGCCTCCTTATGGTGGACTAACCGCAATGCTAAGAGAGCTAGGGAAAGGAAGAGCAAAATCAACACTTGGGAAAAGATGAAATCCAAGATGAAGGCACGGTTTTTGCCATCTATATACGTCCAAGATAACTACATGCTCTTTCACCATCTTACTCAAGGCAAAATGAATGTGGAAGAATACACACGTGAGTTTGAGAAACTCATGATCAAATGTGACATTCATGAGCCAGAAGAACAAACCATGGTTCGTTACCTAGGTGGGCTTGATCCTAGGATAGCTAACGTGGTTGAATTGCAAGCTTACACCACCTTTGATGAAATATGTGTGACATTCATAAGCCAGAAGAACAAACCATGGTTAGTTACCTAGGTGGGCTTGATCCTAGGATAGCTAACGTGGTTGAATTGCAAGCTTACGCCACCTTTGATGAAATATGTGTCCTAGCACATAAGGTGGAACAACAAAGGAAATCTAGGATGTTTGTTCGTGATTCCTTTAAGCCATATTCAGCACCAAACCGTGGGCAACCCTTAAACAAAGGGGAGTACAGCACCTCAACCTAAACCATCTACCCCTTTCCCAATTAATACACAAAAGAACCAAGCTCCTCAAAGGCCATAACCGAATCCCCAACGTCCAAACCTATATCCCATAAACCAAATAAGGTGTTATAAGTGTCAAAGCTTAGGACATATTGCTTCTGATTGTCCAAGTCGAAAGGTGGTCACTTTAGCTGAATGAGAAGCCGCAGAGGGAGGATTTACCGAGGAGAAGGAGGAGGAAAAGGAGGAAGATGTTAAAGAAGATCCTCTAGAAACTCAAGAGGAGTTTACAGAAAATGCAGATGAAGGGGAGATGTTAGTAATTCGAAGGGTAATGAGTACTCAACGAGTTGCTAAGGATGAACAACGTGAAAACATCTTTCATTCACGGTGTACAGTCCAAGGCAAAGTTTGTTCTTCAATCATCGATGGAGGAAGCTGTGTCAACGTGGTTTCATTGAGTATGATTGAAAAATTAAACCTTCAAGCCACGGTACACCCACGCCCCTACAACATTCAATGGCTAAATCAAGGCAAGGGATTACAAGTTAATTCTCGTTGCTTGATTTCATTCTCTCTTGGTAAGAACTACCAAGATGAACTTTGGTGTGATGTTGTTCCCATGGATGCTTGTCATATTCTGCTAGGGAGACCATGGATGTATGATAGGAGAGTCATGCATAATGGTTACCTTAATACCTATTCCTTTACCAAAAAAGGCAAGAAGATTACCCTTAATCCTATGTCACCATCCGAACTCCACAAAATAAAACCACAAAAAAGCCAAACCCAATCTAACTTGCTCTTGACATGTGGAGAACCACTTTTAAAAGCTTCTCAACATGAGTTTGAGGCTTTAAAAGAGTGGATATTGCAAGTGCAAGATGAACCAAAAACACCACTTCCATCCCATCCCATAGCTAAGGTCATATTGAATCAGTTTAGTCAATTGTTCCCAGAAGAAATACCTTCGGGTTTACCCCCAAAACGTGACATTCAACATCATATTGACCTTATCCCTGGATCCATTCTACCAAATAAGCCAGCCTACAGGACAAATCCAAAAGAAGCCCAGGAGATTCAACGCCAAGTTGAAGAGTTGATATCCAAGGGGTTTGTACGTGAGTCCTTGAGTCCGTGTGCTGTTCCGGCTCTATTGGTTCCCAAAAAGGATGGTAGTATGAGGATGTGTGTTGATAGTAGGGCCATAAATAAAATTACTATCAAGTATAGGTATCCTATACCTAGACTTGAAGATATGTTGGATGAGTTACATGGCTCTAAAGTGTTTAGCAAGATTGACTTGAGGAGTGGTTACTATCAGACTCGTATTAGGGAGGGTGATGAGTGGAAAACTACTTTTAAGACCAAAGGAAGATTGTATGAATGGTTGGTTATGCCATTTGGTCTTTCCAACGCCCCTAGTACGTTTATGAGATTGATGAATCAAGTATTTCGGCCATACTTGGGCAAGTTTGCGGTCGTTTATTTTGATGATATATTGGTGTTTAGAAAGAGTGAGCAAGAGCATCAAGATAATTTAACTCAAGTACTGCTTGTTCTTGAAAAGGAGAAATTATTTGGTAATCTTAAGAAGTGTACCTTCTTTACCCATGAAGTTACCTTCTTAGGTTATATTGTTTCTGAAGATGGTATTAAGGCGGATAAAAGCAAGATTGAGGCTATTCGGACTTGGCCTATTCCCAAAAGTATACATGATGTTCGAAGCTTTCATG
Source organism: Selenicereus undatus (assembly GCA_017589665.1). Lineage (NCBI taxonomy): Eukaryota > Viridiplantae > Streptophyta > Magnoliopsida > Caryophyllales > Cactaceae > Selenicereus > Selenicereus undatus. Next base: position 23,392,920 of record JACYFF010002017.1, read on the forward strand.
GCTTAGCTTCATTCTACAGGAGATTCATATGCAATTTCAGCACTATTTTAGCTCCTATGATTGAAGTTCTCAAGGGTTCCTCATTCACTTGGAATCCTAAAGCCCAAGTTGCCTTTGAAGAAGTGAAAGAAAGACTAACTCAAGCACTAGTCCTAGCCCTACCTTGCTTTGAGAAAGTCTTTGAAATTGAGTGTGATGCTTCTGGAGTTGGTATTGGTGGTATTCTTACTCAGGAAGGACGTCATTTGGCCTTCTTCAGTGAGAAACTATGTGATACCAGAAAGAGGTATTCAACTTATGATAAAGAGTTCTATGCAATCGTTCGCTGCTTAGAACATTGGAGGCACTATTTGATTGCCAGTGAGTTTATTCTTCATTCAGATCATGAGGATTTGAAGTATATTCAAGGCCAACACAAATTAAACTCATGCCATGCCAAATGGGTTGAATTTCTCCAGTCCTTTCACTTCACTATCAAGCATAAGTCTGGCAAGTTAAACCAAGGAGCCGATGCACTCTCTCGGCGTTGTCTATTATTATTTCAATTAGGTGCTTGTATCCTTGGATTTGAGCATCTAAAGGCACTATATCAAGATGAAGAAGACTTTGGGATGTTATATTCTAAGTGTGCAAAACATTCCAAAGGGGATTTCTTAATTCAAGAAGGCTTTCTCTTTAAGGGTGCTCGATTATGTGTCCCTAGATGCAGCACTCGTGAGTTACTGATTCGAGAAGTCCATGCTGGTTCATTAGCTGGTCATTTTGGTGAAGACAAGACCCTAATCATGCTTAGGGAACATTATTATTGGCCATACATGGAGAAGAATGTTCAAGACATCATTAGAAGGTGCAGTACATGTCAAATTGCAAAGAGTCATTCACTTCCCCAAGGGTTATACACACCACTACCTATTCCCACCATGCCTTGGGTAGACGTAAGTATGGATTTCATACTTGGTTTGCCAAAGACACAAGGGAATAAGGATTCTATCTTCGTGGTGGTAGATTGATTTTCGAAGATGGTTCACTTTATTCCCTGCAACAAAACTAATGATGCTACTCATGTTGCTGAACTCTATTTTAAAGAGATTATAAGACTACATGGAATTCCCGTTCCATTGTTTTAGATCGAGATACCAAATTCCTAAGTCACTTTTGGATCACATTATGGAAGAAACTTGGTACTAAACTCAAGTATAGTACCACTTGTCATCCATAAACAGATGGGCAGACAGAAGTTACTAATCGAACCCTTGGCACTCTTTTAAGGGTTTTGATTAAAAATCAAGCAAAGGCTTGGGATCTGTTACTTCCACATGCTGAGTTTATACAACAAGACTACAAGTAAGGCTACTGGTCTTTCACCCTTCAAAGTGGTCTATGGGATTGATCCCCTAAATCCACTTGATCTTATTCTGCGACCATTAGATCAAAAGCCTAGTGCAGATGCTGCAGCTAGAGTGGAAGAAATCTAGAAGTTACATGAGTTAGTGAAGGCCAAGATTGAGAAAACTACACTATCTTATGCGGCCCAAGCTAACAAGCATAAGAGAGAAAAGCTTTTCAAGCCAGGTGATCTAGTTTGGATACATCTTCGTAAAGAACGTTTTCCTTCCAAAAGGAAAACCAAGCTGATGCCAAGAGCAAATGGTCCATCTGAAATTTTGGAGAAGATTAATGATAATGCTTGTAAGGTGGATTCACCAGGAGATTATGGAGTATCAGCTACATTCAACGTTGCTGATTTAAGTCCTTATGAAGCAGATGATTATCTTTTAGATTTGAGGATCAAATCTTCCCAACAAGGGGAGATTGATGGAGGTCCATCCATAAGGTCCACTAATGTTCAATTGATCCAAAATAATCATGAAATCAAGTCCAAGTGCACGGCCATAAGCTGTTTAATGAAGGATATTCAAGGTGATGCACTCGGTCATCCATTCGGATTTTTACTCGGTTTTTGCTACTTGATTTCTCAAGCTTAATCCAAGTTTAAGCGTTCAATTTTTGGTGTTCTTACAATTTTAATGTCTTATCTTTCAATTCCAATTGGAATTATCAGGTTTCGAGTTCATTTGGTTAAGGAACGAAGCTGATTTTCAGTCCCATACTGATTTGCACCCGGTTTTGCACAGTTTGGGTATTCAGCCTTTTTCAAGGGGCAAATGATGTCCAAATGCTTTGATTCCAAATGCAGGGTATTCTAGACATCTTAAGGTTTCCAACCATGCAAGGAAAGCTCAGAATACTCAGCATTTGAGGTGTCAACTTAGGAGGACAAAACTAAGTAGAAAACGACACCTAGATACCCGGTTGCTTAGCTTGTTGGTTTTCCTACCTAGGTGGGTTTTATAGAGGTGTGTGCTTTCCTAATAGGTCCTTTTTGAGTTGCTTGATAAGCTGCCACCCAGCCACACACGAGCCAAACACGTGGAGCAAGAAGAAACCTCTATTTTGCAAGCTATGAACCGGCCACTCAAGCAACACATGGCAGCCGTGTATTCTTCAGCTTTTTGTGGTGGCTTCCATGAGGAGATTACCTACCTAGAGAGGAAATTGAGTCATCAAGATTCCTTAATGCTTAGAAAAGGTTTTTAAGAATGAAAACTAGCATTTTGTGCCCTAAACTTTCGGTTTATGCTTGTTTAAGCTCTAACCGTGTACTAATTAGCTTAAGTTAGTTTAATGACTTTCCTAGCTTAGAAGGAAAGCTCCTTTCGTGTATTTGAAGGCATATAAAATCCTTATTTGTTCATTTTGTAATATATACTTTGACTTTGAATGAAAAGAAAAGACTGTGTGTCTTGAGTTTCCTTAAACACTTTCATTGCTTATCTTAGTTTTTGGCTGAACTAAGTGGTGATCAAAGGGAGTCTTAATCCTTGGTTAGGTGGTGTATCTTATCCTAATCCAAGATTAAGGGCCCTAAGCTCGTGATTAGTGGTGTATCTTATCTAATCATCTAGTTTAGTAGCATCCAAATTCACTTGAAAAACACTTGAAGTTCCTTAAGATAGCTTTGGGTTCTCCTTGAAGCCGTGAGCTCCCTTAAGTTCTAGCTTGTGTTCTTCATTCTTCCTTGCTTTCCCTTGCACGCTTCCATCATAGGGTAGCACGACGCAGCCCTAAAGTTTATGATGGAACTTATAATCCAGTAGTATTGGAGGAATGGACAAGGGGAATGGAGAAAATCTTTACAGTGGTAGAAGTGCTAGAAGAAAAGAAAGTAAACATTGGGACGTATTATTTGACTGGTAAAGTTGACATTTGTTGGAATACTTTTAAGGATAAGCTCCTAGGGCCTGAATTCACATGGAGTAAATTCCTGAGTGAGTTGAGGGCAAATTTTACCTAGTTGTGGTCCAAAGGCAAAAGGAGAAAGAGTTTATGGAGCTGAACATGAGTGGCACCATGACTGTGATGCAGTACGCCAGTAAGTTCACAGAATTATCTAGGTTTGTCCCTGATTTGAAGAGGGTTTGGCTTTCTATATTCGGAATAAGTTAGTCGGGCAACCAATTTTAACTTACCAAGAGCTATACGAGTAAGCAGCTGAAGTGGAGTGAGTAAAGACAGAGTTGAGAACACTGAATCCAATCAACCAAAAGAGAAAGGGGTTTGAGCGAGGAACTCTGAGTGAGAGTGTGAACCAGAAGAAACCTTCTCCTGCTCCTCCCAAGAGCCGTCTTGCAGGCTCGACAGTGCCCTGTGCGAAATGCGAAATGTAACGCCTCAAATTAAGCATGTTTTACTGTTTATATTCTCCTTAATAAATCACTCAATTGTAATATGATAAATCCATAATTTGGGTCCGAAAGAAAAGTAAATTGTACGCGATTAAATTTTTCATAGCTCGAAATTAAATTTTTGAAATTTCATGAAAAATAATTTAATCTTTTAACCCATAATTATCGAGGCCTAATATCAATTTCTCTAAAAAAATGTTTTCGGTAAATGAAACTCGAATTGCAAAGTGGAGCCCCAAATGAATTCTCCCAACCGGGATGATTAAATGAGATAAATAAATGAAAAAAATTAATAACATGGCTTAATTAAATAAATCAATTTCCATTAAAGTTACAAATTATGTCAGTAAATATGGTTTACTAACTACATATACCTATAATTACATTTCTTTATCAGAATCGAGGCCTAGTCTATCGTTTCCATTGTGCATAAGTATTATCAAGTGAAATATCATTTTAAAGACTTCAGGTACGTCTATTGCCTGTATCTTTAGAAATCAGAGTGTATTTATCAACGTTGTCATATTTTGGTAAGTACATCAATGAATCAGTTTACATAGTGATTTATCAGTTAATTAGTGACCCCGTCAGTTATCATCTATAGGGCATTCACCCTTCAGTTACCCACGCGACTTCAGGCCAAGTCCCTGATCGGCAGAGCAGGTGTACACCTATCTATAGATCGTAACAGTATCAAGGGGTTTACTATTAGATAATAACTAGCAGTACAGTTTACATCATCTCATTCACTGTTTTAACTTAAAATGAATTTCAAATTGGGCCCAATCAGTGTTTCAATGATCATTTAACAATTCAGGAATGCATGTACTGAGCTTCGGCTCACAGTTCGAAATGTTTTTCATATTTTATTTTAGGCAAATGCTCAAAGAATTGGCCCCATGCTAGCAAAGCAGCGGAAGAGAATAAGTTGAGCCAGGAAATCTGTATGAATCAGCGGTGATACAGTATATGCATACTTTAAAGCTGTTTTTTTTGAATTCTTCGGTGTATGAGGATCTAGATTACTTGGTGAATTATCTTACTATGGTTTATAAACCTTACATTAGTTAACACTTGATTGTGAATGGATGATCATGTGTGAATGTGTATGGTTGAGGTTATGCTTAACTATGTTATTTCAGGACACATACTTCAAACCTTGTCCTTTGGGACGACGGTAACACCCCTATAATTGGATTTATCAGATTCCAATTGAGTGGTTTATTAAGGAGAATATAAACAGTGAAACATGTTTAATTTGGGGCGTTAAACGAAAGGACAAATCACACCACCTTTGAATGCCGAGTAGGAACTAATAAGTGCGTGTGGTGTAGAAGCCCTAAACACCTTATTACTACATGCCCCCAAAGGTTGAAGGTTGTAGATAAAGGGGCAGCAAAACCCTTCGCTCCACCTCATTAAAGGGGTCCACCACCAAGGCCTGCAACAATAGGACCGGTGTATATAATGAACAAGAAGGAAGTTGCCACCTCTGGTATGGTAGTCATTGGAGCTCTCTTTTTAAATTCAAGGCCATTTTATGTATTATTTTATTCGGGTGCTGCTCATTCATTTATATTCACCCAATCTGCCATGCAATTGAACCTGGAGGATAGGATGACGGAAACCAATTATAGGATCAAGCTATCCAATGATTCTGTAATAGAATGCCTCATCTCTTATAAACCTGTTCCCATTACCATTTGTGGAATCACCTTCCCTGTGGATTTGATTTGTCTGATTTTGACATCATTATGGGAATGAATTGGTTGCACACCTATGGAGCTAAGATTAACTGTGAGGATTTTAAGGTTGTTTTGAAGGATGAAAAAGGGAGAGAAGTACTCTTCTATGGGCAGAGAGACGAAGAGTCTTATTCCTTGATTTCTGCTATGAAAGCAAGTAAGCTATTATGTCGAAGGTGTATTGGATATTGGTGTTGTGCTATTTACACCCAATTAAAGGAAGAGAAAGTTGGAAATATTCTTGTAGTCTGTGAATTTGAGGATGTTTTTCTGAAGAGTTACCAGGATTACCTGTGTAGAGGAAAATTGATTTTGGAATTGAATTAATCCTTGATACCCAACCTATTTCCAAAGCCCCATATCGTATGGCCTCAACTAAGCTTAAGGAACTGAAGCTTCAATTAGATGAGCTATTGTAAAAGGGTTTTTTTAGGCCAAGTGTGTCACCATGGGGTGCCCCATTGCTATTCGTAAAGAAAAAGGATGGAACCTTAAGGCTATGTATTAACTACATGGAGTTCAACAAGATCACCATAAAAAACAAATATCCTTTGCCACAAATAGATGACTTGTTTGATCAATTGCAAGGAGCAGGAGTCTTCTCTAAGATTGATTTGAGGTCAGGGCATCACCAACTTAGGATTAAACCTGAAGACATTCTCAAGACTGCGTTTAGGACTAGGTATGGTCACTATGAGTTTACAGTGATGCCGTTTGGCCTGACCAATACTTCCACAACCTTCATGGATCTTATGAACAGAGTCTTCAGACCCTACCTAGACAAGTTTGTGGTGTTGTTCATGGATGACATTCTTATCTATTCTAATGATAGAGATGAACATGCTGATCATTTGAGGATGGTGTTACAAGCCTTGAGAGAGCATAAACTTCATGGGAAATTAAAGAAGTGCGAGTTTTGGTTGGAAGAAGTGGTCTTCTTAGGACATGTAGTTACAAAAGAAGGAATCAAAGTTGACCCCTAGAAGGTGAAGGCAATCATGGAATGGTCAAGGCGTACTAACATCATTAAGATTAGAAGCTTTCTAGGTTTAGCAGGCTATTATCGAAGGTTTGTTAAGGAATTTTTGAAAATAGCTTCACCCCTTACCAATCTGCTGAAGAAAGTGAATAAATTTGAGTGGACAGAGAAGTGTGAAAAAGCTTTTCAAGAGCTAAGGCAGCGACTAACTACCACCCTAATCCTAACGCTACCAATGGAAGGTAAAGAGTATACCATTTATAATGATGCTTCAAAGAATGGATTGGGGTGTGTTCTGATGCAAGAAGATAAGGTAGTCGCTTACGCCTCTCGATAACTCACGCCCTATGAGAAAAACTATCCTACCCATGATTTGGAGTTAGCGGTTGTGGTCTTTGCACTGAAAATTTGGAGACACTACTTATATGGAGTACCATACAAGATTTATACTGACCATCAAAGTTTGAAGTATATCTTCAATCAGAAGGAGCTCAACTTGAGACAATGACGTTGGCTTGAGCTGCTTAAAGATTATGATTTGCAAATTCAGTATCATCCAGGAAAAGCAAATGTTGTAGCAGATGGCCTGAGTAGGAAAGCGCAATATAGCTCAAATACTGTGGTGATTACTCAATTGAGTCTCCTGAAAGAACTTGAGGACTTGGGAATTCAACTAGTGTCCCATGGGCAAGCATATGTTTAATTATCAGCACTTACCTACAGCCTTCCATAGTGGAGGAAATTTGAGTTAACCAAGAAAGTGATCCTGAACTCCAAAGGATAAAGCAAAATTTAGAGAAAGGAAAGTCTCTTGAGTTTGTAGTACATGTGGATGGAACCCTGTAATTCCATAATCACCTATATGTACCCCGAAATGAGGAATTAAGGAAACAGATCCTAAAAGAAGCTCATAATAATCAATACTTGGTGCATCCAGGATGCATCAAGATGTACAAAGATTTAAGGCAATACTTCTGGTGGAATAACATAAAAAGGGAGGTTGCAGAATACGTAGACAAGTGTTTGGCTTGTCAGAAAGTTAAAATAGAGCATCAGCGTCCCGTGGGTGAATTGCGACCCCGAGAAATTTCCACTTGGAAGTGGGATTCGATCTCAATGGACTTTGTTACGGGTTTACCCCTTTCTACCTCGAAGAAGAATGCTATCCGGGTTATAGTCGATCATCTTACCAAGTCGGCCCATTTTCTGCCAATCAAAGATACCTGGGGAGTTCAAAAACTAGCCCAGTTGTATGTTAAAGAGATATTCTGACTACACGAAATTCCCTTAGATATAGTATCAGATAGGGATCAAAGATTCCAAGCCCGTTTTTGGTAAGCACTTCAAAAGGCCTTTCGGACTAAATTGAACTTTAGCAGCTCTTATCACCTTGAGACAGACGGGCAAACTGAAAGAGTGAATCAAATTCTAGAGGACATGTTAAGAGCTTGTGTTTTGGAGTTCCAAGGGAAGTTGGAAGATGATTTACTTTTGGTGGAGTATTCTGATAACAATAGCTATCAGTCCACCATCAAAATGGCCCCGTTTGAGGCTTTATGTGGGAGAAAATGTAGAACCCCATTGTGCTAAAGTGATTTGGACGAGGCATTGATTATAGGCCCTAAAATGATCTAGGAAACCGTGGAAACAATAAGAAGGATTCGAGAGCATATTAAGGTTGCCCAGAGTCGGCAAAAGAGTTATACGGACAAGAGAAGGAGGCTGTTGGAGTTTCAAGTAGGCGATAAAGTTTATATGAAGGTATCGCCAACTAAGGGTATGAAGAGGTTTGGGGTACAAGGCAGATTGAGTCCAAGATATATTGGACCATATGAAATCATTAAAAAGTTGAATCCTGTAGCTTATCGTTTGGATCTGCCGGAAGAACTAGAACACGTACATAACGTGTTTCACATCTTTCAGCTTAGAAAGTATACATGTAATGGCCCGAGCCTAATCTTCTTTCTAATTACATTAATTACAAATTAATCAAGTTAGGCCTCGTTTTTCAAATAATTAAAAATTAAAAAACTTTTTCCGTCACTATCAAATAAAAAAAAATATATATATATATATATATATATATATATATATATATATATATATATATATATATATATAATATGGGGGGAAAGGAAAAAAAAAATAAAAAAATAAAAAATTTTAAGGGGGCCGAAGCCCCTTCGGGTTTTGGGAAGGAGGAGAGCAGCGCGAAGAGGGGGGGGGGGGATTCGACCTCCCTACCCATGCCACCCACACAGACACGCCGGGAGAGGGGGAAGGAGGCGCCGGTGGGGTCGCCGGCGACCGGCGACGCACGCCCAGCCGTCCCCCACCCCGGTCGCGCGCAAACCCGAGCTAGAGAGAGAGAGGAAGACCGTGAGAGAGGGAGAAAGAGATGGAGAGGGGGAGGTCGCAGGTGGTGTTTCGGCGGCTCCTCCACGGCTCGCCGGCGGCAGCAGTTCAGCAAGGGCCGACGACTAGGGGATGGGAAGCAAGGGATGAACCAAACCTACACCGAATCAAACCGAATCAACCCGAATCAAACCCTAAACGGGTCCTTTAGCTTGGATTCGAGGTGGGTTACATCATCCTCCTATTTATGGTTAAATTGTTAATTTCGGTAAAGTTTATTGATTACTGATTATAGTTTGTTCAGGTTGAATTCAATAGTTATAGATTATAGTTCGTTCAGGTTGAATTCAATAGTTATTGATTATAATTCGTTCAGGTTGAACTTGAATCAATTATCAGTGATATGAGGAAATTTTAGCGTAAATTGAATGATACCCCATGTATATATATGTTAGTTGTACTGAACTAAAGTTTATCGACGACTAAAGTCGATCGTTTATATATATAGTTTATTGACTATATGTCATTTGGTAATTATATGAAATTATTGAATACTTCAAGTTTATCGATTATATAGGTTTTTGATTATATGAACTTTATACATAAGTTTATCGAAAATATATACATGGATAAATTATCAATGCTAGGAAATTATTGATTATATGAAGGCTTCGGTTTATAAAGTTCATTGAATATGTAATGTTCATCGCCGGTTTATAACGTTAAGTTCATTGAATATAAAACGCTCATTGATTATACAAGCTCACTGTTCCTATAAAAAGTATTAATTATATAACGTTCATTAGTTATGCATTTTATCGATTATATGTAATGTTCATCTCTTATTAAATAGATATCGTTAATTGATTATGCATATTTATCGTTCATTAATTATGCATTTTATCGAATTATATATAATGTTCATCGTTATTGATTATATAACGTTTATTCATGGCATTTTATTGATCATTGATTATATAACGTTTATTAATTGCATTTTATTGATCATTGCAATTAATTGATCATTGATTATGCATTTCATCGATTGTATGTAATGTTCATCTCTTATTAAATAAATATCGTTCATTGATTATGCATATTTATCGAATCATATATAGTGTTCGTCGATTATATAAGTTTATCGACTATATAACGCTCGCTGATTATGCATGATTATATTATCGATTATATAGAATTTAACAAGTAGACGATGTTTCTTGTTTACATAATGATTATCGACTGCATGAAAATCTCGGTGATACGTAGTTTTTGGTTACATGAAGTCTATAGACATTTTAGGTTGATGATATGAAGTCCCCTAAATATAGAATAGACATGAAACCATTACCAATAGATCTTGATCCATAAGGCGAATTCCTGGATTATATGATAGACATAGAAACCACGATCCGTAAGGTGAATTCATGGATTATATGATAGACATTTTAGGTAGAAAATAGTTCACCTTAAATTGGAGCAAAGTGAGGCCATCTCGGTACGTACATTGCCTATGTTCTTCAAAAACTCTATGTTCTTCAAAAACTCACAGTATTCTCAGCAATGAAAAATCAAAACAGGATTCATTTAATGAACCAAGTTCTCAATGTTTTGTCACATAAACAAGTGGCCCCGCCAATTATCATCAGGGCTTATGCCCATCAAGTATCAAGGCTTATGCCGACCAATACACCCGCGCGCGGCATTAGGGCTTATGCCCATCAATTATCAAGGCTTATGCCGACCAATACACCCGCGCGCGGCGTCAACTCAGGCTTCTCGATCGGCCTGGGGGGTGTGAGCACCTAAAGTACGATCGTTTCAAGATGTACATCGACCAAGGGGTACACTTTCAGATAAGAATCGACAAATCAATTTTACTTATACATTCTCTCTCTCCTGTTTGCAAAACAAAATATTTTGAATGCGGGCGCCCAACCATTTAACTTCCAAGTCTGTTTTACTGCATAGGGATGTACGTCTGAGTTTCGGCCCATATTTCGAAACATGTTAGGTAGAAAATAGTTCATGTTTCGTCTATTGCCTAAGTTGTAACCAACTGTTAATGTCCGTACCTAAAATAGCTTCATGTCTAGTCGATAGACATTAGTTTATCGATTGGCATTACATAGTTTATCGGTCGACATATTTAAGTCTATTGCCTCTATATGTTTATCGATCGTGTACACTGTATCCATTATATAGTTTATCGACTGCATAGTTCATCGTATCGTATCCATGGATTATGTGAAGAATCTATTCATATCGTATGGTGATTATATGACGTTTGTCAATTGTAAATTATAGTCAAGGTCCATAAATGCTTTATTACATGATCGCTAAGTGCTTCTAATTGTTTATCAGTCGCCTGTTTGCATCGACAAGTCATTGGTAACGAAATAACCTAAAACCATCGGATTGAGCAACCGAGCAAGTCAGGTGACTAGTAAATAGGTCGAGGAATATGGCATTTTTTTAAAGGTTATTTGCATATTTAGCTTAACCAATCCAGTACCTTCCTAGACGTTTGCATGTAACTTCAACTTATATGTTTCAAGGCTCATTATTTGGCAGAGAATTCAAAAATCAGGATTTCACTTCTCTGCTAGAAGGCAGAGACAAAGCTCAGTATTTCATTTCTCTGCTAGTAATGTTGCCGTTACATGTTTCATAACTATGTTAATATGCAGTAGAGTCACGACAAACATGGTCAATTGAATAAATAAGCATGTAAAGTTCAGAGGTCAATATATGCATTTTATTGCTCTTATTCAGCAGAGGATGTTTATACCTTTCTTACTTTTCAGCCATCAATTACTTACTTTCTGTAACTATAATGCCATTTCTCTTGCCTCGTGCTTGGAATGAACGATAGGTGAATTCTTCAGAAAAAAAAGGGAATGAACGACGGTCGTAAGTTACTATTGCATCTTTTAGGGGAGGGGGCTATCCACTGTGCGATTATCGCTCATCCCATCTATCATTGTGCCTCCAGGTTTCTGAAGTAAGCTGAAAGGGAGTCACTACTGCTGTGAACTGCCAGGTGTTTTGTAGTGAGTGCTTGTAAATGGAGTTCTTGTGTGCTTAGTTACATATCATTTAGAGTCGCTCTGTATGGCTGTATGAGCCACCATCTAAGTTGCCAGGGCTGTATTTTTCGCTGTTTATTTGGTTAACATTGAACTGCATTGGTTATAGTGCTCCGGGCGGGTGGCCCGTAGAGCTGTGAACTCCGGTGGGTGGCCGTTGAGTTAGTTTTTATTGTTTTTCAGTGCAGGGGAGTTATTGTAAGGCTGTAAGCTTGGGAAAATGGTCAAGTTTTAGGGGAAACTCTGTCCGTTTTGCTCCAGATTTAAGAACAAAATGGTAACACTCCTGGCTTTAGGGTTGGGGGCGTTACAATACCCCAGATCCAAACTACACCGCTGTATCTGAACCTATTGAAATCGCTGCGGATTTAGTATATGAAGAACAACCAATCAAAATACTATATCTCAGGAATAAGCAGTTGTGCAACAAGCAGATACCTTTAGTCAAAGTGCTATGGTCAAATCATGCCTCCCAAGAAGCTACTTGGGAGACTGAAGAGGAAATGAAAGTCAAATACCCATAATTATTTGAGGTAATCTTGCTTTACATGGCTAAGCCATAAGTTTCGAGGGCGAAACTCTTTAAGGGGGGAAGGCTGTAAGAGCCCAACCCTAAATTATTTAATTATGTTTATTTATTTAATTACCTAATGTTCATGATTTTTTTTTCTCATATTTATTTATTGCATTTATTCACATCGGTGGGGGAAATTTTATTTGGGCCCTCAATTGGCAATTTGAACTTTATTTGTTTATTTAAGTGATTAATGAAAACTTTGGAAAAATTGATAGTAGGCCTTAACAAGTTTAATATAAGTAATTTATTTTGTTTCCCATAACATTACAAAGATTTAATTTTGAGTTTCGTAAAAACGTTATTGTTACGAAGCGTTTTATTCTTGAATCCAACTTATTTAGGCCGTTTTGAAGCCCAACAAGTTTGCTTATTAATCTAACTAATTACCATGATTAAACTTAACCATGGTTAGCTAAAAAAAGTTACTTTTCTAGTTAAAAGCTCAGCCAAGATGAGTTGATTAGTCAAAAAATACAACTCAATCCAAAACACACACACACACACACACACACACACACACACACACACACACACA
>JACYFF010002017.1:23419903-23432093 GCA_017589665.1 Selenicereus undatus
TGCATACATACATAGATACGCACGCGTGCACGCACACACACACGCACACACACATACATACATATATTCATATACATGCATACATACGTACCTGTACACACACACACGCGCACACACACACACACACACACACACACACACATATGTAAATATGTAGACACGCACACGCACATGCACACAACCCCCTACACATATATGCATTGATTGCTGCCGCAAAAAAACGATTGTTGCAGTATAGTTTTAATATTGATTCCACAGAGACCAAGCGTAATCTATTGAGTTTTAGCCTAATATTAAAGGCTAATAAACCAAATTTTCAATGGGTTGTCACAACTATTGCTATTTAACTATTGAAAATTCAATCGAATTAAAAAGATTTATTAATTGCTTCACGTAGTAAACAGTTGTTTGCTTGGATTTAAATTTGCGCTTTATCTGGATTGAATGATTCAAGGGAGTGCATTCGAACTAAGAATTCAATCTTTTCTTTCGAAAAAAATATGCATTGCATAAACTAACCCAATTAACATTCTTTCAAATGTCCTTGCTTTAGTCTTGGTTATAGATTCTTGATTGCTAAAATTTTCCTCTCGAGAAACAAGTCTCTTTCATGTAGTCATTAAATTAAGTTACAACTTGTTGTTCTAATAGTGAGTTTCTCCTTTCAGTATTTCACTTAACTATCTATTGTATGCAAGCAAATCTGGCCAAAGCTTACTTAGATTAGTTCGCCCATAAGATAGTGTTCAATCAAACCAATTTTGATGAAGCACAAATATTGAAAATTAGATATCCAATATCAATACTTTGGCTAAGAAATCCCTAGGTAAAGAAAAACGACTCGCACATAATTGAAATAATCAACATCTAACAAAAGTTTTAGAAGAGATTAGAAGGGGAATAAAACTTGGCAACTATGGTGTGTCTTCAATGGCTCCCCAAACTTCAAGCCTCCATGTGCCAATCTTTCACTCCAATTCCATCTTTTACTCTAAAGAAAAATTGAAAAAAATTCTAAAACTAATGATAGAGGTTAGTGTTAGATGCTTTCGCTTTCTATTCTCTCTCCTCCTTGCCACCGAAACTAGAGCGAGGAAATGGGTCGATTTGGGTCGACTCATTTAATAAACGGGTCAATTTCGTATCAGCCTTGTAAATAGCCTAGATATATTCAAAATCTAAAAATAACATGTTTTCAAACTAAACAGTCAAATCGTGTCGACTTGGGGTCAAAATCGGTTCGATTCGTATCGGGTTCGGGTTTCTCTCAGTAACTTCAGCTCGGGTTTGGGTCGGGTTCTCGTGTCGGGTTAGACTTTCCCAACTTTAACCGAAACAGACCCTACTTAAGCATGAACTTAGCTGCTCTTAGCCACAAGATCAAGGAAGACAGAGATAAGTAGTTTTAAGCTCACCATGGACTGTGGCCTTTACCACAGAGGGTCCGTGGTTGCCTTCGTCTCAGCATTCTTTAGCTCTTCTTTCTTCTCCACAGGCATGGTAACTTAGGGGAATTCGTGGGGAGTCAAAACACACTCAATTGGGGTCAAACTAATGGTAAAAAGGTCCAAAACCCGCAAAACACAGAAAAGAACCATACCCAAGCATAAAACGGGAAAATGAGTACAAATTATAACATAATGTTCATATTTCTCCCTAAAAATGCACCAAAATAACCCCAAAATGAAGTGTATTCTAAGCATATATCAAACTCCCCCATGCTTGAACCATTGCTTAGCCCTAAGTAACTATGAAAACCAAATCTAAAATGAAGAATCTCCTTAGGTAAACATAAGTAGCAACATCAATAGCCTACCAACCTAAGAAGTTAGCCCAAAAGTGATGAAAAATATTGCAAAACAGATGAGGAAATGAAGTTTTTGAAAGAAGAACAAATACCATCACATTTAACATCGAATTGATAACTCAAATCAGCTTAAATAATCATATCAGTACCTACAATAAGGAGAGCTAAAAGAATCGGTAGACTCACTTTAGGGACGAAGCACTCATCATTCATGTGTTTAAAAATATAATGCGGTTTACTCAAATCTCATTCTAAAGAATCAAATCTACCATAGGCTTGACAAGACTCTCAAATTCAGCACCACGAAAATGTGACACACGCTAAACAATCATGAGGACTTTGATAGGGCTGTAATGCGGCTATGGTTAAAGGTACGAGGGGAACAAATATGTTGGGATTTGTGTAGCTCAAAGCCAAAGACTAAGAGTATGAATCATCTTCACCGAAATTTTCACAAAAATACTCCTCACACTAAACACCAATATGTTCAAATACACAAAATAACCCTGAGTTGGTCGAGTATGCAAACGTGTTGAAGCATAATATGAAATCTACACCAAATCCTTGTATTATTTCGCTTCTTTTTTTTTGGTTTAACATTTTTTTGGTTTCTTCTCCTTTTTTTCCCTTCCTTTGGATTTTCTTTTCATTTTGCTTTTTTTTTCCCCTTTTTTCGATTTATGTTTTTTAAAGAAGGATTTTGGCAAGCGAAATTGTGCACTTTTCAACACTTCTTCCAACAACTCGCATACTTCAACCCAAATGCATACTTCAACCCAAATGACACAAAGGGAAATATCTCATGAATCCCTCATTGCATACAAACAAACCACACCAAACAACAATGTCATTATCCACCAACTACTCCTAATCACTAATGAAACTCTATAGTCTTGGCTAAAAAGGTAACATATGTATTTGGCCAAGGTTTAACATTATAGGTTTGCATCAAGAAAAAGAAAGGTCAAGGCTCAATAGGTTTAGCAAAGGATAATCATAATAAGGGTGGCTATTTGGTCGATGTAGCTCATAAATTCAAAGATTGTCTCAATCATATTGCCTAAATATGCATGCTAAATGTGATCTTGAACAAGAGTCAAAAAAAGTTCTAGAGATTTGAAATAAAAGGAGAGCCACATATGAAAAAGAATATGAGACTCAAATGATGAATTAGTCCAACTAAGCCCAAAGTCTCACGGGGCAACTACCAAAGCTTAATTAGCTCACCAGATCACACGTGCCAAATATTCATGCAGAGACTTATTGAGTAATCGAATCATAGTCAACATGACGGACAAAACATGAAGCACATTTCGAAAAATTATAATCAAACATTTATTCACAAATGGGCATAACAAAAAGGGTCAAAATAAGCCAAGGAAAGATACTTACTCTAAAACTCATCACTGAAGGATGTTATTGCTTTTTCCTTTTTCTTTTTTCCTTTTTTCTTTTTCTTTTTTTCTTCTTTTTAACACTCTAAAGTGAAAATTGAAAATACAAGAATAAAGCTAAAACTAAGAAAACAAACCTAAAAACAGAAAAAAAAAATGAAATGATTAAACTAAAAATGCATACTACTCCTAAATGCAGCACCTAAAATGCAAACTACTTACACATCCATATCATGTACACACATTCACACATATCTCCCCCATGCTTGGACAAAGCATTACCCTCAATGCAAGGACATAAAAATCAGTGGGGAAGAAAAAGAAGAACTAAAAAGGGAAAAGAAGGAGGGTGGGGATGAGAAATATGCTAGTTTGGCCAAGTCTCTAAATAGGCCATAAAGTTTGGAAGTATTGGTTTTGGGAATCAATCATCCCATGAATTGCATCATGTCGCTCCTGGATAAAGTCACGGAGTGCGTTATGTTCATTTTGAATGTAAGCTCGAACAGATGCTTGCTCCTATTGAATGGACTGAAGGGTGGCAAGCAAACCAACAGAATCAGAAGAGGACGATAGTTGGGATGAACTAGAGGACCTTAGGTGAGGCGAGAGAAGAGGTGGTGCGGGTTGTGCCAACTCTTCATCACCCGGTAAAAAGTATAGATTGGCCTGGTTCAAGAGAGTGGTTCATTCAACATTAGGGAGAGGCATGAGATGATTCCCAACATAAATCCAACAAACACGCCAAGCCTCTACCTTACAAAATTTCATTTGTTCAAATGCGACTAAGTTCAACTGATCGAAACCAGGAACTCTACCATTAGGGTTTGGTTCTATTTCAACAGACCAAGTAATGGGGGTAATAAGGCCCCTAATCACAATTCTCTATGTGAAACTAGTGGCCGTATGCAACTAATTAACCAAGGATGAACCGAGGTCAAGTCGGTCACCTTGGACCATGCTATGCAAGAAATATAATTCCGATAGGTGAGGAACATTCAAACTATCCTCCCTAGCAAACAAACCACAAGCAAGCAATCCTTGGGCAACTCAAATACAGGGGTTTCTAGTGACAGTGCCTTTGGAGTTGCTTGTACCATACCGATGATTCCTAGAAATTTCATTTCAGAATGCATTTGGGTTAAATTCTTTACGGACATGTCGATAAGGCAAGTGTATACTCGGTGAAAAACCAAATATACTATTAAAGGCACTTAAGTTTAGTTCATAAAACTCCCTATTTAGATAGAAGGAAGTGTATCCTCCCTTATAATGAGGCCAACTCGTGACCTCCACATGCAATGTATTCAAAAATTCAAGGGTAAAGTCACAATAACTATGGTTTCTAATCAAAATTGCCCCATACCTCCCCTAGCAAATAAACAATGTATGTCATCCAACAAATCCAATATAGTCAACAAACCCTCATCATAATAATGAGTAGCAACAACTAACTTATTACTCAAATTATTATATCTAAAAATATGCTTAGGATGTGGTAAACCAAAGGGATTAGGGATATTACCATGATTTCATGCGTTTGCTTAGATTTGGGAAATCTGGGATGCTCGTTGAGGCACTTGATTGGATGTCCCTGCTTCTTGGTTGGTTCTTCCCTTCTTCTTGGGTGCCATTAAATGGTGAAAGGATGGGAGAAAGCTTAAAATTCCAACTAAAATCAAAATGGACAAGAAAATAACGAAAAATGAAAAATTTGTGAAAATGAAGGTAAAATGGGAAGAAATATGAAAGAAAAAGAGTGAATTTGGAAAAAAGAGAGGTGAAGTGGAGTTGTTGAATTTTGGTATGAAGATGGGTAGAATGTGAGAGAACGTGGGCAAGAAAAGAGAAATTTCAAGGAGATTGAGTGTAAAAGTGAAGAAAATAAGACGAAAGGGAAGAAATTTGATGAAAAATTGAAGGTTTAGAGGTAGTTGGTTATGGAGGTTTTAGAGAGAGAAGAAAGTTTAGAGTGAGAACAACGAGAGGTAGAAGAAAATGAAGAGGTGCTCCGGTCAAAGGGCCTGAAAGACCCTTGATCACGGACAAAGAGCCTCACCACAGACCGTGGGGTCCACCATGGAGGGTTCATGGTGAGCTTTGTCTCTATGTTTTCTTCATTTTTCCAAGCAGCTGCTACATAGACTAGATTGGACACGGCGAGGGTTTCGTGGAGAGCTCTGGTGTAGCTGCTAAAACTCTGTTATTATTATTCTTTGATGATTTTTCACTCTTATTTTTTGCTTCATTTCTCACTCTTTCTTTTTTTTTCTGCTCTTTTTTCTCTTTTTTTTTAAAACAAAAATAATACACTATATACAATCAAAGAAAAGAAAACTAGTAAATGGGAAAAACTTCGGTTTCCTCCCAAGAGCGCTCTTTTAAGGTCGAAAGCTCGACCGTCACTTCTAGGAGGGTTCGAGATCAGAAAGGTGGTGGACAGTCAGCTTGTCAATGGGTTCCTCCACATCTCCTGATTTTCCTGTATTATGGACCTCAAAATCAAACTCTTGCACCAGAAGGTACCATATCAAAAGCTCGGGATGTAGGTCCTTCTTTGCCATCAAGTGACTCCATTTAATGTGATATGTGTACAGAATGAATTTGTAGTAGGCTCCACCAGACGGGCCACTAGTAAGCTCGACTCCTAAGTCAAAGTTACACTCGATATCATCAATAGGAGGCATAGACTACATTACTTGAGCAAACATGAAATAATCGCTCGTAGACACCCCATTAGTAGCATAGGTCTCGTCCTTGATTCGTTAGGTGGTGCAGGCGAATTGAACTCCACTGTAGCATAATCTAGGCCAAGGCATTCAGATGTAACAGATTCAAACACATAAGGGTCAACATACCACCAATCATCAAATGAGCGAATCTCATGGAAATCCATATCTTCTTCTATGACAGATCAACGAGAGGGGATATTGTGGGTTTCAAACAAGACAAATTCAACATGATATTCCCCTATATCAAATGTTAAATGTCCTCCCTTCACATCAACTTTGTAACCAAAAGTGGCTAAGAAGGCTATCCTTAACATAATTTGGCCGTATGCGTCTATGGCCATATCTAAGACGATAAAGTCGTCAAGCGCATAAAAATCACCTACTTTTATGGGAACATTCTCTCTAATACCCAAAGGGCACTTCATGGAACCATATGTGAATTAAAGTGAAATAGGTGTTGGTTGCAACTCTCCTAAACCAAGCTTCTGAAAAATGGAATAGGGCATAAGACTAACACTTGCACCAAAATCACACAAGGCCTTTTAATCCTCACTTGACCGACCATACAAGGACTAGAAAAGCTACCTGGATCTTTTAATTTAGGGGGAAACTCTTTTGGTATCACTACATTACACACCCCTCCAAAGGGTAGGGTCACAAACTCAACATTTTTCACCTCACTCTTGACTCTAGACACCTCTCCACCTTCCTCAAGCTCTATATCCATAGACTTCTCTACCCTACCTTTTAAGGTAACACAGTTATACTGCTCATAGGGATTTGCCTCAGGCTTACTAGAAAGTCTACTCGGTGGTATAGATGAAGAAGTAGCTTGTTGAGCAATTTGAACTTCTAGCATCTTATTATGAGCATTAAGCACATCAACCTTAGAGCCTAATTGCTTAATATACTCATATTGCTTTTGCTGTGCCAAAAACATATTCTTCATATGGTGTCTGAGTTAGATTTTTGAGTCTCTAAGTTAGATTTTTGAGGTGTTTGTTGAGGATAAGGTGGTCTTTGAAATCCAGGGGGTGGTCTAAAATTCATTTGAGGCATAGAAGCAACATTAGACCTATAGGAGAAATTGGGGCGATTCCTTCAACTAGGAATATAGGTGTTAGAGAATGGGTCATTGGTCAGTCTAGGATTAAATTTGTTAACATACCTGACTGTTTCACTAACATCTTGAACAAATGGACTCCCAAATTGACAATTCACAGTTAAATGATTAATAGACCCACAAATTTCACATGATGAGGAAGGGGCACTTGAACTAATAGAATTAACATTCAATCATTCTAGCCTTTAAGACATGGCATCTATCTTAGCAAAAAGCATAAAGATAGCATCAAGTTCTAACTTACATCCAACCCTCTTGGGTTGGCTTATCTCATTAGACCATTGGTAGTTATTTAGCGCCATCTCTTTAATAAGATTGTAGGCCTTGTCTTCATTCGTATTCATAAGTGTACCTCTCGCTGCTGTGTGTATAGTAGGCCTTGCCAGTTGGGTGACTCTATTATAGAAAACTTGCACTAACATCCACCGTTAAAGGCCATGAGGTGGACATAGCCTCAATAGGTCCTTAAAACGCTCCCCATCTTTATATAACGATTCATCCTCTCTTAGGTGAAAGTGATGATTTGAAGTCTCAAACTTGCCATCTTACTAGGAGGAAAGAATTTCGCAAAAAGATTTTGGTGAGCTCATCCCACGATGTGATTCATCCTAAAGGCAAAGAATGTAGCCACGCCCTTGCCTTGTCCCTTAATTAAAAGAGAAATAACCACAATTGTATAGCATTGGTAGAAACACCGTTGAGCCTCAACATGTTGCACACCACTAAGAATACCAAGAGGTGTAAGTTAGGATGTTCCAGCGTGGTGCCTCCAAATTGGGATTGTTGCACCATGAAAATAAGAGCCAGCTTAAGGTTGAAGTGTTGAGCTTCCACATTGGGTTTAGCAATATTAGAGGTACTGCTTGGACCCCCGGGGTGACAAAATCCTGGAATGTCCTTCTTTGGTCATCTTCTCTTCCTATCATTGTCGAAGAGTCTTCTTAAGCTTTGGCTCTTTGCTCCTTTAACTTCAACTTCTTCCCCCTATAGTGAAAAGTTCTTTCTATTTCTAGATCGAATTCAAACAGAGAGGGACTTCAGATATAAGTGGAAAATCCTGCAAAAATCACCATAAAACACTACCAACTCAAATTAAGAAAATACAAAAAATAAAAAGACAAAAAAATACTTAGTTAATCTAAATAGGTGAACGCAATATCCGCAAATTAGTCGCCGGTAACGATGCCAAAAACTTGATTTCCACCACAAACACACGGTTGTTACAGTATAGTTTTCATATCGATCTCACAGAGACCAAGTGTAATGTATCAAGTTTTAACCTATTATAAGAGGCTAAGCAACCAAATTTTTAATGGGTTGTCTCAACTACCACTATTTAACTATTGGATATTCAATCGGACTAGAAACATCTAGAGAATTGTTTCATCTAGTAAAGAGTTAGATTCTTGGATTTAAATGTGCACTTTATCTAGATTGGATGATTCAAAGGAGTGCAATTGAACTACGAGTTCAATCTTTTTTTCAGAAACAAATTGAACTGCATAAACTAACCCAATTAACATTCTTTCAAATATTCCTGGTTTACTCTTGGTTATAGATTCTAGATAGCTAAAATTTTCCTATCAACGAACAACTCTCTTTCAAGTAGTCGTTAAATTAAGTTGCAACTTGTTGTTCTAATATTGAGTTTCTCCTTTCAGTATTTCACTCAACTATCTAGTGTACACAAGCAAATCTAGCCAAAACTTAATCACAACAGTTCGTCCACAAGATAGTATTCAATCAAACCAATTTCAAAGAAGCACAAATATTGAAAATTAGATATTGAACATCAATACTTTGGCCAACATGTCGCTAGGTAAAGAAAAACCACTCGCACATAATTGAAATAATCAACATCTAACAAAAAGTTTAAGAAGAGATTAGAAGGGGAATAAAACTTGGCAACTATGGTGGTCTTCAATGGCTCCCCAAACATCAAGCCTCCAAGTGCCAATCTTTCACCCCAATTCCCTCTCTTACTCCAAAGAAAAATTGAAAAAAATCTTAAAACTAATGATAGAGGTTAGTGTTAGATGCTTTGGCTTTCTATTCTCTCTCCTCTTTGCTACTGAAACAAACCTGACTTAAGCATGAAGTCAGCCGTTCTTAGCCACAAGATGAAGGAAGATGAAGCGGTAAGTAGTCTCAAGCTCACCATAAAGGGTCCATGATTGCCTCTTTCTCAGCGTTCTCTAGTTCTTCTTTCTTCTCCACAGGCATTGTAACTTAGAGGCATCTGTAGGGGGTCAAAACACACTCAGTTGGGGTCAAAGCAAGGGCAAAAAACGTTTAAAACCCTGCAAAATATAGAAAAGAACCATACCCAAGCGTAAAACAGAAAAAATTAGTATAGATTACAACATAAAGTACAGAATTCTCCCCAAAAATGTAGCAAAGTAAGCCTAAAATAAAGTGCATTCTAAGCATACATACATACATACATACATACATACATACACACACACACACACACACACACACACACACACACACACACACATATATATATATATATATATGCGCGCGCGCGCGCGCGCGCGTGTGTATACATATATATATACATACATATATATATGTAAATATACATATACATATACATATATATATATTTGTACATATATATATATGTGTATGTGTGTGTGTGTGTGTGTGTGTGTGTGTGTGTGTACATATGTACATACATGTGTGTACATACACACACACATTCTCTCTCTCCCCCTCTTACACGCCACACTCTCTCTCTCCATCTCTTCTCCTCTCTCTCATGCACGCCCACCCTCTTTCTCCCTCTCACACGCCACACACTCTCTCTTCCCAGCTGGCCACTGTCTGACCACTGCTGTGTCGCTGCCCTCCAACCACCATCAGTCAGCCACCGACCACCAGCCAGCCCTCTTCTCTCTTTTTGGTTCCTTGGTGAGGTGCTTTTAGGGTTGTTCATATCATGTTTAAAATTGTATTAACAAAGATTATATGATTTTTACAGCAAGTTCAATTCATCCCTGACCTTCTAATTAATCTTCTACACATTTATAATGAAATTTTTAGACTTTGGAGTCACTTGAAAGCTTGTACGTAGCCACCTTACTCTCACTTCCATCTTCAAGGTAAAAACCAGAACTTTCTATCCAAAACCTTGCCTGAAAGGGCTTGGCTAGGTTTAATGGATGCTAGAAGAAGTATTTATGATTAAGGATGATTCAAGATTTATTTTTGGTACTCTTGAGTTGTTTTATGATTTCATGCATGAAAAATGGGGTTTCGGAGATGCCAGAAAGTAGACCTGCACTGACCCAAATTTGGAAATTAATCTTTACTTATTTACTAAACTAAAAATCATGAAAAACTTTGGGAATGTTTACAAATCTAGTTTTCTAGGAATTTTGATCATCAATTTTGGATCTAAAACGAGGGAGAAATGAATTTTCTTAGGGGATTTTACACTGTTAACAGGAAACTGGCTAGGTTGAAAAACATCAATTTTTGAGATAGTTCTTGTGATTATTTATGACTTCTCATAAAAGAAAAGTTGTAAGGGACTGAAAGCGCTTTCCAGATTAGGCTCATAGACCTTAATGTGATAACTCCATGTAAAGTTATAGCTCCTACAAATTAGATCAGAAACTGACCCCGAAATCTGCTCATCGTTTCTAATGGAATTAAATCTCAATACTAGATTCTGATTAATAAATGTGCTTTTAAAATTTGCTTAAGGCCCTGTTCGGCAAAATTAGCGGTTCAAGTAGTAGACAGCGGTTCAGGTAACGGATAATTGTTCAAGTAGCGGATAGCGTTTCTAATTTAGCTGTTAGTAGATAGCTGTTTGGATGAGCAAGTGAAATAAATGTGTTCGGTAAATTTAGCTGTTGGCACAACTGATTAATGTAAATTGACATAAAAGGATATAGATTATTTCCAAAGATAAAATTTCCAAAGGATATTTTTTGGCATAAAAATATGAAACGCTACTTTTGAATGCAAAACGTTAATACTATTAGCTTTTCAGAAGTGCTACTTAAAACGCTAAATGCTACTTGAAATGCTAGTCAAAACACTATATTATTGAACACTAAAAATTACTAAATGAGTGTATTGACTAAGTCAAAACGCCAAACGCTACCCAAAACACTGTTGCCGAACACGCCCTAAGTGCTGGAGACTTAGTCTTCAGGGCGGTAATGTTAATCAAGTGGGCTTAAGGAGCTTACTTGACATTTAGGATAGAAAATATTAATTTTTAGGGCATAAGAACTCCTTTAAGTTGGTTTATGTTGTGACATTTTATTTTATCGTTTAGGCCAAATACTTTTAGTTCGAGCTCAAGCTAGGTTCCTACGCTTCTTTGAGGTAATCTCTTTGTCCTAACCAACCTTGGTTGCTATTTTGAAATGATTTTGGATGTTTACAAACGGTTATATGACGTTGTATGCCAAGGGGACCTTATTTGTGAACTGTAAACTGTAACTAGCGATTCTATGATTTTTTGAATGTTGAATGTCATATTGTGACTGAATATTTTATTTGAGCAATTCATGTTTTCAATGGTTTTGCTAAGTAGTAGAAGATTGTTTGACATGGGTTGGGCTTTCAGGAAGCCAAACAAATTATTCATAATATACTAATCCTAAGTGAAAAAAGAAGGCGCATTGGGGGGAGGGTGCCTCCTGAGATCAGGGTAGGTTTGCCTTGATATTGAGACAAGTTAGTCTCCCCGGGTTATAGCTTGCGGTTTTCGGGTATGTGCCATTGTAGATGGACGTATGCCAAGATGGATCCTGGTAACTCATATGGTTGCTTAGCGGAAGGCCATGAGACTCTCTGGTGAGGTCACTTGCCAAGGATAATTTACCTGATGTGATTTTTGAATAACAGTTATTGTTTAAAATGGAAGATCTTAGAGGCTGTTTGGTGAGATAAAATGGAATGGAACATGAACCCTTATGTGTCAAGTTCCACCCTTTTGTGTTTGGTGAGCACTTTAAAGGGATGAAACTTGATCTACGGGTATTAAGTTCCCCCAATCTTAAGGAACTTGAACCCTCCCATTTTCAAGGGGTTCAAGTCCCCAACCCTCTGAAATCAACATTATTATTATTATTATTATTATTATTATTATTATTATTATTATTAT